>CM059205.1:22243246-22553246 GCA_030347435.1 Clarias fuscus
CCTAACTTAATAGTTTGTTGCACAACCTTTTGAGGCAATCACTGCAATCAAACGATTCCTGTAACTGTCAATGAGACTTCTGCACCTCTCTGCAGGTATTTTGGCCCACTCCTCATGAGCAAGCTGCTCCAGTTGTTTCCGGTTTGAAGGGTGCCTTTTCCAGACAGCATGTTTCAGCTCCTTCCAAAGATGCTCAATAGGATTGAGGTCAGGGCTCATAGAAGGCCACTTTAGAATAGTCCAATGTTTTCCTCTTAGCCATTCTTAGTGTTTTTAGCTGTGTGTTTTGGGTCATTGTCCTGTTGCAAGACCCATGACCTGCGACTGAGACCCAGCTTTCTGACACTGGCCTGCATATTTCTCTCTAGAATCCCTTGATAGTCTTGAGATTTCATTGTACCCTACACAGATTCAAGACACCCTGTGCCAGATGCAGCAAAGCAGCCCCAGAACATAACAGAGCCTCCTCCATGTTTCACAGTAGGGACAGTGTTCTTTTCTTGATATGCTTCATTTTTCCGTCTGTGAACATAGAGCTGATGTGCCTTGGCAAAAAGTTCCATTTTTGTCTCATCTGTCCATAGGACATTCTCCCAGAAGCTTTGGGGCTTGTCAACATGTAGTTTGGCATATTCCAGTCTGGCTTTTTTATGATTTGTTTTCAACAATGATGTCCTCCTTGGTCGTCTCTCATGTAGTCCACTTTGGCTCAAACAACGACGGATGGTGCGATCTGACACTGATGTTCCTTGAGCATGAAGTTCACCTTGGATCTCTTTAGAAGTCTTTCTGGGCTCTTTTGTTACCATTCGGATTATCCGTCTCTTTGATTTGTCATCAATTTTCCTCCTGCGGCCACGTCCAGGGAGGTTGGCTACAGTCCCATGGATCTTAAATTTCTGAATAATATGTGCAACTGTAGTCACAGGAACATCTAGCTGCTTGGAAATGGCCTTATAGCCTTTACCTTTAACATGCTTGTCTATAATTTTCTTTCGAATCTCCTGAGACAACTCTTTCCTTTGCTTCCTCTGGTCCATGTTGAGTGTGGTACATACCATGTCACCAAACAACACAGTGACGACCTGGAGCCCTATATATAGGCCCACTGACTGATTACAAGATTATAGACACCTGTGATGCTAATTAGTGGACACACCTTGAATTAACATGTCCCTTTGGTCACATTATTTTCAGTATTTTCTAGGGGTACCAACATTTTTGTCCAGGCCTGTTCCATGAGTTAATTTTTTAAATAATTCTGTTGAAGCATGGTTGAAAAGCAATGTCTGACTTTCATTGGTTAACATTCATAGAATTTTTTTAAATTATTACTTTTGTCAGATTAAAGTTATTTATGTGACCATTGTGAGTTTTTCTTTCATTGACCGAAGGGTACCAACAATTTTGTCCACGTGTGTATATATATAAATATATATAAAATCTATATTATATAGGTTGGTCAGTTCCAATAAGATTTTTCAATAGGTGAGTAAACAAGTTCAGGTCAATCCTTACTACATTGAGAAAACTGATACTACATTGTCTCCCAGGAAAAAAAAATAGCCATTGATTATGGAACAGTAGTAATGACCTACTGTATAACATACTGAATGGTCTCACCCCACAGTACATGAGCAAACCTATTTCTATTACGATCTATTATGATCAGCTACACCTGCTTTTTTATCAAAAAGTACAGCGCCTTTATCATATTTTAATGAATTATAATTCCACAATGCAGTGTCACCTAGAAGAAAATAGATTCCATTTTGAATCAAGCCTTATGTTTATTTTCATCCTTGGCTTGAGCATTAGGGATCTATAGCTACATCCAGATTTCTGTAAAGCTGCAATGACACACTATTTTAAAAAATGTCAAACAAATAAGACTAAATTGAATTACAATCGGCAATCAGCGTAGCTATAAAGTGTGTGTAGGTGTATGTGCATATGTGCATTCGCGCGCGCGCGTGTGTGTGTGTGTGTGTGTGTGTGTGTGTGTGTGTGTGTGTGTGTGTGTGTGTGTGTGTGTGTGTGTGTGTGTGTGTGTGTGTGCGTGTGTGCATGCACCTGTGTCAGTGCTATGACTCAGTTAAGGCACTTGTAAGCATATAAATTTCATTATTACTGACACCCTTTTACTATAGAGCACTCAGTGGACATTTTAGGCAGGAGCTAAATGGCATGTGGTTCTGCAATAATATATGTGTGTGTATGTGTGTGTGTGAATCCTCTGGCTGCCCTACTGACAGATGTGTACTTCTGCTGACAGCGCTGATCTACAGTAAGTCAGCCTGGCTTCACACTAAGCTATTACTTAATTCATTGACATTTGCTGTAATTGCTTGGGGGCAGTTTGCCATGGAAGTATGGGGTCCTAACAGGATTAGATTAGAAAATAGAATTACCATTTCAGATTTAAGGGGTAATCTGAAAGATGCTACGACATGGCAGAACAGAGAAAAGCGTGGGCGCCCTCTGGAAAGGTCTGGCAGGAAGCGTGAAGCCAAAAGGAGCTGATTTCCTCAGGAAATGTTAATGCACTAACGTTAACTCATTGAAAGGAGGTATAGAACGACAGGGATTTGAGGAGAGGTGTGCGGCTGGCCGTTATGGATGGCTCCCCATTTTTCTCCCCTGTTTCTACTTGGCTGGTGCTTTATCATGGCAGCTTGCTGCAGTTCCTGCAGAAATGGCCTGTCAGGGCTGCTTGGATGTGTCGATTCAGAGATAATGACATATTGAAGGCTATGAACCACATTCGTGTCACCCTTCTGGTAATTGGTTCCTCCACCAGTTTATTGTCTCCTGCAGCAGTGCACATCACTTATGAGAAGGAAGGAGACATTGTGTGTGTGTGTGTGTGTGTGTGTGTGTGTGTGTGTGTGTGTGTGTGTGTGTGTGTGTGTGTGTGTGTGTGTGTGTGTGTGTGTCATAGGAATTCCAGAAGGAATCTTACATCTCATCTATTCATTGCCATACACTTGGTAAGTGTATATTGTATTAAAACAGAAAAACTGCTACATTTTTCAAGATTTTTGTCATTCCATGTGGATAAAGATCCACATTCTTTGTCTATCAATCTTTCGTCTATCATGATCCTGATACATGGCCATGATATACATTCAAGTTGGCACAAATAATCACAACCCCCACAAATACATTCATTAAATTGCATAATAGAAAGTAGTGAAATAAATGTTCTAGCAATAAACTAAATTGTGTGTCAAGGTCTTGAACACAGTAAGCACATTCAAATTCGCAAGTTACTGTGTGCACTGATTAAATGTCACTGAGCACATCAAACAGCCACTACTGTGTCTTTTGTTTAACAGTGGAACTCTGATGGGTTCCACTCTCAAAAGGTTAAGGTATGCACTCACAGATAAGTCATCTAGACTGATATTCATCGTACATACATAAATGATAGCCATGAATCAAGCAACACTGTGGACACAAAATTTTGACCATAGCTGGTTCTTACACACAATTTTGAACCTACCATCTCCCAAAAACTCAACTACACAGCAAAATCCTTAGTCTTGAATTAACACCCAGAGTGTTGATTTAACACTTTGAGTACATTCGTGACCATTAGGTCATATATAAACACTTGGGGTGTTAAATCAACACTGGGAATTTTGCAATGTAGTCACAATAGTTGTAACTTTTTCTCACTGTGGCAATTACACAAGAAAGCATTATCTGTGTATCTGCTCTGTGTGACAAAATATCATTATCCTCATGTTAGATTTAGTGTTTAGCTTTAAAAATCAACTGCCCACACAGGCAATGATTGGTGTTTCCATAAATCTGTAATTGTGCACAGTTAGTGTATACCTAATAGTCTCATGAAACACTGTAATATATATAACAATATATATATGTAACAATACTGATGCTGCCCGCCATGAGGTGAAGTATTATAGCAACCATATTTTCTCCCAATGTTAATCTCTCAAGGATACCATAATGCTAGGAAAAAGCAAAAACTTTTGTGCGTGCTGTATGTACTTATGCCATATTAAGTTTTTCATTTCCAAGTTTTTATTGGTCTACATCAAGAAAAAAAAATAATAATACCTTAATATAAATAAAAACCTCAGATTAGTGTAAGAACTGTCCAATGCATTAATAACCCAGAACAGTACTGATTTTTTTTTTTCAAACTAATTGGAGATCACTTAAACGCTTGGTTTACAAAGAAGATATATATGTTTTTTAAACTTCATATCTATATTTAATAGTAAATGTAAGAGCATTTGCATACACACATGTTTGACTGTGAGAAAACCACTTACTGTGTCAGTGAGTCTAATCTTTAACTTGCTAGTTAGCATAAAGAATGGACTGTGGAGTATTCGAAAATAATCATGTAGTCTGATGATTGACCGAAGTCCAGAGTGATTTGAAATTCAGGGTACAAAGGGAAGCACATGAAGTAAAGCATTCATCACGCATAGTGGCAACTAAAATAAAAAAAATTTAATTAAAAAACCTCTGGAGTCAGTGTTATGATCTGGCTTTGCTTCAATTGATCAGGTCTAGGCTCAGCAACTTTATGTGGCAATAAAATGAAGTCAGCTGACAACCTGAATGACAAGGTTATCACACCACATTGAGTTTTTTTTTCTCCCTGATGGCACAGACATTTTCCAGAACTCAAATTGATTGGTTCTAAGAAGAATTATTTTTAGACATGAACTGGCAACCACATTATGTGCTGTAGTCACTGATTATAATCACTGTGCTGAACAAAATATGATTCTGCTATTTATTTATTTATTTATTTATTCATTCATTCATTTATTTAGTGGCCAGACCGTGAATTACTGTCTGGAACATTTATCAAAACTTTCAGTAATATGTGAGAATTCAACAGTAGTTTTGTGTTATTATGTTCAATTTCAACTCATTACATATGACTGAGCAAAAAACATTGATTTGAACCTACTGACTATGTTAATGTTTCTATAGGAAAGGTGAAAGCATACAGTAAAAGCATTTTAAATAACTAGGACCTTGCTGTCATTTGCATTTCCAAAAACCAATTAATGCTAGACTGTGTAAAAATTATGGCTCAAACGTTTAGCTTTGATGCACTTAGGTTACAATGTGTCATTGAGCGCTGCTGGCAGTCACTGACTTAACTGGTTTCCATTCCACCTGATTTATCCTTGCTTTTTCAGAAATGAGGTTGACAAAGATGTTTGAGCAATGCCCTCAGGTTAGGCACTTTTTCCAACTAAACTTGTGCTGTCAGCAACTCTGTAATTCAAATTCATTGGAAGTAGCTTGGGCTTAAAAACAAGGATTCAAAAGTAGACTTTTCTCTTTCACCCACTTTCAGTAATCACTTTATCCTGGTAAGGGCTGAAGTTGATCTGTGAAGTGTACATTTATAAAAGGGTCACAAAAATAAATATAATAACATTCATATATGGATTAAAATTAAACAAATACTTTATAGATTTTAAAGATTATTTTAAAAGTTTTCATTTTAGCTTTAAACACAAAATTACATCAATTTCATTAAAATTCTTAACATTGTCTGTAATATTTAGCATGTAATATAATGTAAACTTTATGAAATTTGGTTTCATGCTTGTAAATTGATGACCATGCGTATATTAGGTTTTCAACAGAACCTGTGTGTAAAACTGATGAACAGTACTATAATTGGATTGCTATTGTTTATTTTGACAGTTTGTCAACTGTGAAACAAATTGGTAAAACTAATAACCATGCAAATTAAAGCTTGACTACTGAAATCCTACTTTCTAATTAACTGCATGCTAGTATTAGCTACTGATATACAGTGCAGTTGCATTGTGTTGCAATGCAACTGCACACACACACACACACACACACACACACACACACACACACACACACACACACAAACACAATTTAAAAATATTTTTGTATTAATTTCACATCCTCTTCAGACAATTCGCATATACTGTGAAAAAGAATTTCACTCTTCTAACAGTTCCATACAAACTTTTCCACTGCGCTCCTTCTTCTAGACTCATCCATTTCATTTCTTTGCACAGCTATTCGTTACTATTTTGAACACACAAGTTCAATAACATTGGTGTATGTTATCAGGCCAACAGTAAAGGGCCTTGTACGTCTAAGTGCATGTATATGGGATTGTGCAAAGTGGCAGGGTGTGCTCGCTATCTGTCACTCACAGTTCCACTGCAGGGCTTTTGTGTTGGGCTCAAAAAAAAGGTGTTGCATTCTCCCTGCACAGCAATACCTCTGCAACTGAGACAGATTCACAGTCAGCCACTTCCTCCTGAAAAGTTGGCACAAATGCCACAGTGAAGCCTTTCCATTAAAATAATCAACGGGAGAGAGAAACAGCTCCGTACTTTTGTTGGAGACACAAGCGCTCTCTCCCACACGCAAACTCACACACATTCAAGAAAAGATGTGTGGTAGGAGGTGTCTTTGTGCACTGACTTCTTTGTTAATTACAAACGCCCCTGATCAGGTTTTTATACAAGAGAAAACCTTAATCTTATAAGCAGCTGATCCGTTATTACAATTTTAGAGACCTTAATCCAAATACTGCAATCTGAATCCTTTCATGTCACGCCACACAAAGGGATGTCTAAGACAGGGTGTGATGTAATGATGTATGATGTGCTTATCATGTTAAGCTTTGACTACTTGTCAGCAGACTAAACAGCCCAGTGTCAACCATGACATGCGCAATCAAAACAATAGAACAGCTCGTTCCTCACAAGAGTCCAATAACTATTATTTGTGCCCCAAATTTTCTGCTCATTTTTGCAAACAGGTCCCAGACACTGAAAACTGTCTGACAAGCATCAATATAAAAGAAAACCTGCCTCATCAATGTCAGAGGTGCTTTGATGGTTCACATCCATGAGATTTAGCCCTACCTACCCTGCCACTTCAAAGGAATAAAGCAGGGAAAATCACATACAGACACACACTGAGTAGACACAATATAGAGACAGGTGTGCTGTCATTACTGCTTCCCACATGGGAAGACAGGACACAATACAAGAAATAGATTAAACTGGCTTCTGGAATATATTTTTATAACATTTATGTTACAACAATACTGTATATAGTAGCAGACTACAATACTGTATATATTGCAGTAAAAAAGAAACATATTATAAATACATGTACTAAACAGGTACAAATAGGATATATCCAATTCTTCTTATACAGTATTATTATTCTTAATATATATATTTTTTAAGCTTGGCAAAAAGGGTCACAGGAATTCAAAATAAGAAAAGATGTCCATCAGGACTGGGATCCGACAGGATCGAATAAAAACTAAATTACTATACAAGTTAATTTCTGTTTTTTTTTTTGTTGTTGTTGTTTGTTTGTTTTTATAATAAAAACAGCCTTACATTTGTCTTTAATGAACACTTGAGACTTTAATTATGAACTTGAGCTGATGCTTGCATTTGTGCTGTTTCCCTGTGTTTCCTGGATTCTTTTGTTTAATTTGTTTTATAGATTGTTTTATAGAATAATATAATAATAAAAAAGAAAAATCGGTCTTAGATCACATCCACTTAAATCCAATACAGATATATGAATTTGTTATATACAGTTTTCAGAGCACGAAACACATGCACAGATACAAATAGTACCACTGCCTTATACCCCTTATACTGTATATGCATTTGGGTGTCAAATGCAATAAAAACCAACTGGGCATCTCCAGACCTGTACTTTCTGAAGTAAGCACCATTCGTCTGAAAGATATTTCTTTAATTATTGTTTAATGATGAATGGGGAGCTGCTGGAAAATACACTGATCCACCTTCCAGTGTTTATTATTTGCATTGCATCTTCACTATTTCAATTCTTTAGTATTGCCATGAGAAAAAGTCTGCACTGGGCTTGGTCAAAGTGATTTGGTTTAATAGCTGACACATTGCCTCTCCCAGTGATTCCTCAAGATGCCCGTGCGAGACTGAAGCTGAGAGTTAAGCATGAGAAGCTGGATTGTGCTTTCCCCCGTCTGGTGGCAGAGGAAATTATGGGCAAATCAGCTTAGAGTAATCCACAGGCTTGTTGTGTTGGATCAGCTCAGGCAACTTGACACCACTGTATACTTCTCAGCATGCTGAGCTTGTTTAAATGGAGCAGTGACAGACCAGTGCTTTCTGCTGTGTGGACTCAGGAGTGTGCAATATTTCTAATAGTGTTGCTGAGAAAATAAAAGATTTGAACTCTTGTGGGCAGACAGTGTTGATTTGGCACTTTAAATATGAAAAGGGAATAATAATAATAATAATAATAATAATAATAATAATAATAATAATAATAATAATAATGCAATTATTATTAAATACATTCTTTTAAGTTAATACTAAATTTTGAATGCATTAAAAAAATGCATTTTCATACATTTGTTTCCTAATTACTCAACCAATACATTCCATTCTATTCCTAATTTTATGTTTATTTATTTTCTTAGCTTTTTATGATTGATTCATATTATCTTTGTATAATCACACAATACTCTCACATTCACATATATTATTTGCTCATCAGATAAATAGAACATTGCATTTGTAAACACAGGGGATTAACAAAAGAATACATGTTCTCTCCAATGAACAGACTTTTTTGCTTTACCACAAAGTCATTTTACCAGAAGGCAATTTATTGAATGTTGTGTGGGGACATGTGTTTTTGAATATGGATTGTACTGTAAACCCAGAACTCAGAATAGCTCTCATTTAATTAATTTATCATTGTACAGGACATACTCTGTTTATCTCTGTAATCTTATTAACTTAATGTACATACATTGAATATATACTTCTTTTTTTTCTTTTTTTTTTACAGAAAGCAAAAATTCTAGCATTGCCTATGTGATGTACTATGCTTTGTGAAATGCAAATCTTTAGCACTGTAAGGAACTTCATGAATGCTGACAGTGCTCATACGCTAATTCTGTTTCTGTGGGAATGTGGAGGACACCGTCTCAAAGTCATTCAGTTCTCCAGGGCTGTTAGCAAGCAGATTGTTATAAACACCCAATGGAACCCACGCCCCACTAAGCCTTTTCCTGTCTCTCCCTAGCCAGAGTGCTCTGTTTATTATTTTCTCTTCTCCAAGTTAATTAGTTATTTGAGAAAAGGCTTTTTTTCTTCTTCTTTTTTTTCAATCCATGGTTGCCACTGTGGAACAGTAACCAGAAATCACTGAAGGGACTGAGTGGGTTTGCTGGCATAAATTATTATTAACAATGTACTTCATATTTAGCTAAGTGACTATTTGTTTTTATAAAATGCATATAGTAAATAACTTTTTCCATCTGGTCATGTTTAAATCCTATGTAGACTTTAGGACAATTTGAGGCATTTCTTGTAAGGTCATTGTTTAAGTGTTTATTTATTATTTGTCTTTATTAACTGTGGCTCATTAATTAGGTTTCAAGCCACACTGGGTCATATCACTTGAGCATAGGGATTTCTTGGTTGCAGATAAGCAGCTCAATCAAAAAGCTTTCTCACATTCTAAGAATCCATAAATAACAGCTAATACAAACTATCTGTAGTCGCCTAAAACCTTTCACTCAGGATCATCATAAACTGTTTAAAGATTTCTATGGCTACAATGCAACATTTGTCCTGGTTTTGCTGTGGGTGGAGTGTTTGTGGGGGATAAAGTTATGACAAGATTTTTTTTTAAATAATCACCTTTTTAGTGACACTTGGTCTAATAAATCTGCTAAAACATGACCAAGAATCTTTTACATTGGCAGGAAGGGGTGTTGGCTGACAGTGAATTTTTTAAGCACAGTCTGGTTGATTTAAAACCGATTTAAAACCGATTTGGTCGTACCCCGGGCCATTCCACTGTATTGCATTTTTAGCATTATTTGTACTTATGGCCATATACACTAACCTTTCACTATAATAGAAACACCTGTACTGTATCCTTCATTCAAATATCCAATCAGACTGTCATGTAGGAGCATTATAGTTCATAAAATCATGCAGGTACAGGTCAAGAGCTTCAGTTACACATCACAATGCAAAAAAATATGTTGATGCAGGATGGCCTGGCTTAGGTATTTTAAAAACTGTTGATCTCCTTGGATTTTTACAACAGTTTGGACAGAGTGTGAAGAGCAGAAAAGCATTTAAGGATTCATGTCAAAATTTATGGAAGGTGGGTTACAACAACAGCACGTCCACATCAAGTGGCAAAAGAATAGGAATCTGAGGCTGCATGGGCACAGTTTCACCAAACTGAGAAGTTGAAAATTAGAAAAAGGAAAATAAACATTGTTTATCTGTTCAATTTTGTTTTCTTCTGTAGTAACAGATTGCTGTTTTTAGCTGTTAATAGTGAAATACAATTTTGTACAGGTTACCCAAATACAGTGTTTTTCATCTCCAAATATAAATAGAAATATAATAGAATGATTATTAACTATTAGTAACTGCTTAAGATATTCTAACTACCAGCCATTGGCCATTAGAGACATATGGATACCTCCTTGTGAACACACATGCTGAGTCTTTCCAAAGCCATATATTTACACAGGTTGCAGTATTTTGTTAATAACAGAAGCCTTCATACTGTCTCTTTTTACTTCTCACCCAACACATGTCCAATCATATAGAGCAATCCCATTAGCAGCTTGTGACCATTGTTGGATCAGTTATCCTGTCCTCCAAAGCTGGAGATAACCTCTATTCATCACCTTACACCATGGTGAGTTTCTTCATAGATGATTATGGAGCCTTGTAGCACTCTGTACCATGGAGCTGGTTTTAAAGCTTTAACTTTTCTAGTTTTATTTAAATAGCACTCAGTATTTTGTTCATTACATGATTGCAATGTGACTGAAGTGTGTAGCTTTACTCTTAGTAGCTTTTATTAGTTTTATGATACAATTCTTAGCTTGAACTCTAATAAGTCCTAAATTTTCTAAATGGTGGGCTGATTAAGGTCCTTGAAAATATGCATTACTGAGACTATATCTGTAGGGCAAAATGGAAGACACTGCGACAGCCTCTTCCAGTCATCATCAGTCTAGAAAACCAAGGGAGTCATCTCAACCAAAGACAAATTGACCCTCTCCCTCCATCCCTTCCTCAGTTTCAGTCACTGACACATAGCCTTCCCAAGTAGTCCGAGACTTCTTTAAAGTCTATAAATCTATATTATGATGTGTCTTTAAAATTAATTTTCCCTTGAGAACATGAATCACATGACAGATCCTTGCCATGTCCTAACTTTGACACTTTGTATGCACATTTCACCAAGATGGATTAAAATTAGCCTATGCTCCCTAAATTATTGACTTCGCCCTGGTTTCTTTGGCCACATCTGCAATTCATTTCAGCAGACAAAGGAGGGGCTAAATGAAGAACAAAGTGTGTGTGTGTGTGTGTGTGTGTGTGTGTGTGTGTGTGTGTGTGTGTGTGTGTGTGTGTGTGTGTGTGTGTGTGTGTGTGTGTGTGTGTGTGTGTGTGTGTGTGTGTCAGAATAGACAGAGAAGAGAGCAGAGAAGAAACGTGAGAGAGATGCATGAGGAAGGAAGAATTGTAAGATTAGAGCTAATCTGGTTTAGAAGACTTTACCTTAGACCTTTAAAAAGTCTCTAGGGGCTCTAAGGAACATATGTCTTGTTGATTAATAATTATGCAAATTTTACAGTACTGTAATTGTGAAAATCTTTTTTCCATTACAGGGTACTGTTCAATAAGCGGAGTTAATTTATTGAGGATAAAAATTCTGAAAGCTGTAAATTTTTTATTATGTCATTTATTATTCAAGTGATCCCTATAAAAATTTTACATTCTAATCATATTAACAAAATTGAAAGGTGAGAATAGTTTTCACTTTCTCTGCACTTCCTTAAATGTCGTTACATTTGTGTTTATCTATGATGCACCTACTCTAAATTTAATTTGTGTCTTTTGTGAAAAATTATAAGTATATTAATGTTTCATAAGGAAAGACAGTTACTTGAGAAATAATTAATAACATTTAAATAAAATTGGAAAATGAGGTGGTTCTAAGGTCTGTTGTGGATTCAGGCAGCAAAATATAATAGGCCGTCCTGCCCTTGTTTCTTTTTATTACTATTCATTTTCTCAGATACTGTTATAAATGATGTAAAAATCCCTAAAATAAGCCCCTGGGTCCCTGAGTGAAAACGGGGTCATAGGGCCTCAAGGCTCATTGAGCCATATGGTTGTGAAGGCTAACCCATGGGATACCATCTGACAGAGGAATTTTTGCTGGCTACCCAATAAGGCTGGCTAAAATAGAAAAGTATCTGAACAAACAGTGCATCACAGCTTGCTGCATGTGGGGCTTCATGTCAGAGTGTCCTTGCAGACCTCTGTCTACCACTCAAAGCAATTATGATGTCACATGAGCATCAGAACTGGACCATGGAGCAATTGAAGAATTTAGCCTGGTCTAATGAGACATGTTTTCTTTTACATGAGTTGGACAGCCAGGTGTGTGTCTGTCAGTGTGTCTGTGTGTCTGTCACTTACCTAACGAAGAGATGACAACAGAGTGCTGGTAGAGGCAGTTTGCTTCTCTAAGCAGTGTTCTCCTGGGTGATGGGACTCATGTGTCTGTCTCTTTGATGCATACTACCTACCTAAACTTTGTTGATGACCAAGTGCACTCCTTAATGACAATGCTATTCTAAAGCAGTGGCCCCATTTAGCAAGATGATTTGGCCAGATGAACTGAAAAAAAAAAAATCAGGAATGGTTTGAAGAACATGGATTTAAAGATGTTGGCTGGGCATCCAAATTCAAAAGATCTTAATCCAATCAAGCGTCTAATGTAGATCATTCACAAAGAACCCATGAATTCAGTACAAAGCTGTCTCAGTGTGTTTAGACTCAGGCATGTTGAATTTACTGTGCATAATATTGATTTTAAACCATAAAATAGTGGATGCACTGTGTGTCGGGGTGCTAGCCATTACACATTTACCAAATGCAGTGATCTGTTCGGGCCTCACTGTCTTTCCAATTCCCTGCCATTTCTTAATGATGAGGCACTTAAATAACCGAAAGGGAAAAAAAAGTCACACCTTTTCACTCTAGGATTTGCTCCTCTTTCAGTACTCAACTGAAAGTACTACCAACCTAATCAATCATAAACAAAGCCACATTCTTGTAATCAATCAGAGAACAGGATATTTTTACATCTTGAATGATCATTTTTCGACACCTGAATGAGCCCAGTACAGTATGCATATCTTCAATTCAATCCAAATTAAAAGATTGGCTTGGCTCAGATCAGATCAAATCTGATCAAATTTTTCACATAACCCTTTAAAATTGGCAGGTGAGCCGACAATCCCATTTGCATATTTCAATTTAAGTGCCAGTAGAAAGAATCATAACCAAAAACGATACAGCTATAATTATTTTTGTATAAAAAAATCAGAGCGTTTCTACATCCAACATGCTCCTGCGACACGCCCATCCCCCCCTATGCAGGTGTGCAAATTGCATAAATACTGTATGGATTTCCAACAAAAACACTATAAGGCATTATGCATCCAGTCATGCATGTTTTATAGATCTGAGATACACAGTATACAGTACATCATCAGATCTAATGCATAGAGATCTATGTTGTGTTTGCATGCTTGTTGTGGCGGTGATGGAATGGGTACACAAAATTTGTCTTATCGTGCATTCTCTTGTGCTACATTATTTAATAATCCATACTTACACTCTTGCGTGCATAAATGACAGCGTATAAACATGGCTGCTTTTCAACAGGCCCACAGTTCTGTCCCTGTTCCTCTGTTTCTTTCACAATATTCCTACCCTGAACAGGGTGCATGAAAGGCGTCTATTTAATATACATAGTAAGTGTATTCTGCATCTTCTCAGTTCAAAACCGCTGACATCACTCCTGAGTAGGCTGAAGACCTGTGCCTCAAAGGTCTCCCTGCTGTGACTTCTCACAGACCAAGCGCTCTACTTTGCAAATCAGATGCTTTTAGATCTCATCTACCCTCCACTATTGTTAGTCTCAAACAGGTGTTGTAAGTAGACTCTGGAACTGCCAGCCTGCTGTAAAGAAAGCAGATTTTATCTCAGCAATCACTTACCATTACTCTCTTGACTTTCTGGTATTAAGTGAAACCTGGATATCTCAAAAATAAATAAATAAATAAATAACAGCTACAGTACCATGATTTTAATTCTATTTTTTATTCATCACTTACACAACCATGCACAGTATGATATATGATAAAAAATGTAATCCGTTATTCAGACAATTTATGTAATCTGTGAGCCAGACAGCAGTCATTCCCAATCCATTAGTGTGTGTGTGTGTGTGTGTGAGAGAGAGAGAGAGAGAGAGAGAGAGAGAGAGAGAGAGAGAGAGAGAGAGAGGAAGTTGTCCTAGAAGCCCCGCCTCCGATAACCCGTCCCCCTCTGTAATTCCTGCTGTTATACCCCTATCTCACCTATGTGGTTTGACACATCGCCTATGCGAGGACTGACGCGTGAAAAGATGGAAGTCTAATCACAGCACCGAAACTCACGGTGAATCATGATGAACAGTACTTACGGCCACCCCGCGCGAAACCGCATAGGTGAGATAGGGGTATTAGTAATTAACAGATTATGGGTCAAACTTCACTGAGTGATGATGGTAGAACAATTATAAAGGTCTCGACTAAAACATCATGCATGAGGAAGCACAAAGGAGTTTTCATTTTCGGCAGTGGAAAAGTACTCTAACTAGTTACTTTTATCAGAAATGTAACGGATTACTTTTTGAAGACAGTAACAACACTGGTTCTCTTACACTGGCAGGAATTATGATATAGGTCTGGTGTTGTCTGAGAGATGGTGTTTTACACATGTTTCTCTGTCTCATTTTAACATCTCCTTCTTTGACTTCCATGTTGTTAGGGTAGCATGTCCAATCAACCTCCTCAAAAATGGACATTCTCCTGAGCCTTTAAGCACGCCTGACAGTACTACTATCACTGATCTCAGAGACTTAACTTTTTTGAGTAAATCCCATGGACGCTTTGAGAAATCCCATGGACTTGATCTTCAGCCACCTCTCTCCAGCCAAAGACATCTATGATAAATTTCTGATCATCACCTGGCATCCTTTACCATCTCCTTCTCTATGCTGTATAAAACCTACTTTTTCTCTTTTTTTCTCTTTAGGGTTTGAGACGTTCGTGGATGAGTAAGGTGAGGCAAGAGTGTCAATGGCTATTGCTATAGCAAGGAAAAGGTGTCAGGTCTGGAAGGGATGATAGGGTGCAAGAACACAAAGTGGAGACTTCTGCAAGTAGGAGAGAATTATCAACTGGATTTATGCAGGATCGAGAGGGAGATAGTAAAAGATGCCAGGTGATGATCTGACAGACTATTCAAGTGCTTTATCCATCATTTCAAGACTGGATTACTGCAACTTTCTCCTGGCAGGTCTGCCTCTGTGGACAATTTAATTTGTGCAATCCAGAATGCAGCTTCACGACTTGTTGTCAATCTTCCTATAGTAAGTTCTCCCACACCGTCCCATTATTTTGCTCCTTCCATTGGCTTCCTGTAGTTGTCTACATCAGAATTAAAACAGGAAAATAAGAAATTCTCAAGAAAGTCACAAAATGCAGGGGCCAAGCAAGTTCCTGCCTTGCCTCTCCTACCGTTTTACCAATTGTGTCCAACAGCTGTTTTTTTACCTTAAAAAGAAAGGATGAATTCACTTATGATCGATTGTGACAAATGACAAACCTAAACACTTATATAAATGTAAGGTAATATTTTTGTCATCCTAGTTATCTTGGTCTTACCATGTTAGTTTTAGGGACATGGTTTTGACAACTCTTACATCTTTAACAAGGAAGAGATTCAAATTCAATAGTCTCTCTCCCTCCCGCCCTCTCTCTTTGTCAATTCTGACTTCTCAGAAAGGTTATTCTTTCAATTATCTGAGACATCAAAGAACCCTCAAAAGAGAGAGCAAAACTGACGAAGCAAATGCAACTTGCTTGTCAAGTTGAAAATAATTTAGCGTCACTCATTTTCTCAATTGCCATAGACTTGAGCCGAGGGATACTCGTTGGTTTGATTTGTAAAGAAGACCAATATTTTATATTAAGGCGGCAAATGAGGATGAGAAGCAGGATATGATACTGCCATTGTTTCAGTTTTGGAGCTGCCGCTCTGTGCTAATTAGCAGCAGTTGGAACGAATGTGTGTTTGTGCGTGTGCGTGCGTGCGTGCGTGCGTGCGTGCGTGCGTGCGTGCGTGCGTGCGTGCGTGCGTGTGTGTGTGTGTGTGTGCGTTTATTTCATACGTTATCTTGAGTTCAATCATTCTCACTCTCTCTCTCTCTCTGTCTCTCTCTCTCTCTCTCTTTCCAATCTTACCCTGTAAAAAGTTTTCCCTCCTTTCCTTCTCATTAGGGCAAAATAGGCCCATATTTTTGAGCTGTAACATTATTGAATGAACTTAATCAACTTTTTTCTTTTTACATTATCTCATTATCATCTCATTTTTTTCCCCTTTCTCCTGATCATAGACAAGCCAATCATTAAGCTGATATCCAGTTTATGCACCATACCAGGAGCAACTGCTTGAATGTCTTTTATTTTTGTCCATTATTTATTTTACTATTCTTCTGCCTTTGATTTGTACTTGCTATCAAATATGTACTAAAACAGTTACTCAAAGCTGAAGCACAATGTAAAGAAAATGTTTAGAAAACTTAATCTGGGAAGATACCATAAATAATAAATAAATAAATAAATAAATAGCTGGTACAAAAACACCACTGGAATTTGTAACTTAAACTAAGAACTAGTATCGACTTTTATTAGCAAGCTCCTTTAGGCTGCACACCATCATGAGGAGGTTTTGCTCCATTGTTGTTCTAGAAGCTGAATTAAATCATGTGATGAGCAGAGATATCATAAGAATATAGATGAATGCAAGATACGTAATGAGAAAACCTGATATACAGTATATGTAGCACATCTGGGCACTTTTGAGCAGTTATGTACTTTTGGTGAAGTAGATGTTATTGAACAAGTACAGTTACTAAGCTGGCACTGGGCCAGAGCATGCTTTGTGTGTGTGTGTGTGTGTGTGTGTGTGTGTGTGTGTGTGTGTGTGTGTGTGTGTGTGTGTGTGTGTGTGTGTGTGTGTGTGTGTGTGTGTGTGTGTGTGTGTGTGTGTGTGTGTGTGTGTGTGTGTGTGTGTGTGTGCGTGCGTGTGTGTGTGTGTGAGAGAGAGAGAGAGAGAGAGTAACAAGGTAGGGGTACTGTACATTTATACAAGTTTCAAAAGCATGGGTGTAAAAGTGAGTTGAAAACATATTTTGAGCAGGAAAGATTTTTTTTTTTTTTGCCATTGTTTGTCATTTTCATAGTTCACACATGCAAACACAAATACATACGCATTAATTAGTCAGACTCCCCCCACCCTCTCACTCATGCACACACACACACACACACACACACACACACACACACACACACACACACACACACACACACACACACACACACACACACTCAATCCAAAGCATTGTGTCCATATATCTGGGGCAGGCAGTTTGAAGCATGTGCTTATTTCTTTCAGCGCTTTATCTCTTTGACAAACACTTCCTGAGCAAAAATAAATCCTGCAATGAAATTTTATACATACAGTAGGTACGCACATCAACAACAAACAAGACTTTCTTTCTTTGGAAAAGGCAACAATTACACAGTATTTATACTGATGCTAAAGGGAAAACAATTCCAATTGATTAGTGGTAAACAGGTGAGTGACAGCTACATTTTAGGTACCTGTGTTTGTTGGGTTATTTCTGTGGTCATAGCTTGTCTTTTCACATAATACTCAAATTCATTAACTATATTGGTTAGCATGCTGAGAATGCTGCACTGAGTTTTACAACAGAACCATAAAGAATTTTTCATCCAATTACATTTATTTAAAATTGCCCCACCTCCTCCCAAAACAGTTGGGGTTAATAGGTCTTGTGGAAGTTTATTGTGACATGCATCTACAGAGGCTGTAGTAATAAACTGGAACTAGTAGACAAAAACATGTTCACCAGGTAATAGTCAAAGTAAATGTCAATGGATGCAAATAGGATGTGATTATACAAAACCTGGGTGTAAATACTGTAGCATGGTTGGCTAAGAGCACATGGGTACAAATAGCCACATGGGCTATTTCACTCCGGGTACAAATAACATTGTTGCCTATGGACACATTGGTGCAAATAACATCTGCATATTCTTAAACACAATCCAAAATCATAATCATAAAGTAGGTGGTGTAATGGAGTCTATGCAAACTCACCATCATCCCTATACTGTACATTTAATGAGACCTTGAACAGACACATTGTCATTTTGTTGCTTTCAAGTGTGAGTATAGGGTTACTTACAGTACTTGTATAGCAATCACAACCACTGTGTAACAATTACATTGGCCTCCAATGTTCTGCATTGCATCATGGAGCTGAGTTACCCAGGTGTTCTAAGGTCTCCATGGTCTTTGTTGACAGTGACATATCAGCTATGGGTCTTTGTATGGGTCTCTTCTCTGGCTTGCTGCTTTCATATCCAGTGGAGGGTATATTTCATTCTGCTGAATTTGAGCTTATCTGGGTCACTAGCATACTCTGCATACGTGTCTGATGAATGGCCCATGTCTACAGTGTTTAGACCGGTAACACATCACACCCCATTATTCCATTGGAGCTTGCCAAAGCTACCATTTACATGATTTAATTACATTCCCACAGAGCTGTGTTAAAGAATACAGTCAATGTTTTAGAGGTCATTGGGGTCATTTTAGGTAAATACTGTTTACCTGAGGTTATGTTAGTGCATGTTGTGAAGTAACTTTTTTTAATGGATTACCCAAACTGGGAGCTGATTAATTGTATGTGCACAGCTTGAATGTGCAAGGGATGTTCGTATTGCTTTAATGAAAGCTACTTTACAGATGTCAAGTCAAAGGCAAAATCCACCTGCAGAAATGTAAATTCTAACTGACAGATGACATCCCTGCTCTTAGCTCAAGTGGTTCTTATTTCCATTTTCTTACAGGATAAAAGAGATATTTTATCTCCAGTGGTACCTTTTAACTAGCAAACAAAACAACAACAAAAAAAACTTTTTCTCCCATAGTAAACATTTGGCAGGAAAAAAAAAAACAGTTTAGGGAGCCTGAGGGAAAAGGTGTTCACCTCGTTTGGGTAAATTTCTTTCTTTTTTTCCGTTTAAACAGCAAGAAATATCAGCAATGACATATCTATTGGTGTCTCCATATTTGTGTGTGTTACGTTTATTCAACAACTATTCTTTTTCAGGATTATAGCACATGTCAACTCACTTGCAGTGTTGTTTAGGGGATGTTGCACCTTTAGGCTAATTTGGGAAGGAGAATAAATCATTAGGATCATTCCTGAAATATGACTGTACTGAAGCATTAAGAGGTCCTTTCACTAGAAGTAAAGGGCTGAGCCCAACTCTACACTACAACCCCACACTAGTGTACACAGCAGTGCACTAAGCAAGGTCCAAAAAGACATGGATGAGCAAGTTTGGTGTGGAAGAAGAGACTGGTCTGCACTGAGTCCTGACCTCAACCCGATAGACCAGCATTGTGACAAATTAGAGAGGAGACTGCGAGCCAGGCCTTCTCATCCTACAACAGTTTGACCTCACAAAAGCACCTCTAAAAGAATGGTCAACAATTCCCATAAACACACTCCTAAACCTTGTGGAAAGCCTTCCCAGAAAAATTGAAGCTGTTATAGCTGCTAAGTGGTGGGGCCACACTCATCTAAAACCCTATGGATTAAGAATTGGATGTCACTTAAGTTCATATACATGTTAAAGGAGACAAGCAAATATTTTTGGCAATATATGTAAATTTACTTGTATATATAAATATATACGTGTATAACTATTTCGATACTAAATATATTGCTATACATTATCTGATAATAATATGATAATATTAATATTATATTAATTTAATATACATCATACATTTTTGGCTTACTCTGGTATAATCTATTATAGCTATCAAACAATCGTGGACTCATTTTAATTCCTTAGGAACAAAACTATTTTCACAGTTCCAATATATGTGTTGGGACATAGTAACACATAATATGTTTAACAGCACATACATTGTATTGTCAACACATTGTTAGCACAAATAACGGAAGTTGGGCTTTATCACTTGCCAAATACCAATTGAACCCTTCATTGTGCCATCACCACAGCTTACAATTTAAATATGTATAATTATGGCAGGAATTAGGGTCAGGGAATCTACTATTAAATATTTGAATTTTTAAATAAAACTATTAATGAATGTAATTATTTTCCAAGGTAACACCTACAAATTATTTATACAGTGTATGACAAATTATTTATAAAAAATATATATAACAATAGAAATGAGTTGTCATTTAAGCATTTACATTTCTGAGAGATACAAAGCAATCTTTGATTTATGACCTTGAATTATGCCATCTTGCTTGTACTTTTGTGGTGCATCTTTCCTCCTGTTGCTTTGTTCATTTTTATTTAAGAGTGGTGCTCTTGCAACATAGAGGAGGGCCGTTATGATGTAGGTGACCTATAGAAAACTCTTTCCTACAGATGCACTTAGAGTAGAGTTGTCCATTAGTGTTTAGTGTGTTTGATTGAGACACTACCACCAAGCAAACGTGTTTAGCAATAAAATGCTGTGTTGCTTGCCACTTAAAGTAAGCCTGTAACAATGACATAATAATAGAGTGTCTCTAGCACCACTAGACCATATTGTCACAACGGAAATTAACGTAATGGCTAGCTGTTAATGGAAAACAGAGACCTCTGGCCAAACCTGTTTGTATTAACCACACATTATCATTTGAATGCTATTGTGACTTCGGCAAATGAAAAGAAGGCCATGACAGCATTAGGATTTAATTCAAAGGTAAAAATACACAATAAAGCCTGCATTTAGATATAGCCAAAACACATCAGCACCTGTACACACACACACACACACACACACACACATTTCTATTCCATCTACATTAGTGCTTTCTGGAGATGAAGTTAACTACTGTACTCAGCTGTGTGATGGTGAAGCTAACTGTATGAAAAGGTTTATACATGTGAACATAGTCTTGATGAATGTGTGTGTACATGTTTATATATATATAAACTATATATCTCTCTCTGAGATTGTGTCCATGTTCAGTCATTCTTACATCTTTTGTAAGTGCTTCATCTTGGTCAGGGTCACAATGAATGAAGTCACCAGTTCACAAAGTGAAATGTTTTAAGAGGTGGAAGGTAACCAGAGAAGTTTGAGGAAACAAACAGACTCATGAGAAGAACATCCATAGCAAGCAGAACCCCACAAAGAGGTCATCTTAAGCTCAGGGTTGAACTATTGATGCTCAAGTGGTGAGACAGCAATGATACACACTATGAATAGTTTCAAATAGTTTTGAAAATAGAATGAGAAATGTGATTTATGGAAGGCATGCTGTGGATACAGATCCAACATTTTGTTGCTGTTTGAATTTGAGAATAGGATTTGATAAGTTTGAAAGATTAGCTACATGTCTTTTTTCCCTCATAGCAATGAACACTAATCCACAGTTCATAGACCCATAGACTACTGTGGTGCTAACTGTGTAAAATGTTTTGGAAAAGTTAACTCAGGATTGCTAAATGAATGTACTAATTAAATAAAATAAAATAAAATAAAAAAACTCTAAACATTCCACCTTCCTTAAGTAGATGAGGCAATGTTGGGGCAAATGGAAGAATTAGATGTAGGATCAGAGTGAGAGAAAAGGGACAGACTTTAGGAACGGGACAGAAGAGGCTTCTGCTTAAAATAACTGTTTTGCTCATGTCACAATGACAGAAAAGAAGCATCAGTCTAAACCAACATTTCACTATTCTCTTTTTCTCTCTCTCTCTTACACACACACACACACCCATATACACACTATCGTATTTTATCCAGACCACATCCTCATTTAGTAAATATAACCCATATACATAGAAAATTCAACCCCACAGAGAGGAGTGTGGATTTCCTAGTGACAGGATCTGCAGCTCTGTTGGCAAACTGAGATGCATTATATCAGTAATATAATACACACTCCATGAGGCTAACTTGCTTTTTTTTTTTTTTTTTGCTTAAACCATGCCCATTAATCACTTTGTGTTCAGTCAGTCTGAAATCTTTTTTTTTTTTTTTTTTTACATAAAACACAAAGCCAGCCAGGATATCTCCTTATCCAGCACATTCTCAAACTCCCAAATTACCTCCACCTCCACCATCTATTCTAGCTCCATCACCTCCTCCACCTCTCCCACCAGGGAGTGGCACTGTTGTATCTCAGTACATTTTGTTCATAACACAAGCATTGTGAGTAATTAGCTTTAGGGAATTTACTTCTTTTATCTTTTTTCTCCTCTGATTACCTTACCTCTCTGAGGAGTATTATTGCTGACAGAACATTGTTTCCTTTATTTTGGTGTGTAAACAACAGAGAGTCAGTGACAGATTTGGAAGATGGAGGTGGCTAGAGGCTTAAAACTACATGGGAACAGGACATGAGCAATTAACAAAATCTGACACATGAATACACAGTACACACAAGCTCACCCATATTTTATTAATTCCTATAATGTCAAAAAGAAAAATCTAAAAACAAAACTGAAACAAAGTAAACTTGAAAATGGTTTAACTTCAGCAGTCGGGAAAGTTCTCTCCTATATATGACTATATAAAACTTTGGAAATTTATTTCAATTTTGTTTACCTAGAAGAACTTTCATAGACTATCCAAATTCCATATTCAGACTTTGGCTATGGCCTGTGTAAAAAAAAAAAAAGCTTTCAAAACAGACAGCATAAACACAACTGGTGACACACCAACTCAGTGCAGGAAGAGAGCTGTCATTTCATACATACAGTGTAGTTTAACAAATTCTACAAAAATTTAAATAGAACTAGGAATTATTGTTTTCAAGCTAAAAACGGGACAGCTTTTATAGTTCCTGGGTGAAAAATTCCAAAACAACTGAAATGCATTTTATTCTGAGACATGCCTGTCCTGCTAAAAAAAAAAAAAAAAAAAGAACATACAGTTGTTTGTGTTGGCTGTTTCTCCACTAGATGCAAGGTTGAGTCGAGTTGTAGATCACTCACCCACACAATAGCACAACCATGTCACACGCTTCACCGTGTTTATTTCACACATTATTCTTTAAGAACAGACCGTATCTCTCACAGCAATGTTTCTGTCACCTCACATTCCTTCTTCTGTTTTATGTACACAAACACCTACCCCTTTCTGTTTATGCATATAGATTTCACGCAGCATGCAGCTGACTTCTTGAAATAGGATAGATGTGTGTGTTACATGAATTCAATTATATCCAGCATTAGGTTGCCTTCTGTTAGTAGCTTATTAATAGCTCATTATTATAAACTTTATATCCATCCCAAAAAAAAAATCTGTCAATTTTCAGAATTAAACACATGTCATGTTGGGCAAATATTACATTACAAGATCTATTATGCAAAGTAATTGAAATCACCAGCATGTCTGACCTTGGATTATTGAGATAATTAAACACAGCACAGTGACCAAATTGTGAATTCTTGAGGTTGAACAACGCCTTCATCTCATCCTGAATACCACGGTATGGTGTAATTACAAAAAAAAAAAAAAAAAAAACGTGGACGTTTGAAACTGGTGAAAATTAAGACTTATTCTTGTTCAAGAACAATAAAATAAAAAAGACAAAAGGACTGAGAGGGGTTTTGCTGTGTCAGTGCTTTGTAAGAGTCTCAGTCCTTCTCTGCAATTTTCAGGGCAGATAAATTTATTCTATAAAGTTTTATGGTAGAATGACATTATGTTTTTGGTCTCATTAACTTCAACAGTGTCATGTCTTCCGAATAAGCAGATGCAGAGAGTTCGTTTCAAATGAAGTTTTATTTAAGGCTCTCATAACATAAATCAAAGAACGTAAACAAAAAACAAAGGAGCCCCTGGCTGGAGCCGCGAGCGAGCACGTAGAGTCACAAAGTCCTGAAGCAACTAAATGGTGGTCAGTAAGTACCGTAAATGGGTGTCTAGCTCCCTCCAGCCAGTGCCGCCACTCCTCTAATGCCACTTTTACTGCTAGCAGTTCCCTGGTTCCCAGGGCTTAGTTTCCTAGAAAAGAAAGCACAAGGGTGGAGTTTTCCTGGGTGGCCGTGACGCTGTGACAGCACTGCTCCTATCCCGACCTCTGACGCGTCGACTTCTACAATAAACGGCTTTTCTGGGTCCGGAAGCTTTAAGAGGGGGGCGGTGGTGAATGCCCTCTTCAGACGCAGAAAAGCCGTGCGCGCCTCCGAAGAAAATTCAAGAGTTTCGGTTTCCATTTTAATAATGAGGTGAGCGGTGCAGCCACTAGACTGAAGTTTCTAATAAAGCGCCTATAGAAATTCGCAAACTCTGTAGCACCTTGACTGACTTGGGTTCCGGCCATTGTTGCACCGCCGAGACCTTGGTCGCCTCCATCCCGACCCCCTGTGGCCCTATGCGATACCCGAGAAATGCGATCTCCGACTGATGGAACTTGCATTTCTCCGCCTTCGCATAGAGCCCGTGTTTGAGCAGTCGATGAAGGACGGCAGACACATGACGAACGTGTTCAGCATATGACCGTGAGTATACCAAGATATCATCCAAGTAAACTATAACATAACGGTTAAACACATCCCGAAACATATCATTCATGAACCCCTGAAACACCGCAGGTGCGTTTACCAACCCACAATCCATTACATTATATTGGTAATGTCCAGAAGTTGTACTAAACGCAGTCTTCCATTCATCACCACTACGCACACGAACGAGATTGTAAGCGCTGCGGAGGTCGAGTTTTGTGAAGATAGAAGCGCCTCGTAGCTGGTCGATGGCCGCTGATGAGCCCCGGCTGAAGAGCCTCGTTTACATATTCCTCCATGGCCCGTGTCTCTTCCACGGACAATGGATAAATGCGCGCGCAAGGCGGTGTTTTCCCCGGCAAAAGCTCTATCGCGCAGTCCCACGGACGGTGAGGGGGAAGTCGTGCAGCTGCCCTGACACTAAACACATCTTTAAACCGCAAATACTCGGATGGTATTGTGTCGGACACTTGGGCGCTTGGACTCTCAATGTTCGTGGTTCGGACCGTCAAAACCGGCGGTGTACATAATCTAGCGCATCTAGGGGACCAAGACAATATGCGAGAACGTGCCCAATCAAAATTGGGACCCAACATGACGGACTGATCTAACTGAGGAAGCACAAAAAAATTATTCCTCAGTATGACCGGGAAAAGTTAACCGTAGCGGTGCTGACATACTTTCAATAGGTGACTGAACGAGTTTCCGACCATCCAGAGCTTTTATTATCGGGTATGGAAGCTTCGACATAGGAGCTCGCAGCGTGGAAATGACAGTAGAAGAGATGAAGTTGCCAGCCTCCCCAGAATCTATGAGGGGAAAAACAGACAAGGTATGGTTATCAAACGAAAGTTGTGCTCGTATACAAAAAGGGTGGTGGGTGCAAAGGGGTGTGTGTCGAGCTTGTGTTACATGAAGCAATGGACCTCCGCTGACATGGTGGTTTCCCCCCCCACAGTACAGACACAGTCCTGCAGCCAGTCTCCGTTTCCTCTCTTTTTGCGATAGATGGGAGGTGTCCACATCCATAGCCTCCGGGGGGGCTCCTTCACGCGGTTCTGTGTGAAGTGAACTACGGGGGCTGATTGCAGCCCGTCTCTTTTGCTGCCTAGACGGGGGGTTTCCTCGCTGACCTCAAAGGTGCTGATCCAATTTTATTGCGAGGTCTATCACTTCCGTTAATGATATCCCTGTATCTCGACAGGCTAATTCCAGCTGTATGTCTGCCTGGAGACCATCCCGGATCCTGGCGAGCAAACTGGCCTCGCACCAACCACTTTCCGCAGCAAGAACCCGGAACTTTACTGGATAATCTGCGACAGTCCCATTTCCCTGGCACAGCCGCAGCAATTGCTGCTCTCCGGACTTGCCCTGGTCGGGGTGATCAAAGACCGCGCGAAGGGCCTCAATGAACCGGGCATAGCTTGTCGTGACTCCTCCCCCTGGCCCAGTCTATGGCTGACCCTGTGAGCTGTTGTGTGACGAAGCTGACTCGTTGGGGTTCGGACAGGTCAGGGAACTCCGCCAGGTACAGTTCACAGGCCAGCAGAAACCGCTTACACCCCTCAGGATTCCCCGCATACCTTTCTGGGGGTGCGGGACGTGGTGCCGCAGCTTCGGGGAGGAGAAGATGCGGGAGCTCGAGCCGACTCACGCTGAACGCGAGGTCATGCACAGCCCGTGCCAAGCTGTCAATTTCGCATTGCTGGCTGCGGAGATACTGCTGCAGCGGTGTGTCCTTGTCTGGGAGGGGTGTCCCTGCTGCATCCCGGAGGGTCTGTTCATCTGTCATGTCTTCCGAATAAGCGGATGCAGGGAGTTCGTTTCAAAAGAAGTTTTGTTTAAGGCTCTCGTAACATAAATCAAAGAACGTAAACAAAAAAAAACACCTGGCTGGAGCCGCGAGTGAGCACGTAGAGTCACAAAATCCTGAAGCAACTAAATGGCGCCGAGACGGCGTACTAAATCAGTATGCACCGTTGTGCGAGAGAGCCGTGAACTTGACCTTGACTTTGCTCAGCTCCGGAATGGCACCTTCCCCGGGTGCGCCTTGCTCGACAGCCACAGCTCAGTCCTGAGTGGAAGAGATACGAGAGCTGCATGCACACTAACAAACGTGCAGAGAGCACTTGAGACCAGAAAGACGGTGAACAGACAGGAGATTATGGGAGTGGCTGGTATAAATAGCAAGACACACAAGGAGGACACAGGTGTACTTCATGAAGTGCTAATTGTGCAATACATACATACGTAGACACACCAGGGGGAGACGAAGAGGCGGCTCAGTAATCCGGCGAGCCAGATCTTAACCCCCGGGACTGCGGTGATACAGATGTGACAAACAGAGAGAAAAGAAAATGCTATTAAAGTAACAGTAAGCTAACTTGTTAGCAGTAATAGGAACTAGGTCATTTGACAACAATAACTTTAAATATTAACAGTTCAAAAGTGTGATGTGACTTTCCTTTGTACATGAAAGGTTATAATTGTTGGAAAAGTATTGTTGTATCAGCAGAATATCACACTTTGGACTGTGCTGTTGTGCCAAAATACTATACTTTAGGGTATAGCAGGTACCTTCTACTCGATTATATACAGTACGTTCTGTCTTATTCCTTTATGAATTCCTTTATTACAAAGGACTTAAGGTATTGATGCCAACATATCCCAGACTGTTAATAATAATAATCACACAGCCATCCTGATCGATGTTCTGACATTTGTTCGTAAGTGGTCTGATATCTGTGCTGATTGACTTATCTGTCAGTACTTGTATTTTAGATCATCACTTATGAAAATTAATGAATAATTACTTTCTAACTTTGACACCCCTTACAAATCTGTAGCTTAAATGATTGCCTTGAGCGATCATATATCAGGCTTATCAAAATGAATTCATGATATTTTCTTGATGCTGAGAAACACTTTACCTGTATTAGACTTGATCAAATTTTCCAGTCACGTAGTACCATAATGATGCATTGCACCACTGGCTACTTAGAACTCACACTTATCTGAGGATGTAACGCTTCACAGAAAAGGATCCAAATGTGGCTTTAAGAGAACTGGAGAAGCTGACAGTGATCAGGTGTAAAGGCAGGAGGCAAATGGAGCTGAGACAGAAGGCACCAGCATGTGAGTTGACCAAGGCGGCACACGAAAAGAGGCTAGCTGAGAACAGGTGAAGAACAGGCAAGAAGGCATGAAAATGACTTAATAATACCAAAATAAAACAGCATTAAAAAATATAAACTGAGAACAAACACTTAATTTTTTAAAACTAGTTCAAAACTATGAAATATTACACATATGGAATTAGGTAATTAAGCAACAACACAACATTTTGAGATATGAAGGTCAGCTGTTTTTGAATCGTTCTTTGCAAATGTACTTGCAAAACCAAGCACTATGATAAAACTTCTCATGAAGCCTATCCGAGAAATGCAAGATCAAAACCTACCTTTGCAGCAAAGAAGTTAATTTAGAGTTACCAGCTTTAAAAAAAAAAAAAAAAACAGATTAACCGTACCTCAGATATATAGTACACATTGGTATGTCGCACAGTCCAATATCTCACTGACGCCTTTAGCGTTGGTTATGGTGTGCAGTGTGGTGGGGAGTTGTGAAAATCCTCATGCTCTCAGAACCACATCTTCACAGCTGTCATGGGTCTAGCTGGTGGTGCTGGCTAGACCGGCTGATGGTATGGTTGCCGTGGGCATGAGTGTAGGCATGATGGCAGAGGGGTTGTAAACAAAGTCTTTATTTACAATACAAACTCAAACAGACGCAAACAAACAAAGGAACCAAAACAACAAACTCAAACTAAAACTAGGGCTCAGGAAAAACACAGGGAACGGCGCGCTGACACAGGCAACAGCGCTGACACAGGGATCTGACACAAAACTGGGGATGAGGAAACATGGAGCTGGAGCTAACTAAAGACACATAGGGGAACTAGAGACTGGAGAGACAGGAGACAGGGCTGGCGAGACAGCGCTAGACAGGAGACAGGGCTGGCGAGACAGCGCTAGACAGGAGACAGGGCTGGCGAGACAGCGCTAGACAGGAGACAGGGCTGGCGAGACAGCGCTGGGCTGGCGAGACAGGGCTGGCGAGACAGGGCTAGACAGGAGACAGGGCTGGCGAGACAGCGCTGGGCTGGCGAGACAGGGCTAGACAGGATACAGGGCTGGCGAGACAGGGCTAGACAGGATACAGGGCTGGCGAGACAGGGCTAGACAGGAGACATGGCTGGCAAGACAGGGCTAGACAGGAGACAGGACTGGAGACTAGAGACAGGACTGGAGACAGGACTGGAGACAGGACTGGAGACTAGAGACAGGACTGGAGACTAGAGACAGGACTGGAGACAGGACCAGGAGCACAGAGACTAGAGACCAGATGGGTTAGTGGTTAGTGTGGTTAGTAGCTACATGGAATACTGGGGACACTGGATGCTGACCTAACCAGGTTAGTATCTAATGGGGTTAGTGGCTAACCGGGTTAGTACTGACCTAATAGTGGGGAACTGAACACAAAAGGCAGGGCACACATGAGGCTATACCAAACTAGCGGCTAACCTACTAGCAACCAGAACCACTAGCAGTCAATCCCACTAGAGGCTAGCCTACTGGAGGCTAACCCTACTAGGGGCTAACCCTACTAGCAATCAAGGCCTACTAGCAGCTAACCCTGCTAGCGGCTAGGCCCTCATGTGGCTACACAAAACTAAACAGACAAAGAACTACACAAGAAGACCAACACTAGGAAGACACAGAACAGTACTTACACTGTACACAGGAGGAGACACAGCCTAACTAAACATGAAACAGGACAGATCCATGAATCCATTAACACAAGGAAAATAAGGAAAACTAAACTAGAGCCCTCTAGAAAAGCAAAGGTGAAACAAGATAACTAAAATATAAACTCAAAGAAACAAGAACAAACAAAAAGGAATGCCCACATGACAGTAGTTACAAATATAACAAACAAACAAACAAACAAACAAACAAACATAACAAACAAACATAACAAACAAACAAACAATGCTCGACCCAGTTTCTCAGAACAAACTGCTATTTATAGAACCTTTAATGAGGCACCTCAGTTCAGGTGAGCACTCATCACCTGACTGAGGTGCCTTCTGGGAAACTGAGTCAACCAACAAGAACTACAGACATGAACAGTGACCTCTAGTGGAGGTCCCTAACAACAGCTTAAATACTGGGAAGAAAAAAAATAATAGATGTATTTGTTTTTGGTACATTCAGTACATTAAGGTAGTCAGCTGTAGGGTTTTAGATAATATAGACATTTTAATGTGGACAAAATGTCTAATGCATTCTCCACCATTAATATGTAGGGTTTACAATAAAGTAGACCAAGAATGACCTTCATTATGTAGTGTTTTAGCTTTGGGTCAGAGGTATATCAAATCTTTAACGATTCTGGTTAATTTGATTAACTGAATTAAAATTTATGTCATATACTATCCGTCCACCGTATAGCACAATTTAGTGTATCTTACCAATCCTGTTTATCCCGCAGCCAGCAAGTACAAAGTCTGGTATTTATCAATTATGAGCAAGGTAACGTAAGATCTGGGCAAATGTTTAGACTTTAAAATACATGACCACGATAACAGTTTTTTATAAAGAAACAATAATTAATTTGACTAATCTACAATACATGACACTACGCTACTTGAACACACACACACGCAAACATACCAACAGTTTGGAGGGTGAAAGTTAATGAAATTCATCTAGTACTGTTTACTAGATCAAAGGAAGTCACAAGAGCAGTGTCTTGGGTTTAATCTTATGGTATAGTTATGAAACTAGCACCAATTTTCAGCAAGATATGCAGCTTTGTTTGTTTACTTGCGTTACATTTCGTTCTCATCCTGTGGTTCGTCTCCATCGAAGGGAATCACGGCGTTGCTGATTGGTTGTTGTTGAAATGACATCTTTCGGGAAAGTCCTTCAGTGAGGGGTTGGTTGCCTGGTTACCAATGGCTGCGCTCTGGAAATTCTTCTGAGGGTTTCTTCATTGCAGGACTTTGGAGTTCTGGCACAATGTTTCATTGAGAGTTCTCAAAGAGCGGAGGCCGCAGCAAAGGTGGCATACCGCCCGCAAGGGCGGAAGCACGAGAAGCGAACTTGCTTCCTTCAGACAACCAATGCGAAGAATGGGCGTTTTAGACGTGCTCAGACAATGGGTTTTGACCCTTTGCGTCAGTCCGTCCCAAGGGTGATTGGTCTAATTGGATGTGGTTGCGGCCTCACCTTTTTCCCCCTTTTGTGCATATATTAGCCCGTGTTTTCGGCTGTCATGCTACCAATTTTTCATGTACACCACTGTTCTTTGAATAAAACAAGCTCTCGATTGATATTAGATATCCCATATCTTGCACACTCATTCATACCTTTATCTAGTTAAAAATGCTTTATAAATGCTGATTACACCTTTTAAGTTATGCAGAACAATCAGACATACATACAGGCATCAAACATGCTGAGTAAATATATTTATAAGTTTTGCCCTACTGGCATGCTTTAAAGATGGTCTGGAATAGTGTCTCTGCCGTATGCCTCTTTGTTCATGGAAAGTTCTGGAGGTCAACAAGAGTACCAATGATCTGAGTTAGAGAGGGTTTTTCGCCCACTCAAAGGTGTAAATCTGCCTCCTTTGTTTATCAGATGGCCAATTTACACCATTGTAGTCAAGGTCAACTGGACTTTTATGGCTCCAGGTGCAGCAGTCTTTCCCAAGCTTGGTTAAGTTTCCCGCTTCTTCATGTTAGGGTGTTTTCACACTGGGAACAATCTGTTCCGTTCTGTACCCGAGCAATCCCCCCGCAGGTCTGCATTCACACTGTAACATCGGTTCCGATCCCGGGCACACTTGCATGTTTACACAACCGTAAACAGCAGGTGGCGGTAGAGAGGTAGTTGGTTTGTTTTTCATTGGGAAAAAACTAAGAAAGGAGAAGAAACGCCCGTTTGGGTCATGAACTATGTGAGACCTGTTAATGCGCCATGTGGATGTTTTTATTTTTTTGTGACAAAAACAACAGCGCTCTAAGCAACATGCCTACTGACACATCTATCACGCGACTCAGAGGGTGAAATGAGCGCGCGCTGCATGGACACTACTGTACTTGAGGCACAGAGGAATGATTTACAACTCTACTCTGTAAGGTGCTGCCTACGTTCTCTTCTGATTTCCAGTCAAAATGACATAAAGTGCTCATCAAACATTACTTTCTTTAGTCATAGCACATGAGCGTTATTTATTTAAAACATTTACTTTTTTTATCATAAAAATAAAGTGTTTATGTACACTGAATTAATCACAGATGTAAACAATGAATAAATAAATGCAAGAAATGCTACAAATAAATATAATGAATAAATGTTTATATTAAAGTTCAACAAATAGCATAGATACATATAATAAATAATAAATATCTAATAACGCATTTTTCTGTTCTCCTCAGGATCATCTGAGTTCAAGAGAGGGGTGGTGTGTTATGGCAGCATGTCCTTGTGACCAGGAGAGACCAGGAATGGCTACAAAATACTCCTATTAAGAAGACAACATTCCTACAAGAGAGATGCTTGTGCTCTTTTTTCCTTACCTTGCTATGTGTAGGTTTTCAAACTTAGCTGAGGTGCTGAAACTATTTAATTTAAAACATCACCATGCATCAATGTTTAGTGTTTAACATGTTTTGTGTGCCGTGTGTTTATATTGTATTTTTGTAAATGTAAAAATAAATGTATACTGTAAAATCCAAGATGAGTGTGGGGGATTTGGAATAGAGACAAAGTACTGGATAGAGTGCAAAGTGTTTTATTAAACATTATTAAATAATAATATAATCATAATAATAAATATAATAATTACTGGTGTATTTGTAACAGTAGAAATTGCTGTAATGTACTTATAATACATTACAAATATACTTAAATTTCATGAATTATTGTCAGGTATGTACAGTATGTTAGTACACACACAGCCATGTACTTTAAGTATACCAAGTATCCTTAAAATTGTTCCATCTTAGCACACAAAAGTATACTTAAAACACTAAAAATTTTCCTTTTGTACAATTTAATTACAACTTAAATGCACATAGGACAAAATTAGTTGTTCCAAAATAGCAAACTTCAATGTAACAGGTATACACTACTGTGTACCCACAAACATTTTTACTGCTTGACACTAAAGGCGTTTTCTCACTGGGAATCACCTGTTAATGCGCCGTGTGGATGTTTTTATTTTTTGTGACAAAAACAACGGCGCTCTATACAACATGCCTACTGACACATCTATCGCGCGGCTCAGAGGGTAAAATGAGCGTGCGCTGCACGGTCACTACATGAGGCAACAAGGTATGTTTTATTAAACATTATTGAATTAAAATATAATTGAAGTAATTTTTGTAACAAAAGTAGCTGTTAAATAGGAGAAAAATATAAACATTAAAATGTCGCATATTTTTATATTTATTTGTACTTGCATAGCAAGAGGGTGTGTGTTAATGAAATTAAGTTGGTCCATCATCTGTATCAACATCCTATTCGATCTCTTGACGTTCCTTCCTCTGTATCAGTAGTCAGCGCTTCTCCATCTAAATTTGAGATTTCATGCAGGCATTATGAGTCTCCTGCTCTTGCACATCAGGTTTTGTCTCTTTCTTCTGTTATTAGCTGGTCTTGTGCTACTGTCAAAGGTCTCAGTCTGTGTTTCCTCCTGCAAGAAAGTATAAAAGCAAGTAATTAGCTGAAAGTTGCAACCGTAACAGCTTGTACAAATTAAATTTTTCCAACATTTCAATTTTGTCACAGCAATCACAGATAACCTGAAATTGTGTGTGGAGCTTATGTGGCTCATCAGCATCTCAGTTTTTATAACTGTCTCTGATATGTTTTGGAGAATATACATGAAGGTTATATATAAAATATGAGTATAGAGTAAAGTATAACTCTAATAGCTACATAAGCACAACACTGGAGTTCATCACATTCTGCTCTTTTGAACAGTGAAATGATCTGGGCCTTAAAGTGAGCAGACATGAGGAGCATCCGTAGTTAAATTTGTTGTGAGCTAATATGAAAGGATCATCCTGTATATCTTATTATATGTATTTAAATGTCACCACAAGATCCACAGACATTTACCTGGAGATGTGGTGATAATATGAGACTCTCTTTAACAGCGTTAACAACAGGAGTTAATAGTATTTAATATGAACTTACCGCTCACTCGCAGGCTCTCTGCTGGACCAGGTTCCACGCTGTCCGGTTCGGATGATGAAGGTAGATGTTGTTGTGGGTCAGAGGGGTTCCGACCCGATCACACTGGATGGTTTTTATCCTATTGTTTATATTTTTCTCACTTTAGTATTGCACCGCACATGTGCTGCGAGCCGAAGATTGTTTAACTCTGCACCGCATTGCTCAGTGCCTAAATACTTACGGATACTTCTGTAAATATCAGGGGTTTTATGTGTAGTGTAGATTATCTTTGGATATTTTCATCTGTCTAAATTTCTAACAAATAATGTACTTCGGCATTACTTCACAGATATTCTTCAGCAGCCACATTTGTTTGTGTATGGAGTCGAACTGTAATTACGTCACTTCCTCTTTTGAGCACGAGCGCATACTTATGTCCCACCTTCCGTGAACGATTCATGCGTTCCCGAGACCACCTCTGCAATTGGTCCAGGGATTCGTTTCCGAGCGCGGAACGATTTGGAACGATTGCATTCTCACAGACAAAAATCAACTGGTCCCGGGGCCAAGTGTGCTCGGAAACGGTTCCCGGACCCCAGTGTGAAAACGCCCTTAGAGATGCTTCCTTGTCTCAAAGGACAGAAAGATTAGCGAGATGGCGCCATGCAGGCTGCTTGAGGGGTTCTGGAATGTAATAGATTGATGGCCCATTCTGGGGCTTGTTAATCCCTACACAGCTGACTTTATTTTATTCCCACATAGCATTGCTGAACCTAGGCCTGATCAACTGAAGCAATCCAAGATCATAACACTGCCCTTCTTACCCTGATACTCCCATCACTTATGACCTTTTTTTCGATTGCTTCAAAGTCCCTTCTTAGGCTTAAAAGAGGGTTCTTATGGCCACACTGCCTGTTTGATCACAAACCTGTAACTTGTTATGCTGCGCATGTAGAAATACGCTTACTATCATTATTAAACATAGCTAACTGTCAAAACACTTTACTAGGTGTTTAAATGTTCCCAATTCATCATTTTTTCTGACCACATTTCTTCCATGAAGTTGAAGGTTGGGCACAGACCTCACAAGTTTTAATAATGTGTTAGACAGTTCTTAACCCAGTTCAAGTCATTTCTCCTTATGAAATGGTTAGTTTTTTTTTTGGCCAAATATACACGCACATACATAATAAACAAATAGGCCTTTTGTGCAACCCAGCATGTGCACTGGTACATGATACATTTTGTGTATGAATGCAGAAGAGACAGAAACGTTTAAAAAATTGGTGTTGAACAGCAAATAAGTAAGGTCGCTTTGAGGAAATCAGTGTCAAACACAGAGATAAAAAGAAAAGGAAGAACTATATAGTCTGAAAATATGGCTGTGACAAAATGCTGGCTTGGGGCTAAGATTAGGAATCCATCAGTCTGCCATGAAATATTCAAACTCACATGGCGAGGCTCAGGATGTTATGAAAGACGTGATAAAATGATGGCTGTCTGAACTTAGAAGGAACAATAGGAGTACTGTGCCACCAAAATTCTCTTTGTATTTATATATTGTGGACTAGGAAAACTCTTCTAGTGGTTAAACCTTGATATTTTCTGAATTTGAAAGCTAAAATATGCTTTCTTTTTGTACATATCTCAAGGGGAGGTAAAGTGATAGCTTTTTATGAATGGCAGTCATGTGTTGTTTAAATTCAATTACTTCGGATTTATTGAACATATAATAAATAAGGAGTCTTAATAATACAAGGATCAGTTATAGCTCGGCCGGTTAAGGCTCTGTGTTACTGATTAGAAGGTCAGCGGTTCAAGCCCTAATTCTACCAGGCTGCCATAGAATGTTGCTGTGCGGCAATGTTTATGTGACAAATTAAGGCTTAACATTAAATTGCACTGTGTATTAACCAAGGAAACAACTAATCGTCTTAATCAAAAGCATTACCCACACCATTCCCACTTCTCCTTAGGTACGGTATGTCAGTCATTGTGTTGTACAAATTGCCTAATTGTCACTCTTGACTAAACTGATCATTGTTTGTTCTTATACTGAAAATGAAACACTTGCAGATTCAATCTGTGGGTTTTGCCCTATTAGGTACTTCTTATTTCTTAATAGCATTCTGACATTGTAATTTTTCTGCTGCTACCTTTCCATTGACAGTGACACTGCACATATGATGTTGATTGTTTAACAGCTAGTATTTTTAACTTTACAACATGACTCTATAAGAATTGTCTGTTTGTTATGACACACAAAACCTGAATGAAAGAATGAAATTTCTAGCAAATTATCAATTAAACAGCATCTTTAAGCAGACTCACTGTTTGTCTTTTTTGGCTATGTGTAAAGGATAGCTGATGGCTCAAAAGGAATTTGCATTTGTTGAAGAATATATATTTACACTTAGTTTCCACCAAGTAATTTGGTCTTTCCACGTGCATTGATAAAGATGGTAAGAGCTCTGGGATATTTAACTATATGTATCACTCCATGCCACAAGTGTTCTAATAACTGTTAATTACACTAGCTGTAATTAACTTTGCGAGCATGGGTGAAAGAAGGTCGATACAGTATGCAGTACTGAGGAGAGTGCAGCAGCCAAAGCACACATTCAAAGATAGTCCCAAAAGCAATTTCAACAAGAAAACAGTTGTGATAACATTGTCATCTTAAATAAAATTTCCGCTGCGTGGAGACATAATGGTTAGCACTGATTCCTGCTTAGATTCCTGCCTCTGGTCTGTGTGTAAATCTCACAAGTTTCCTAGGACTGTCCACCACCGCAATGGTTTATTCTCCTAACCTTTTGGCTGCGTAGTACTCGTAAGCATTTAAAACTACGTTCACCGCTGTAAATTACACTGACTGTCAGTCACTAACTGATCGTCACCAGCTCCACCATCATGCAAAATTACTTCCCCCAGTCATAGAAGGATATGTTTTGGTGGAGCAATATAATTGGTCAAATAAACAAACAAATATTAATAATCTGTTGATAATAAATGGTATTTTTCAATGCCGCTGCACCCTCGTGCCTACAGCCACATAACAGTCATACTGATATCCAGCACAACAGCAAGCCCTCTCAGATGATTTTGCTTAATTAAAAACGAATCATATTTTATCCCATAGTTTTTACATCATAATCACTGGTTACTGTATGGCTTAGTGGTTAGATCTCCAGGGTTAGAAGTTTGAATCTCACCTCTGGTGCATTGAGCAAGCAGTTTGTATGTTCTCGCATGCAGTGAAGGCTGATTGGTGTAGGCTAATTAGAGTTTCCAAATAATGTGTGGGGGTGTAAGTATGGGTATCCTGTCTTCTGCCTTGAGTTCTCTGGGGAAGGCTTCAGGCTCCATGCCATCCTACACAGGATAAACAATATAGACAATTGATGGATCTATAGATTATCACTCACCAGTGGTATCTTAAATAGTTCAGGTAACATCAAGACTATATACAGCCACAACATTAACACAACTGCCAGGTTAATTAATTAACACTGATTAACAATTGTATACCAGTAAACTAGTGACAGGACATTGCACACCAATTATGCCTGACAGGACCAAAGGCCAGCCCATCTTATCAGATCAAAGAGAAATATACAATATAGCACTGAAATTGCTGAATTAACACTAAATATTTGCCATGATAAAAAAAAAAAATCATTAAAAAAAAAAACTGTGCACCACAGCCCACTGGTATGGTGATTACCAGGCAAAGAGTTGAAGAATGTTTATTCAGCTTACAAATTCCCCAGATCTCAATCCGAACGAGCACCCATGGGATGCACTAGACAAATAAGTGTCATCTATGGAGGACCCACCCTGCAATCAACAGCATCAAAAGGATCTGCTAAATATTGTATGTTATGGTGTCAGATGCCTTAACACATGTTCATTAATACTAAATATTACAGTATTACTATAACTTCTAAAAAAGTGGTGGTGGTAGTGTCTATCTCCATAAAAATGCAACATTGTTGGAAGTACTTGTTTAATTGTTGTTTAGTTGTTGTTTAATTGTTTTACCTAATGGTAATGGTGCATTCCCTAAGACAGTCATAGATTGCTAAAACTAAAACAGTGACTGAAATCATACTTCCAAAGCCTCTTATAAGGTGCTGAACTTAAATTCCTTTTAAATACTGTACATTTTTATTTTTCTATTAGAGACAGGACATCAAAGATACTGATACTTTTATTGTAAGTAGTGATTTAAAGCCAGATAATAACTTGCATGCATCCATTCAAGATATTCCACATGTAAATGTCTAAACATGGAGACTAAACTCACAGGCCTTAAAGGATCTGTTCCTGTCACCCATCAGTCCTCATGCATCACTGCAGGAGCTGTTTATTGTCATTTCTGCAAGAGATGCAATCAGCTGTACATCAGGAAAACACAAAATAGACTGGCTAATCATTTTGTCAAGCACCTACATACCAGAAAAAAAGGTTTGTCCTTTTTGGTGGCAAGATAATGGACATAACTTTAATGGCATTACTGTTTGCATTGTCAGTTGTTCATATTCAAATGAGGATTCAAATTTACAGAAAAAGAGCTAAACAAACAAATATTAATAATCTGTTGAGTTCTCTGGGGTAGGCTATACAGTTTGGTATCCCATGGAATGAACATTATGTTTTGACAATAACCACATGATCATTCTAATCATCATCACCATCATCATCATCGTTAACTATATTGAATAAACTGAAAACCTTTTATTAGGACAAATGCCTATGATCACATCACAGCCATGTCATATTCATCACAGCAGCATTCTTTCTAGTGGGATAAGCAAAGGTAAGCTAATTAAAATGAATAATTAATTGTTAGTCTATTTACTTTTTTTTTTTCAAAACATTTGACCCACAAAAAAGGTTATAATTCACCAATTTTAATTAATCTCTACTTCAACCTGATTCACACCACAAGGACATTGTTGCCATATTCCAAAAAGGACCTCAAAGTAAGATGTCTACCCTCATTTTTAACAAATTAACAATTTTAACCAAGTTATTGAAGCATTAGTTAAATGCTGGTGTTAAAGCAAGAAAACAGAAACCGTGACTTAAAGTGAAAGTAAAAGCATTTCCATGCATGATTTTTGAACAGAATTCACAGGATTATGACTAAACAGCTGTGTGGCCACGAGGAAACTATTCAGAAAAAAAATACTTATCAGAAAATAAAAATAATCAATTTGCTAGGAAACAATGGAAAAAGGTCAAAGAGGCCATTGACTCTATCCCAGAGAGATGGGCGCATCAGGAGAATGAAAACACATGAAGCAATGCACCCATCATGCATAGTGCTCACTGCACAAACCTCACAATCCATGTTATGATTTGGGTTTGCTGCAGTTGGATAGGTCTAGGCTCAGCAACATTATGTGGGAATAAAATCAAGTCGGTTGATTCAGTGACCTGAATATACTGAATGGCCAGGTTATACCATCAGTGTAGTTTTTCTTTCCTGATAGCATGGCCATATTCCAGGACTCAGAAAGGAATTATTGTCACAAATGAACTGACCACCTCATTTTTCACCATAATCAAAGCTAAATCAATCAAAAGTTTGTATGTACAGTATGTATATTTATTGGTAGAATAGTGAATCCCAATATCTATTGAAGGTTACAATATTAAATTTCATGTGTTGCAGTGAAAACTGCCAATGCAACACCCTTATAAATGGTATGGTCTCTTTAAATTTCAAAAGTGGAATAAATTTGCGAACCAAGAGGCATTTAAAGGTCCACTTTTTACATTTTAAATCTGAGGATGAATGGTCCAATTTGCATGGTTTAAGATAATTTGGAAGTGACCTTCAAAGTGTTGAGGAAGTGTGTGCAACAAATATAGAATGTAAAATGTCAGGATGGTTATGTGAAGTGCCTTGTTCATGAGTGGCACAAGGAACAGTACAGCAAGTGTATTTATCCAAAATTTCACAATATGTCAGATTTTGACAGTTTTTTTATTTTTAGAAACATTAAGCAAAACTTATTGATCGTTACTACTGAAGAACATAGTCCAGTTGTGAAATAAATATCATCATAATTATTCAATCACTTTGAGGTTCACATGTTTACAGGTGAAATAATGCAAGTGTAACATTTTCCAAGAAAAAAATGTGTACTCTTTCATGCGTACTTACACTTTATATGACAATGAGTACTGGATATTATTTCAAGTTGTTTTGATTTGGGTGTGTGATTGGATGAGTCGTAATACCATGACATCAGCTGAAAACAAAAAGCAAAACTACGTTCTGACACTGTGCACTGTATAAAGTCTTTAAGGCACATACTGTACTGTACATACACTGCATGGCCAAAGGTTTTGGAAACCCATATCCACAAGGTTTGTTAAACATCTCAATACAGATTTAGTCTCCCTTTGCTGTTATAATAACAGTCACTCTTCTATGAGGCTTTCCATTGAATATTTTAGCATGGCTGTGGAGTTTTGTTCTCAGGGTAGGCACTGATGTTGGATAAGGAGATCTAGGTGCAGTCAGCATCACATTTCAACCCAAAGGTATTCAGTAAGATGTGGTCAGAATCTACAGAACACCTGAGTTCTTCCACACCAAACCTGGAAAAACATTTTTTTCATGAACCTCACTGTGTAAATTGGGTCATACCAAAACATGCGTAAGCCCCTTATTTTCAGAGAATTTATAATACTGCCAAAATCCTGATGCCAGACACCACAACAAGTCTCCAGAGGTCTCGTAGAGTCATGTTGCAAGATGCCAGAGCTACTCAGGTTACACAAGGAGAACCCAAAACCTAGGTAGCTAAAATGTTAATGTATATAATGTTAAGGCTGATTGGTGTATAATGGGAATGGTGAATGAAACATTAAGAGAAATTAAATATTTGAGACAATTATGTTTGGTTCAGACTTTGATAACAGTTTGGGAAGAATAGCCACATATGGCTGTGATGGTGCGTTGTTCCCAAATATTTGGCTATATAGTTTATTAAAGTGGATCAAAATATTAAATTTATCCTAAATTTTTATTCAGCATTGGCCACACATCTCATTATACACTGATCAGCTATAACATTAAATAGATCAACATTATAACCACACAGGTTTGGGTTCCCCTTGAGCCACAGGTGATGCTCTGGTCACTCAAGGCATGACTCCACAAGACTTCTGATGGAGTGCTATGGTGTCAAGCCCCAAGGGGCAAATCAACAATGCCAGATATGTGTGTTTGATTAATAACTTGTAAAAGACACTTGGAACAACTCCCTACTGCAAAGAGAGATACACATTATTGAATAATAATGAAATTCTATGTTGATAATAGTAAAAATAAATATATTTTAAAAAATGTTTTAGCTTTTGTCTCTGCCCATTTTCATCTGAAGCAAGGACACTGCATGACTCAGAGCACTGAACATGTGTGCTAGCCACATGATTGTGCTTTTTCCTTCTCCCCATCCCCAGACACTACCCTCCTCCCAATCCAAAAACCACAGCTACCAAGACAAAAAAAAAATCATACTTTCAGGGCCAGACACAAGGCTTAAGGTTGCATGGGTCTGGGGATGGATAAAGGGGGTAAAAACAGTCAACCAGTTATGCTCAAACTTGAAGGATGTTGATCACTAGCAGCTTATCACAGCCCCTGAATTCACCCACTGTGAATTAAAGAAGAAATAGTATCTCCCTTGCTCATTTTTCAGGCTCCAAGAGATGCTGCAGAGCTCTGCATCTTTTCTTTCTGTAGCACTGCTGTTCAGCAGAGATAATCCAGGTCCCATTCCGAGACACCGAATCCATCTTTCTCCAATTGGTGGACTGGAGTCCTTGGCTGTGGCGAGGTCATTGCCTTTATGAACACACAAACACTTTCCTATCTCTCTTTCTCTGTTTTCCTTTTATCCCTTTTGTAAACAGTCCTGGGATTTTGTTTCATTTTATCACTCTTGCTTTGAGAAATGTTAAACATATAGTAAAACCCATGCAAATAGTATCATGATAACTTTTCAGTTGTTCCTAACAAGTATGCTACTGTAAATTAAATAAATGTAATGTTTTAAAAAATATTTTAAAAAATAATAAACTCACAGTAATTTTAGTGCTGCTACTGCAGCAGCCACACCCAAACAAACAATACAAAATAACAATATAAATAAAACTATAATCTGCTAAAATTGCTTGATGGTCAAGGATCATAATAATGAGTGAGTGTGTGATCATGTGCTTGATAGAAATTCAGTGACAACCTGAAAAATGGATTGAGAACCTGACAGAGACATGGCTGTGAAGTAATATGAACTTGATAAAATTCTAACAACAATATAAAAATACAATAAAACAGAAGTCACAAAGTCTATAAAAAAACAGATTTTTTCAATTTCACAACTCAGAAGATATGCGATATTTTGTGGCATCGAACTGATACTCATGCTATGTGAATATGGTAAATAACAGCAGTCAGACACATTTTTTGGGCATGTCATAAAAAGTCACGTGTCCTGACAGGACTAAAATATCTCATGAGTGATAAGTTAACTGCTGAGCTTGGTAAATGGCTAAGTGGTTTAAATACAGTATTAGACTACTGATTAGAAGGTTATGTGTTCAAAGCCACCAAGATTACAAGTCCCTCAACCCTCAACTACTCATATGCATGATGAGGTAAATGTAAGTTTGGAAACGTAAAGGTCTGCCAAATGACATGACTCCACAGGTGGTGTACATTGCCAAATAAGGCTGATTATTGTTCAGGACATCCCAAATATTCTCAATTCCCCCAAGGTTCATGTTCCTTAAACCATTTCTGGGAAGAATTTTTTGCAGTGTGGCTGCCTCTGCCAGCTGGCAATTCTTCCCATAGTGCATCCTGGTACAATCTCTCCATCTGGCCATCGACACTATTGTAGGGAGCTGTGAATCTTTCACCTTCCAGCAAAACGCACCATGCTGATAACATTATATCCTCAAATCAACCTCAAATGGTGCAAATCAGCAAGCCGTTGAACGAGGAAGAGACAGTTCACGACATCAGCAAACAAGGAAAGAAACAGTTTCACGTCTCCAACTCAGATGGTGTAAATCTGCAAAGCAACTCCCTTGCACAAGCGAGAAATAGTTACACATCCCCATTCAAACAGTGTAAATCAGCAAGCATTCCTTGAATGAGGAAGAAACCAGTTTGACTAATTAACTTTACCTAAATTACTCAAACTCCACTGAGATGGCCTCCCACATGACAGACCAAACCACAGGTTAATGTATACACGAAAAGGAGGAACCATGCAGGCCTGGCAATGCCCACAACCACCTCTGATTGGGACAAATGGCTATGGAATGGACCCGCACCATGAGGTCAAAACTCAAGGTCCCGAGCAGCCTTAAAGAGAGATTCGTCATGGGCATCTGAAGGTAACCAACAAGCTTGACTACTTCCTCGCAGCTCATGCTTGCGCCCTTGTGGGCACTACACCATCTCTGCTGGCATCATCCGTTCCTCAAGAACTCTTAATGAGACTTGGTGCCAGAACTCAAACGTCCTGCAACGAAGAAACCCTCAGAAGAAGTTCCATCAGTAACCAGGCAAACAACACCTCACTAAAGGGCTTTCCTGAAAGACAGCATCTCAACCTCAGCACACGAACCAATCAGCAATGCCATGATTCCCTTCACTGGAGGCGAACCAATGGATGAGAACGAAACATAACGCAAGTAAACAAAGCTTCATGCCTTGCTGAAAATTGCTTTATTGATAACTAAACAGTAAGATTAAACCCAAGGCTCTGCTCTTGTGACTTTCTCAGATTTAGTAAACAGTACTAGAAGAACTCCATTAACTTTCACCCTCTGAACTGTTTATGTGTATGCATGTGTGTGTGTGTGTGTGTGTGTGTGTGTGTGTGTGTGTGTGTGTGTGTGTGTGTGTGTGTGTGTGTGTGTGTGTGTGTGTGAGTGTGTGTGTGAGAGAGATTAAGTAGTGTAGTTTCATGTATCGTAGATTAGTCAAATAATTTCTTGTTTCTTTATAAAGAACTGTTGTCTTGGTCATGCTAAGTAAGATGAAGTATGGTTCATCAGTTGACCAGGCTATCTCCTTTCCTTGCTCCAGGGTCCAGTTCTAATTCTTAGAACCCCAGAATCATATGTAAAAAAAATTTTTTTTAAATAAAAAACCATGAACTATAAACAATAAAGACAATAAATAGTTGAAGTGGCTGTACATGCTCATCCCTCAGACCTCATGTGGATTTTTTTAAAGCTTTGGATTATATTATAATGTAACTTAAGTTTACTTTGTGCCATTACAAAATATTCCAATAACACAACATACACTGCTACATACTGTAGTTGCAGCAGTGTGTGGAATATAAAAAATACACAACCTGCAGTTTGATTTTGCATAATAAATGATTCAGTCTGCTATTTTGCTCATACATTCATACAAATGTATTATAAGTCTTTATAATAATACTCCACAGTGCATTCCTTAGTCTTTATTTTTATGTAGAAAGAAGGGGTCATTAAATAGCATTTCCCAATAGTGAAAAGTTTTTATAACTAAATTCTAAAAAAAAATTATATTTTCTGCCTGGTAGGACATGCAAATGTGTGGCAGATTGAGTGCACTGATTGAGAGTACTTTTCCATTTGGAAACAAAACATCTAAGGACTAGAGCTAGTTTTAGAAAAGTACTTTTTACTAAATGTCAATGCATATTTTTATATACATATGATGAAAGTTTTGGGGTGTTTTAGTGTATTTTTAAGGACTGTATGTCTGTATGGATTTGCAGTGCATCCCGTAGTCAAATAGCTATCTACGGAGTTTGAAGGCCAGCACAGCAGGTTCTTTGACTTCTCAGCTCTGTCCACTGAGGGTTGTGATGCACTGGGTGTTCTAGTGATTCCATGGTAAGCATCGACTTTTTCAGAAGTTTGTGGTTCACTGGCTTTTCTGTGGGATCTGAGCAGACATATTAGTGTTTGGTCCTTGAGGGCATGGGTCCTCAGCAAGGAACCTCAGGTGCTCATGATCTTGTCACCATACTGTTGGTGTAAATGGTAATAATAGCCTTATTGAGTGGCTAATCACCTACTCAGTGGGCCATAAAACTGTGCACATCTAGACTTTGCAACATTTGCCCATTTTTCTTTGTAGAACTGCTCAAGTTGAGTTAAATTCGATGGTGACCATTTGTGGACTGCAGTCTTCAGGTAATTCCACATATTTTCCATGGGGTTTAAGTCTGGACTCTGACTAGACCATGGAAGGACCTTCACCTTGTTCAGTTGAGTCATGTCAACTGGACTTCTTTCTTATTAAGTAGACAAGAACATTTCCCTACTTCAAGTAGCTTCTTCAGTCTAAGGTAAGTTGGAAAGTTCCTCTTATTTAAGTCCTCCAATATCAAAGGATTCTCCTCTATCTGAAAAGGCTCATTAAGTGAACAATGGAGAAGGTGAGAGGGAGAATTGTTAGAGAGTAGGGGCAGAGAGTTGTTAGGGACAATAGAGAGATTAGGGATAGCCATTAAGGTGTAATGACCATAGAGATAGAGATTAGATTTTTTTTTCTTGGTGAATGTGTGAATTGGTCTTGATCTTCCTCAGTATGTATGAAAGGGCAGAATGAAAAATATAGCCATATTTTGGATCTGGAAGCTACTTTGTTGAATGCCCACTTAGGAAATCTGCAGGTCTTCGATGCTGCCTTCAGATGTGTGTGTTTCTTCTGTTTAACTGTTTAGATGGTGGGGTGACCTGATGCCACTTAATTTGTGTTGCAATATGGGTGGTGGAAGTCAAACAGCAAGTGTTGGTCTGTGTGTGTAGCTTTCCTGTTGGCTTTTGTTTTTCAGTTTCACATCTTTCCCTTTGAGAACTGCACAGTTCAGGAAGACCAGCCTGTTGTCCATGGTGTCTTCTTTGGTGAACTTAATAGGAGTGTCAATAGAGTTAATAAGCTCTGTGAAGGTCTGTACTTCATCCAGGTGTCATCTACATGTCTGAACCAATAGGTCAAAGCAGTCCCCGGAAAGGAGTTGAGAGCTTTCTTCTCCACTTCCTCCATGTACGTATATATTAGATACAATGGGTCACACTGGGAAGCCCATGGCATAGCCATGTTTCTGTCTTCACTTTGTAGGTAAAGTAGGTGGTGTTGAGGTGTTGGGGCCCAGGAGAGAACAAGTCTGGTCCAGGTTGAGGCTGCATCTAGCATTGAGGGTGCTGTCCATCATGAGGGTGTTGTCTATCTATCTTTTTAATGTTTTTTATGTCATCAGTGGTGGGGATGCTGGTACAGTGTGAGGTAACATCAAAGAAAACCTTAGCATCCATTTTTAAGCCAATAATCTTGGAAATTGTTTTGAATTCTGAATATGGTGGTCTCCCACAAGTGGTGCCAAAATAGTTGGGTAGAATTTAACAATGTTGAATGTTACAAAATTAATATTTGCCCACTACTGGTCTGAGTCCTTTGTGTACCTTGGGATGTCCATAAAGGCGTGGTAGGTCACCCCATCAATGGTGCCAACCCATTCTGCTGAGGTGCATGGTGTTCTTTACTCCATTATCATGTTAGAAGGTAAACCTTCTTCCCATTGACAACTTTCTGGCAGAGGGCAGAAGATTGTTCTTGAGAATTTTACAGTATTTTGCCCCATCCATTTTCCTCCTATTCTGACAAGTGCTTCAGTCCCTGCTGCAGAGAAAAAAGACCATAACAGGATATTACCATTGTCATGCTTTACTCCAGGAATTGTGTTATTTGGATGATAAGCTGTACTGGATTTCTGTCAGAAATATTATTTGGTGTTGTGGAAATATTAAAATTTTATTCTCATCTGACCAGAGCACCTTTTTCCATGTGGACTCAGAATCTTCAATGTGTGTTTAGGCAAAGTTCAGTTGCTCATGCTTTTTTCTTGCAACCCTTTCATATAAGCCACATTTATGATGCATTTGTGATATTTAATGCACACAATGACCACAAATATTTTTGTCATAAATTCCTACCACTGCTTCAGAGCTACTGTTGGCCTCCTGGTAGCCTTTCTGATTACTTTCCTCCTGGCTCTTTCATCCAGCTCAGAGCAACACCCTGCTCTAATCAAAATGACCATACTGTAGTTGATCACAGTTGAAAGTCAAAAGGCTTTTTGTGCTATTGAAAATGTGATTACCTTCACATTTACAAAGTAAATTTTGGAGTGATTCTGTTTATTTATTTATTTTCTCTGTTATATTTTACACTTGGATGTTAAAAATTATGCTGAGTAATAATAGCTAGATCAAAAAATGTGTCTATCTTCCTTTCAGGCTACAAATCAGCAAAATTTGATTATTTTAAAGGGGGTGATTCTTTTCAATACCTACTGTAAATAGGAAAGGAAAAACATTGTTCTGAAAAAGCAGATAAAACTAAAAAAAAAAAAAAAAAACTTAGTCCTATATATAGTGTCCTGTTAAAAGTAATAAATACTGTATGAGGTAAACACTGCCAGGAAAGGCCAGCGAGGTTAATAAGGTCATATTTACAATTGCTTTGGTTTTTCTATTTTTTTTTTTTAGCTGGAAGAAACAAGCTATATGTTTTGCTTGATAGAGCATTCCATGTGAAGCCTCTTCTTCACTAAGGGGCAATAAGTCATGAGGCAAAGCTGCACCAGGATCTCGTAGGTCAACAAACATAACTGGCATCATGAAGTAAAACATATATGTATACATATATGCATTTACTTTCACAATAGCATTTAATAGGTGGATGGGAATGTACAGTATCATTAGGCATGCATGTATATAATGGCAGGGTTCACCAGGTTTTGCAATTAACTTAAAAAAAAAAAGTACACTTACAGACCACTTTAGAAACACATTATGCAATTATTTAATCAGCCAATAATGTAGTGTAGCATTAGCACACTGCATAAAATTATGCAAATACATTAAGAGGTTAAACAACAAAACCATGTTAACCAATGTTAACAACACCAGCATGGAAAAAAAAAAGAGAGATCTAAGTTTCTTTAGCCCCATTTACACTGCAGTTCTCGATGCCCAATTCTGATTTGTTGCCTATATCAGATTTTTCTGACCGTCTGTTTGCACGTTCTTTCAACTATGACCCATATCCGAAAAAGTGTTTACACTTGCCATACCGTCTGAAACATCGCGTATACATAAAGGGAGGTTCTTGCACTACACACTAGCTAAGATGGACGAAGGCGAAATATGCTTGATGCGATATATGCAAAGTTCGCAAAATGGAGAAGGAGGAAAAGGGTCATCATTGCAGCCTGCGCATATACTTCATTTATTTTGTCCTCAGCCATTCAGAGGAATGTCTGGATGCGAGACGTGTCGGGGTTGCTCTCTGGTGGCTTGCAACAGGTGCGTGCTACCGCACACTGGTGCATCTGTTTGGGATGAGCAGCGCCTCGGTGTGCCTGATTACGTCATTAAACCGCGAAAAAGTCGCAGTTTTAATGACGCACAGAACACAATGCCTCAGAAAATCTGATCTGTCTGTTTACACGACAATCACATTAGCACATATCTGATTTATATCTGATTTATTTCCACATATGAAGGAGGTCTGAAACCGATGCGTTTTTTTCCTGTTTACACGGACATAGAAAATATCCGATATGTGTCACACATGAGCAAAACATCGGAATTGGGTCACATTTAACTGACAGTGTAGCTTTTGACTCTGGCATAGTTGTTGGTGCTAAAAGGGCGGTGTTTGATTATTTCATAAGCTCCTGTGATATTCACTCATGACAGCCTAGTGAAATATAAATACACTTTCATGTATAACAAATATATTTAAATTTCTAAGGTACAAAATTGTACCATCATTTAATATAGGAAAAGTATACTTGCATCATAAAAGTAAAGATCATACTTTTACCAACCTTTGAAATTAAAATTTAAACATAAAAATAATTATATTATAATACTGTCATGCACGCTCGCTCCGCGACCGACACGAGGACCCAGAAGTAAGACAGTCGCGCTTTCAGGAAGCATAAAAGGAAACAAGATGGCGCTTCACATCGCTCAGTCATTGAGTTCATCTGTGCCTTTGCTGACGCTCCTCCGACGATTTCGTGATTATTCACCTATTCAGGTTGCTTCCTTGATTGAGTGTGTGTTGCTAGAACGCGGGTTTATTTGTGTAGATCCTTGCTCTTCTTGTAAGAGAGTTCTAAGAGTAAACGCGTAGTTATCCTGCCTACTCCAAGATGTCGCGGTTTTGCGCGGCGAGGTGGCGGAGCTTCAGCAGAACTGTTCAGTCGGCTGTGGCCACGCCCCCCGCAGCGGCAGCAGCCCCCCCCCCCCCTAATCTGACATTTTTATAGCTTTACCAGATAAGTGGGATGGCACAGATGGGAAGTGCAGTGTGTTTTTAACAGCATTAGATCTTGTGTTTGAGTTCAATTCCACCAGGTACTCCACAGACCGACTGCGCGTTGCACTTCTCGTCTCGTTGCTATCTGGGCAGGCAGCTGAGTGGGCCACGGCGGTTCTCAGGTCAGATTCGGACACGGCCTATTCATACGGAAAATTCACCCGCCAACTTAAACTGACCTTCTAACATCCTGCTGCTGAGGTGGAGACCAACAGCAAACTGTACCATCTGCGGCAGGGTGGGTCATCCATGAGCCGCTACACCGCAGATTTCCGTACCCTCGCCGTGCAGACCACCTGGGGGGACGCTGCCCTCCGGACGGCTTACTACGAAGGACTGGCTTCTCGCATCAAGGACGAGCTCGCTGGACGAGAGCTTCCGGCTACACTGGAGGGTTTGGTCCAGCTCGCCCTCCGGATTGACCAGCGCCTGCTCGCTCGTTCGAAGCCAGCCCCCCGAACCCTGCCACCCATCACGCCCCTTTTTTCACATTCCACACCCCGATCACCAGCTTTCACCACCACCGCTAGAGCGTCTGCCTGGTCAACTCCCGCCGTGGTTGACACGGGAGCCGGGGAACCCATGCAATTAGGACACGCCTCCTTGAACCCTGCAAAGCGAGCATGACGTTTCAGGGAGGGACTCTGCGCCTATTGTGGGTCAGTGGCACACCATAGAGCTATATGCCCTTCACGCCCGGGAAACGATCAGGCCCGGTGAAGCAGGGTGGCAGCTCACCGGGTCACCTCCATCTCGCCGCCACCACACCCAGTATCTCGCGTCTCATGGTTCAGGTACACCTTCAATTTGGCCACAGACGAGTCCAAAGTTCCGCGTTCATCGACTCCGCCGCTGCCGGAAACTTTATGCACTCCTCCTATGCCAAGAGATTGAGGGTGGAGACTGAGGTGTTATCGAGTGACATCTGTCGACGGTCGGCCCTTTTCCTCCAGCCCTATCACCTCCCAGACTTGGCCCATCACTCTCACCATTGACCAACACCAAGAAGAAATCCGCTTTCACCTCACCTCCATTTCCTCCCACCCATCATCTTAGGATACCCCTGGTTATTACAGCATGACCCTCTCATCTACTGGTCTCAAAACCGGATCCTGCAAATCGGCCCGACCTGCCTCGAACTCTGCCTACAAACGCCGGCTGGGACGTGCTCTAGGGAGTCCGAGGCCCTCGATGTCGACACCAACGCCATCCCTCCTGCATATCGAGACCTGCTTGAGGTCTTTTGTAAGAGACGTGCCAACCATCTTCCTCCGCATCGCCCCTACGACTTGGCTATTGAGATCCAGCCAGGTTCGACTCCACCCTGCGGCCGTCTATACTCTCTCTCTTCCACCGAGACGCGGGTGATGGAGGAGTATGTGTCTTCCGCTCTCCGTCAGGGTACCATCCGACCCTCTTCCTCGCCCGCTGTCGCGGGGTTTTTCTTCGTAAAGAAGAGTTCGGGTGAATTACGTCCTTGTGTCGACTATCGGGGGCTGAATAACATCACCATAAAAAACCGACACCCGCTGCCTCTTACCAACTCAGCCTTGGGCGCCCTCTCCGGTGCCACTATTTTTACAAAGTTGGACCTCCGGAGCGCCTACAACTTGGTGTGTATCAGAGAGGGAGATGAGTGGAAGACAGCCTTCATCACCCCTAATGGACATTACGAAAGCCTGGTTATCCCCTTCGGACTCTGTAACGTCCCCGCAGCTTTCCAGCAGTATATCAATGATGTTCTCCGGGACATGTAGGGAAAATGGGTATTCGTCTACCTAGATGATATACTCATCTACTCCTGCACCGCCGAAGAACACATCCGACACGTCAGGGCAGTCCTTAAGAGATTGCTCGCTCACCGACTGTACTGTAAGTTGGAGAAGTGCGCTTTTCACAAGCGCTCCACCACGTTCCTGGGCTTTGTCATCTCGTCCCAGGGTGTGGCCATGGACCCACAGAAGCTTGAGGTTGTACGCCAAGACTCTCAAACAGCTTCAACGGTTTCTTGGGTTTGCGAACTTCTAGCGTTGCTTTATCCAGGGCTACAGTACAGTCACAGCACCCCTAACCACACAAACTCGCCCCTCATCTCATTCCTTCCAACTCGACTCTGCCATCAGCGCATTCTCCAAACTCTGCCATCTATTCACCACCGCTCCAATTCTCCTCCATCCAGATGCCGACCAACAATTCGTTGTGGAGGTGGACGCCTCAGAGGTGGGCGCTGGGGCTGTTCTCTGCCAGCGGGGTCCAGACCAGAAACTACACCCTTGTAGTTTCTTCTCCAAAAAATTTGACCCCACTCAGCAGCAATACGGTGTAGGGGACCGCGAGCTGCTGGCCATAAAGTGGGCATTGGAAGAATGGCGACACTGGCTCTAGGGTGCCAGAGAACCATTTATCGTCTGGACCGACCACCAAAACCTCATTACCATCAAGAATCTAAAGCAACTCAACCCAAGGCAGGCGCGGTGGGCCCTATTTTTCGAGCATTCCAGAATCATCACCCCACTCCGTTGGGAACTGGAGACGAGGGTCCGCCAGGCACAAGCCATGGAGACCGAACTGGCAGATGCGCCGCCTGGACGACTCTTCGTTCCAAGGACCGTCAAGATCAACGTCATCAAATGGGGCCATTCTTCGCCGCTGTCGAGGCACACAGGCACACCCTCCAATACATCCAGCGTGCTTTCTGGTGGCCCTCAATGGCCAAGGACGTCGAGGAGTTTGTTCGGGCGTGCCCAGTGTGTGCCAGGGCCAAGACCTCTAATCAACACCGGGGGAACTCCAACCACTCCCAGTTCCCCGTCGACCCTGGACGCACATTGCCATCGACTTCATCACGGGCCTGCCAGTATCCGAAGGGAAGAGCATCATCACGACCATAGTAGATCGGTTCTCCAAAGCTGTGCACCTGGTGGCTCTCACCAGACTTCCTTCAGCCAAAGAGACAGCCAAGCTAATTTTAGAGCACGTAGTCCGTCTGCATGGGTTCCCAAAGGACATCGTTTCGGACAGGGGACCCCAGTTCACTGCACGGTTCTGGAAGGCCTTCTGCCGTCTGATGAATTCTACCTGCAGTCTCTCCTCGGCCTATCATCCCCAAACGAATGGTCAGACGGAACGGGCCAACCAACAACTGGAGCACTACCTGAGGTGTTTCATTGCCGACCGTCAGCGCTCCTGGGCCCGCTACCTCATTTGGGCGGAACTCTCCCACAACCTCCACGTCTCCTCCGCCACGAAGCTGAGACCATTTGAGGTATGCCAGGGTTTCCAAACTCCGATGTTCGAACATCAAGAACCGGAGGTCGAAGTACCCTCGGCCCAACAGTTGGTCCGAAGGTGTCGGCAGTCCTGGACACAAGCCAAGGAGGCCATCCAGCGCGCCAATACCCTCTACACCTCACAACATCGCCGTCGACACCCTCCGGGACAATTGTACCACACAGGTGACAAGGTATGGCTGTCCAACAAGAGCCTACACCTTCACACGGACTCAAAAAACCACTCGCCCAAGTTCACCGGCCCATATCGCATCACCCTCCATGTCAACCCTGTCACCTACCGGCTCCAGCTGCCTGTGGCGCTCCGGATCCATCCAGTATTCCACACCTCCCAACTCAAACCCTTCATCACGTCACCAATGGTAAGTAAGGAAGTAAGACGGTCGCACTTTCAGGAAGCATAAAAGGAAACAAGATGGCGCTTCACATCGCTCAGTCATTGAGTTCATCTATGCCTTCGCTAACGCTCCACCGACGATTTCGTGAGTACTCACCTATTCAGGTTGCTTCCTTGATTGAGTGTGTGTTGCTAGAATGCGGGTTTATTTGTGTAGATCCTTGCTCTTCTTGTAAGAGAGTTCTAAGAGTAAACGTGTAGTTATCCTGCCTACTCGGGCTACTTCTGCTTTTGGGTTTACCGTCCATGCAACACGGGCTAACTGCTAAGGCTGTTGTGTTCGTCCCTCGGTGGCTCGTGACAAGTACGAAGTATAAAAAAAATATTAAAGAAAAATATACTTAAAGTGAAAGTTCACTGTAATTTCCAAAGCAAACACATTTAAACTTGAAATAATCATTTCAATGTACAGAAAGTATACATTAGAATAAAAATTTTAATAAGATTTAATCTCAGTATATTTTCAGTAAAATTGTAATATAATTATTCTTTATACTTATCCATGTGCTCATATTTAGTGCACTATGCTCTCTCTCTTATACATGCTCTTAAACATGTTTTTACATGCTGAAACTCACTTTTGCACCTTCAAGTTTATTTATGCCCTAGTGGGGAAAAAAAGTACAATTTAGTGTATTACAAATACAGTACATTCAAATCTCCGATTGTACTGTACATTGCAAATATACTAACAAAAAGTACCATCAGTTAATATATAAAAAGTATACTAAGATCATGCTTTTAACAATTTTTAGAATGAATTTTTAAACATACTTCAAAATAATTGTATTACAGTACACTTTTCAAAAATATATTATAGGAAAATATACTTTAAGTGATACAGTAGGTCAGTGCAATTTCCAAAGCACACTAATTTAAACTTTGTTTTTCAATTTATTTTTGCCGTATTTGTATATGCTTGAAATAATCATGGTAACAATGTACAGAAAGTATACATTATAATACAAATTTTAATATACGGTAGTCTTTAATATATTTTAGTCTCAATGTAGTCTCAATGTACTTATTTATATATACTTATTTAGGCTTATATTTAGTACACTACTCTCAAACGTGCGCGCTCTCAAACTTGATTTTGCATGATGAAACTGACTTTTGCGCCTTCAAGCTCATTTATGTGTGTTTGAACTCTGTCTCTTCTGTGTGCTCAATATCATAAAGCTACATTAGCACGATCTGCAGCAGTGTTAGGACTCTGAAACTATTCCAGCCAAACAGAAACTAGAGTACTGGCAATACCAACTAATCAGAAACTGGAGGTGGGCACATTAGGACTGTCTGTTTTCTTATTGGCTCAACAGTCCTCTATGTCTAGTTTGAATTCACAGCTGAATTCACTGCATGCCTTGTCATTATTTTACTTTCATAAGCATGAGGTAAATTTCATGGTTTTTGTTAGGTAGTTAAACACAAACTATTGAGCTGTTTTTTAGGTTTTGTTTGGTAACCTTGTGCAAATTAAATCTGTTGAACTCGTGAATAAAATCTGACTCATAATTAATGATGTAATGTGTTTTTAAAACATGTTATAGTGTAATAAAAATGCATTCAGCATTTTTGCAATACAGTAGTATAGAAGAATGTGTCTACTTGTATATTGCTGCAATAAGAATATATTTATGGTATATTACTGGTGTATTTGTAACAGTAGAAATTGCTGTAATTGCTGTAACTTATAATACATTACAAATATACTTAAATTTCATGAATTATTGTCAGGTATGTACAGTATGTTAGTACACACATGTACTTTAAGTATACCAAGTATACTTAAAATTGTTCCATCTTAGCACACAAAAGTATACTTAAAATACTTAAAATTGTGCTTTTGTACAATTTAATTACAACTTAAATGCACGAAGTACAAAATTAGTTGTTCCAAAATAGCAAACTTTAATGTAACAGGTATGCACTATTGTGTACCCACAAACATTTTTACTGCTTGACACTAAAGGCGTTTTCTCACTGGGAACAACCTGTTAATGCACCGTGTGGATAGTTTTATTTTTTGTGACAAAAACAACAGCACTCTATACAACATGCCTACTGACACATCTATCACGCAGCTCAGAGGGTAAAATGAGCGCGCGCTGCAAGGACACTACACCAGGCACTGAGGAATGACTTTACAACTCTACTCTGTAAGGTGAGTAATCAGGTGCTGTCTACATTCTCTTCTGATTTCCAGTCAAATTGAAATAAAGTGCTCATTAAACATTACTTTCTTTAATCATAGCACGTGTGTTATTTATTTTAAAAATTTACTTTTTTATCATAAAAATTAATTGTTTATGTACACTGTGAATTAATCACAGATGTAAACAATGAATAAATATAATGCCTGCTATAATTAAGTTCAACTAAGAGCATAGGTACATATAATAAATAATAAATAACTAATCATGCATTTTTCTGTTCTCTTCAGGATCATCTGGGCTCAAGAGAGGGGTGGTGTGTCATGGCAGCATGTCCTTGTGACTAGGAGAGACCAGGAATGGCTACTAAATACTCCATTTAGTAAATAAATACAAGAGGGTGTGTGTTAATGAAATTAAGACAACAGTTGGTCCATCTTCTGCACCAACATCCTCATCGATCTCTTGATGTTTCTTCCTCTGTATCAGTAGTCAGCGCTTCTCCATCTAAATTTGAGATTTCATGCAGGTATTATGAGTCTCCTGCTCTTGCACGTCAGGTTTTGTCTCTTTCTTCTGTTGTTAACTTGTGCTACTGTCTCAGTCTGTGTTTCCTCCAGTGCCTGTTTGCAAGAAAGTATAAAAGCAAGAAATTAGCTGAAAGTTGCAACCATAACTGCTTGTACAAATTAAATTTTTCCAACATTTCAATTTTGTCACAGCAATCACAGATAACCTGAAATTGTGTGTGGAGCTTATGTGGCTCATCAGCATCTCAGTTTTAATAAGTGTATCTAAGATGTGTTGGAGAATATACATGAAGGTTATACAGGGTCGGCCATTTATATGGATACACCTTAATAAAATGGGAATGGTTGGTGATATTAACGTCCTGTTTGTGGCACATTAGTATATGTGAGGGGGCAAACTTTTCAAGATGGGTGGTGACCATGGTGGCCATTTGGAAGTCGGCCATCTTGGATCCAACTTTTGTTTTTTCAATAGGAAGAGGGTTATGTGACACATCAAACTTATTGGGAATTTCACATGAAAAGCAATGGTGTGCTTGGTTTTAACGTAACTTTATTCTTTCATGAGTTATTTACAAGTTTGTGACCACTTATAAAATGTGTTCAATGTGCTGCCCATTGTGATGGATTGTCAATGCAACCCTCTTCTCCCACTCTTCACACACTGATAGCAACACCGCAGGAGAGCCAGCACAGGCTTCCAGTATCCGTAGTTTCAGGTGCTGCACATCCCGTATCTTCACACCATAGACAATTGCCTTCAGATGACGCCAAAGATAAAAGTCTAAGGGGGTCAGATCGGGAGACCTTGGGGGCCATTCAACTGGCCCACGACGACCAATCCACTTTTCAGGAAACTGTTCATCTAGGAATGCTCGGACCTGACACCCATAATGTGGTGGTGCACCATCTTGCTGGAAAAACTCAGGGAACGTGCCAGCTTCAGTGCATAAAGAGGGAAACACATCATCATGTAGCAATTTCAAATATCCAGTGGCCTTGAGGTTTCCATTGATGAAGAATGGCCCCACTATCATTGTACCCCATATACCACACCATACCATCACTTTTTTTGTTTCAACAGTCTTGGAGGGATCTATCCAATGTGGGTTAGTGTCAGACCAATAGCGGTGGTTTTGTTTGTTAACTTCACCATTCACATAAAAGTTTGCCTCATCACTGAACAAAATCTTCTGCGTGAACTGAGGGTCCTGTTCCAATTTTTGCCCATTCTGCAAATTGTGTGCGCCGATCTGGGTCATCCTCGTTGAGATGCTGCAGTAGCTGGAGTTTGTAAGGGTTCCATGTGTGAGTAGCTAATATCCGCCCAAGGGATGTTCGACTAATGCCACTCTCCAGAGACATGCGGCGAGTGCTACGCTGTGGGCTCTTGCTGAATGAAGCTAGGACAGCCACTGATGTTTGTTGATTAGTGACAGTTTTCATGCGTCCACATTTTGGCAAATCCAACACTGAACCAGTTTCGTGAAACTTAGCAAGCAGTTTGCTAACTGTAGCATGGGAGATGGGTGGTCTCGTAGGGTGTCTTGCATTGAAATCTGCTGCAATGACCCGGTTACTGCGTTCACCAGATATCAACACAATTTCGATCCGCTCATCACGTGTTAACCTCTTCGACATGTCAATGGCTGTGAACAAAGAGAAACTTGTAAATAACTCATGAAAGAATAAAGTTACGTTAAAACCAATCACACCATTGCTTTTCATGTGAAATTCCCAATAAGTTTGAGTAAAATACATGTAACTCTAATAGCTACATAAGCACAACACTTGAGATCATCACATTCTGCTCTTTAGAACAGTGAAATGATCTGGGCCTTAAATTAAGCAGACATGAGGAGCATTCGAAGTTAACTTTTTTGTGAGCTAATGTGAAAGGATCATCCTGTATATCTTATTATATGTATTTAAATGTTACCACAAGATCCACAGACAATTAACAGGAGATGCCATGATAATGTGAGACTCTCTTCAACAGCATTAATAACAGAAGTTAATAGTTGCATGAATCCCCAGACCACTTCCAGGGATTCGTTCCCGAGCGCGGAACGATTTGGAATGATTGCATGCTCACAGACAAAAATCAACTGGTCCCAGAAACGGAAATCAAGTGTCCTCGGAAACGGTTCCCGGACCCCAGTGAGAAAATGCCCTAAGTGAAGATTTTAACACTATGGACCATATCAGAAGACCACATTTAGTCATGAGGCAATGTTGCAACGAGACAAGGGAAATAATCACAAACACCAAGTCGTAGTTAGCAAAAAATAAAGGGATTTTCTTATTTGCATTTGACCAAATACACCAAACAAATGAAATTTACAACATAAATAATTCACAAGATGCTGCATTCTTTGATTTTGAAAAATGTTGAAATAAAATTACCTTTAACTCAATTGACTCTTAAATGTGTTCTTTAGAAAATACTTGCTTATGGCTGAGCTCAAGCTTTTGATTTACCTTGTTTCTCTACTTTAACTGTAAATAATACCCTGTATACTCTGGATACAGAAATATAACTTGAATCAATGTCTTTAACTTAAAAACTTAAATAAACAACAGCAACAATACAATAAATAAAATTAAAAAAAACAATACAATATCAAAACCCTTCAATGCAACGTCCATGAGATCTAGGAGGGGGAGGTTTATGAAACACAATTCTTCAAAGGCAAAATAAGTCCTGTCTTCTGCAACAATGTCCACAGAAAACATACGAAATGGTCCTATACTGCTTCAGTGATGTATAACGATTTTCCCAGGTCAGAAACAGTTTGCCAAAGTTGTGCTCTTTGCAGATGGCAGAAACAACATGTTTAGGTCTCATGCAAGCTACGTTGCAAACATCACACTTAATCATCTGAATAACTTAACATAAACTCCTTGAAAACAATAAATCAATTTATTAATAAATTAATTTAACCAATTAATACTCATTTCACTTCTTTACTCTCTTCTTTAAACACTTTTACTGAACATATAACCACAGTATCATTTCACTTAACTCTCAAAAGAAGTAAATAATATTAACTCAATAAAAGCATATAAAATAAACCATAAGCTTACTCACCAAGAAAAGAGTGATATTAGTTACAATAAATCCCCATGCACCGCAGAAATGCCGTTTTACACACAGATTTCACCAGATGAAATCGTCCAGCTCCTTGATTAAATTATGAGAATAATACAACTTAATAAACAACTTTCTTTTATGACAATTTTAAACTCAAGTTTTATGGTTAAATCCGTTTCTTAATCTTTTCTTTCTATCCTTTTCCACACTGGAATCACGAATGAGATGAAATGCAATCTATCTGCCATTACTTCTCTCACCAGTGAACTAGTGGTGGGTCGTTCGTGAACGATTTGAATCTTTAACATGACTCAGAAGAACAGGTTGTCTTGGAGAGTGATTCGTTAATTTTCCAATGGGCGCGCATGCGCAAAGCATCACAAAACCTCCGTAGGTTATGTACAGGAAACAGAAATAAGTAGACACCTTTGAGTCGTTGGTCCGAGTCGTTCGTTCTTTTGTCACGTGACTCCCATAGACGCTATGCAAAGATTTAATTTTAATAAACAAGATTCAAAGAACCGAGGCACTAAAATGATTCAAACTTCCCATCACTACAGTGAACCAGCTTGCGTTGATCACCGAGTGCAATAACACAATCAGCAGTGGGGGGGGGGGCTGCACTAGACTATTCAAACTACACATATTTATATATATGTTTAATATGTGACGTTTCCTGTCATTCTATCATCATTATCTAATTCCCCATTGTAAAATAAGAGTGTGTCTACACATGTACTGTATATACACATACACATATTTAAATATACATAAATAAATCTTAATAATCCTCTCCAGGCTGGATAGGCGAGTAACCTGGGTTACATCAAGTATACTAGTCATTAGTCTGGTTCCAAGTACACTTACGCTAGGATTTAATATACTTAACTTTTTTTTTTTATTATTATTTGGGAGTCTCTACTGTTTTAGTGGGTACAGACCGTCAAAACTAGACCAGTCCTACATAGTATTATGATGATGTTCCTAATGAAATTATTGGTGAATGCAAAATAAATTATTTTAGCACTCATTCAATAATTAAGGAATATGCTGTAAAAAATGAAATATAGTTTACAGTTATAAGCAACAAAAACAAAACAAAAATTGCAACAAAAATGTTTTTGTTTGTTTTGTTTTTGAATTTTATTAGTGACCCAATAATAGTGTAGAGCATACATACATTAAAAGTTATGTGCCCTATCATTTATAAACATTGTCAATTTTCAATCAAACAACAGGTATCTGCTCATTTTATCATATTTGTATACTATGTGTCATTTGTTCATGAAATTATCAAATTGTTCTAATTATGCACGTACTGGCTATTAGATTATTTTGGATATATTACTTTATGGCGTTATCTGCCCCCAGCCCTGCCACTGTCAGGAAGGGCATCCAGCAAAAAACTGTAATAAAATCAAACTGATCTGCTGTGACATCTCCAAGTAGAACCACCTGAAAGAACAAGAACTGTATGCTGTGGCCTGGACACTGTCAAAAAATGACCATTCTGCTCTATGTGCTGTAATGCACTTTTGTTCTGCATAGAGTACAGTCCGAGAGAAGGAGAGACTTGGAGAGAAGGTTGAACGTCATGCTGCTATGTGTGCTTCTACAGCATAGATAAGTACTATTGTGTACCATATAGACAATGTAGAGACAAAATAACAAATACAGTATGACAGTTCGCATCTTGAATGATTTGTGCAATTTTGTCATGAAAAATAGAACAAGGTTAAAGATTTATGAAGGCATGAAAAAGAATAAAGAATAAGAGGCATGCCTTGATGTTTGTTTGTGTGTGCATGCCTGTGTTTACACAGTAAAGGACATATGTAAAGTTAGGGTGATGGAGTTAGCTGATAGATGCATGAATATGAATATACTATTGAAAGGGATCTCTAAACGTGTGCACGGATTTTTTATGAAACACTACAGCATATTTGTCTTGGCTACATTTGACAAGATCTCAAAGCTTGTGTCATTTGCTCATAAAAATATGACAATATTTGAGTCATACGAAACAAAGAGCAACAACACAGAAATTTCACATTAAATAGTAGCATGCTATATCTAAACTTAATAAAAACATTATATATTAACCATATTCCATGGGTGGAATTTTATGCTATTTACTGTACAGTACCTTCTTGTATTCAAACAAGCTGTCAGTACATAGAGCTGCTATATTTATTAGGAACTAGACATCCCAAGTTTATTTCACGGAGACATGAGTGAGACTTCTGGAAGCTGTATCATTGCTACTTTAACAAGGCTCTGACTTTCCCTCTTACTATCTGACAATCATTAAGTTTCTATCTTCTCTGGAAAAGTTTGAATTGCATATCTCAGTGTTGGTGTCTTTGTTTTCTTGTTTCTTTCTTTGTTTGTTTGTTAGGCATGTAGTTTGTTTTATAATTGGTTTATGAAAAAAGTTGACTAGAATTATTGTTTAAAGTTTCATCTTGAGTGGCTCAAAAAATAATTGTTCAGCAGAAGTTGGAAGTGTTCAGCAGAAGTTGTTGATGCTATATCCACCACTGTCTGGGAGTCTAATAGAGGAAACCTGGTCATGCTCTTTTGGTGAAAAGGATGGAATTTTTCTTCCCTTTAAATTAGGTTAACACTAACCAATCACAGACCTACACACGTGGACAAAATTGTTGGTACCCTTCGGTCAATGAAAGAAAAACCCACAATGGTCACATAAATAACTTTAATCTGACAAAAGTAATAATTAAAAAAAATCTATGAATGTTAACCAATGAAAATCAGACATTGCTTTTCAACCATGCTTCAACAGAATTATTTAAAAAAATAAACTCATGGAACAGGCCTGGACAAAAATGATGGTACCCCTAGAAAATACTGAAAATAATGTGACCAAAGGGACATGTTAATTCAAGGTGTGTCCACTAATTAGCATCACAGGTGTCTACAATCTTGTAATCAGTCAGTGGGCCTATATATAGGGCTCCAGGTAGTCACTGTGTTGTTTGGTGACATGGTATGTACCACACTCAACATAGACCAGAGGAAGCGAAGGAAAGAGTTGTCTCAGGAGATTCGAAAGAAAATTATAGACAAGCATGTTAAAGGTAAAGGCTATAATTCCATTTCCAAGCAGCTAGATGTTCCTGTGACTACAGTTGCACATATTATTCAGAAATTTAAGATCCATGGGACTGTAGCCAACCTCCCTGGACGTGGCCGCAGGAGGAAAATTGATGTCAAATCAAAGAGACGGATAATCCGAATGGTAACAAAAGAGCCCAGAAAGACTTCTAAAGAGATCCAAGGTGAACTTCATGCTCAAGGAACATCAGTGTCAGATCGCACCATCCGTCGTTGTTTGAGCCAAAGTGGACTACATGGGAGACGACCAAGGAGGACACCATTGTTGAAAACAAATCATAAAAAAGCCAGACTGGAATATGCCAAACTACATGTTGACAAGCCACAAAGCTTCTGGGAGAATGTCCTATGGACAGATGAGACAAAAATGGCACATCAGCTCTATGTTCACAGATGGAAAAATGAAGCATATCAAGAAAAGAACACTGTCCCTACTGTGAAACATGGAGGAGGCTCTGTTATGTTCTGGGGCTGCTTTGCTGCATCTGGCACAGGGTGTCTTGAATCTGTGCAGTGTACAATTAATTCTCAAGACTATCAAGGGATTCTAGAGAGAAATGTGCAGGCCAGTGTCAGAAAGCTGGGTCTCAGTCGCAGGTCATGGGTCTTGCAGCAGGACAATGACCCAAAACACACAGCTAAAAACTTGGACTATTCTAAAGTGGCCTTCTATGAGCCCTGACCTCAATCCTATTGAGCATCTTTGGAAGGAGCTGAAACATGCTGTCTGGAAAAGGCAATCCTTTGATTGAAGTGATTGCCTCAAAAGGTTGTGCAACAAACTATTAAGTTAGGGGTACCATAATTTTTGTCCAGGCCTGTTCCATGAGTTCATTTTTTTTTATATAATTCCGTTGAAGCATGGTTGAAAAGCAATGTCTGACTTTCATTGGTTAACATTCATAGAATTCTTATTTATTATTACTTTTGTCAGATTAAAGTTATTTCTGTGACCATTGTGGGTTTTTCTTTCATTGACCGAAGGGTACCAACAATTTTGTCCACGTGTGCTTTTAAAGTGTAATGTGTGGAAATATAAACATAAATGTATGAGGTTTACAGGGCTGTCAATCACCATCTTTTATTCTCCTCACTTTTTGGCTACATATAGTAAGAGTAAGAATTTACAACTACAGAACTTTCACCCCTTTTTATTAAACTAACTAAGTTGCCAGTCGTAGTAGGAGTCGCAGTGTTTGAGGACCAACATAATTGGTTAAATAAACAAAAGAAAAAGAACCAACAATTTTGTCCACGTGTGTATGTGAGCTCATGTAGAATTAAGAAGGTAACATAATTCTCTGTATATGTGATACAGCATGAGCAGCAGTTAGAAAATTCAGCTGGTTAGTTTTTGTCATGCACACTCGTAACACGACCGGCACTAGGACCCGGAAGTAATACGGTCGGGTTTCAGGAAGCATAAAAGGAAACAAGATGGCGCTTCACATTGCTCAGTCATTGAGTTCGCCCATGTCTTTGCTGACGCTACGCCGACTATTCTGTGAGTACTCACCAATTCGGGTTGCTTCTTTGATTGAGTGTGTGTTGCTAGAACGCGGGTTTATTTGTGTAGATCCTTGCTCTTTGTGTAAGAGTTCTTAAACTAATCGCGTGGTTATCCTGCCTACTCGCGCTGCTTCCCCGTTTGGGTTTACCATCCAAGCTACACGGGCTAACTGCTGAGGCTTTTCTTTTCATCCCTCGGTTGCTCGTGTCAGTTTTTGTGTCTCTGAGTAAGTATATGCTACCCCTTACCCTTCTGGGTTAATAGCTTTTGTGTGATAAGAGCAGGCTAGGCGGTAATTGGGAAATGACTAAACTGGGAGAAAATGGGGTAAAGAAACAGGTGTAATGTAAGCGCAGAGCTTATTTGCCAAAGTAAATTGAGTAATATGTGTTGACCCACCCTGAACCACCAGAGCATATTCAATGTACTTTGGAACAGATTCTTAGAGTTTTTAGACCTCTATTGGTGGAATGAACCATTCTTTCAAGATATATTTTGATGAGGATGGTGATATTTTGATAATGGCGGTGAAGATTGCTGTCTAACCTGTCAGTTTAAAATCTCCCACAAGTTTAAAATTTGTTCGAGCGCTGCATGGCCATGGCAGATGATTTGCATAGCATATGGAAGAGGCCACTCAAATCTGTAAAGCCCTATGTCACTAACAACATTCACAAGCTGTGTGCAGTGAATGAAAGAATAAGGTCATGAGTGTATGCAGCAGAAATTAGGGTTGTTGCCCTTATACTACATGATAGAATGAAGAGCTCAGTAACCTGGAAAAGCCTTGCAGTAGAGCTGCTTTTTCTCTGAATCGAGAGGAACCAGTTAAAGTTGATTGGTCACCTTATAAGGATGCCACCTGGTAAGCTCCCATTACAGCCACAGGCCCAAGACCTGCTGAAGCAATTATTTCTCAAAGCTGGCTGGGGATATCCCAAGAGGTGGTCAAATCTGTGGCATACGATACAGAATATTGGACTGACCTTAGTAGTTGCAACCATTACCACACCAAGAAAAGTGGAATACACAAATGAATGTTATATTGTATATACAAGACCAAGAAAAAGTATAATCCTATTCTTAGGATGTCTAGGAGGTTGTTATTCCCACAAGACTTCTTTTAGATACAAGGGGTCCCAGGACAGCTACAAAAAGATGATGTAGGACAGCTTCACTGGTAAATGCTGTGAGACAAGCCTAAGTAAAATACATTTTTTATTAAGAATCTGAGTCAAAATTTAACTGCAACAACCATCATTTGCCCATTATCGAAGCAGCCTACTTTAGTCAGTGCCATCTAAGTGTTTCAGAAAAGAAGTAAAAAAAAAAAATAGAGATAGCGTTCTCAAAATAGAAACAAGTGCCTTTTACATCTAAAAGGCAGACAGCTTTAAAAGAAACGAGGGCGGGAGTAATTGATGTCCACCTTAACCAAGAAATCATAATTATCTTAGGGCACTGCAAATAAAATAGAAATGCTAATAAAGAGTAGGCCAAAATGCACCATAATGATGAAAGTCAGTAGGCCAGTACATTAATATTATATAGCATTATTTCATAAATTATTATTAAAAACCATGACTATTAATGTAGTAAACCACAAGACAGAGTCTGACCCTAAATTAATATTTCCTTGGTGATTTGTCAGAAGTCATAAATCATGCTGTTTCTATGAATGCTAATTTATGTAAAGCAAGTAATAGAAGTAAAGAAAAATTACAAAAGAACACAAGCTAATGTATCTATAAATTTTTAAGTGTAGCTTTAAATACCATATTAAAGTTGAAGTACTATAGTACAAACTTCAAGAATGTTCAGAAGGGGACTGCAAATGAAGATTGCAAGTTGATATTGATGTTATCTTGCCTTTTCCAAGGAATTATGCAAAAATAAAAAATAAAAAAAGACCACACCGTGACCTATGAATTATTTAATCATTAAAAACCATCTAAGTTAATGCATGAACAAGTGAGAAACAGGTGCAGATGATGACAGATAATCAGGCCGGTGATTAATATACTGCTGAGTCTGAACACTGAGTGATTAGAACAGATGGAAGGGGTAATGAGGTTGCTGCTGATTTTATTTTATTTTTTACATTTTTTTTATTTGTATCTTTAGGAACTTTGCAGCCAGTTGCAATGAAACTTTTCTTCCCATTAATTTATTATACAGAATTTTATTTCATTTAATTTCATTTAGCTCATGACTTATAAAAAGTAGTAATATACATATAAATACATCAATACAGATCTCAGATATAATTAGCAACATATATGATATGATATATGATACTTTGATATGTTTTCAAAGTGTTCTCTGGTGTTTCCTGTTTGCTTTATTGTTTGTTTGTTTTTCTTGTTGATTTTTTTCACCAATACTGCACTGCAATGTACCAAGTCATAGTTGAACTGTATAACTGCCAAATAAATGTACAATAAAAAATCATAATATCAATTATCTGTTTTCCCAACTCTCCCTGGTTGGTAGCTACCATGTGAGTTTTGAACTGGCATGACCAACTTGGGTAGAAAGTGAATGGTGGGGGGGAATGATGTGCCTTCTATTTCCAGCACTAGTCAAATTGTGACATTAAACACTATAGTGAATCAAAATGTATAAGCACTTTCAATTGCTTTATTTATAACCAACAAATCATAAATAATTCATCTTCGATTAAGCATCGATGCATATGTTCCCTTCATGCCATGATGCAATTTATTATCCAAGTATCCCATTTTTATGCTCTATAGCAAATTGAAGTGTTTTTTTTTTCCTGATTAGTTTCAGTAATAAGTGGTTTTCTAATGAACACACAACTGTTTAGTCCCAATCCTGTGAATTATTGTTACATTATGCATGTAAAAATGCTCATATTTTCACTATTAAACAAGTCTGTGGTGTCTACTCTCATTTTTTACCATGCATCTTTACTGAATGTTTAAGTCATGTTCATTTATGATTTTTTTTTCTGATCACATTTCTTCAATGAATTTGAAGGTTCAGTCCTATCCTATCCCAGATTTGAATAGGGTCTTGAATAGATTCCAGTAATTTCTAAATCTGTTTAATTTATTTCAGTACTTCAGACAGACCAATAATTTGTCCCTTTTGGTGTGGTGACTTTTCACACACACACACACACACACACACACACACACACACACACACACACACACACACACACACTTCCACATTACATAAAACGTTCCCCATCATTTATATTTTTGTCAAACTGTTTCCATAACATCATAACATTTTCAGCTTTTTTTTTCCTTTTTACCTGCTAGGTTTACTCATTCTCGCTTACTCATCGTCTATACCGCTTTATCGCCTATATCGTCTATACCGCTTTAATTATCCTGTATACAGTGTCGGGGGGCCTGGAGCCTAACCCAGGAGACTTAAAAGAAACTACTAAAATACTAAACACTACACCTTATTTCATTTTATTATTCTGTGAGACCTGTTTCTTTTACTCTAAGAACTCACTCATAGTCAGCATTCATCATCTCTCAATTTGAGCATCAATATTCACCCTCTACCATGTGCTAATGTCCATTGGGAACATTAGTGGAAGATTTGCATGTTGATTAGGAGAAATGTACATCATCAATGTGAATTTATAGTCAGTGCCACATAAAATATGTTTCTAGATACTAATGGTAAGAAATTAATATAAAGATGTTAAAAAGGAGATAAGGCGTCAAAATTACTTTCTGTGTTGTTTAATAATTTTGACCTTGAGGTCTTATTGTTTAGCAAGTGCTGATGGAAAGAATTATGCAATGGGTGGAAAATGCAGAGATCTCTTTTAATAAGTTTTAACAACCATCATTTTTTAAATAATTCCAAATAATGGAAACTGTTAATGGTTACTGTTGTTGAGTAGATAATCTATAAACACACTATAAATACACTATTTTTGTTTTTCTTGGGTTTTGTCTCTTTTATTTTAGCCACATCTGATTATCTGAGCTGCAAGATCTGGCACAGGTTTTATGCCAGACATCCTTCCATTACGCTACACTCCCATTTTCTAACCAAGCTTGCGACCAGTAGGATTAAAGTTCTTGCCCAGGAACCCAGCAGTGGTGACCCAGCAGTGGCAGGGTTTAAACCCCCAACCTTCTATCAACCCAGAGCCTCAACCGCCTTAGTCACCACTGTTTCCTTCTTTCTTTTTTCACCTTGATTGGATTAAAAGAAAGCATGGAATCTTTGAATAATATATTCACTGCCTGATGGTGTGAGAAAATGTCAGCTAGTCAGAGTGGAGGGGATAAACAGCAAGGGAGGTACAGTAGTATGGAAATACTGGCAGATGGTAATGAAAGCAAGTATCATTGAAAAACGTACCTTGTGTAAGTCTTTGCTGAGGGAATGTTTTTTTTTTCTTTAATGAAACTTGTATTAAGTGTATCTTTTTATATCTTCCACTCACTCTCGAATGAATTCACCCTGAAGTTATTTTCATTGTACTTTAAAGAATAAAACTTTAAATATAGTTGCAAGCAACGATGACGGGCCCAAGCACCCTGCGCCATCCCACCCCAGGCGCACCGCACGACATGTGTCATTCGAGTGTGTTAAGACCTCGAAAAAGCCATCGCCACTCGGTTGCACCTCACAACCTGCACACATCACACACTATACAGGGCTAATGTCAGTTTGGGCCCTAAATATTTGTTGAGTGCATTAGTGTGCATGTGTGTGTGCGTGTGTGTGTGTGTGTGTGTGAGTGTGTGTGTGTGTGTGTGTGTGCGTCGTGAGAGAGAGGTGTGTGTGTGTGTGGTGTGTGTGTGCATCATGAGAGGTGTGTGTGTGTGTGTGCGTGAGTGTAAACATTTGTAATATGGGTGTATGTATGTGTGCATGTGTGTGATGTATGAGTGTGTTTGTGTGTGTGCATGCAGATGCCTGCGTGTGTGTGTGTGCGCGCATAAGTGTGTAAGGGTTAGTGTGTGTGAGAGTGAGGGAGAGAGGTGTGTGACGTGTAGATATGTCAATGTGCTTGTGTTTGTGCTTGTCTGTGTGTATGGTTTGAGTCTGTGTGTATTAACATTAGTAATGTGTGTGTTAGTGTGTGAGATGTGTGTGTGTGTGTCTTTTCCTAAGGAAAACAAGAGGGCCCTTCACACACTATGATGACATAGGGCTGATGTCATAGTGCTTGGGCCCTAATAAAGTCATTGCAATGTGGAATAGTGACTAATATCAAAAAAGTATTCTTTTCTATGGGTTGAACTTTAGCATCCGATCTCACTCAGCTATTTTAAAATGAGATAAACTATGCTTGGCAGCAAAAACAGGTCAATCCAGATTTGTTTTCGGATGGAACTGAGACCAGAGCTGATTATGGTGGGAAAACTTAGCACACGCTGTGAGGAAGGAGGGACATTCACTGCACTGTAAGGAGAGCTCTGCTGACAGATATAATCTTTTGAAATGTGGAATTAACCACTTTACCTAAGCTGCCACCTCATCTGCACAAGTACTTTCTATATAGATTTATTATTTTTCCCATTCATCATGTTGATTTTTGCATTAAATGCAAAGCCTAAGAAAGCTTTGTCATTGTAAATGTAAATATTTTATTTTTAAATGGATATGGCCGGTGTAATTGACACACTTGTTGTTGATTTTTATGTGTACTTTAAAATGACCTAGGGGTGATGTCCTAAATCAGTTTTACTTAAGGCAAGTTCATTATTTGAATATACTGTAGCTTTATTTTAAGGTCTTAATGTGTAATAGTCTAATCACACTTTCAAATGTCTTCACGACATGCAGACACTGTTAAGACATTTCATGACATGTTGCTGAAAGTTGACACAAAAAAAGGCTTGTTCATGGCTATAAATTGATTAGAACAGCGGACCATTTGTATAAAGTGTTATCCACCTTAATTCTAATGAACAAAGTCGTGATCGATAACCACAAGTAAAATCACATCTGCTGTGCTAATGTACTCAGCCCCAAACACTAACGTAGCTAACTAATAATCTCTCTCTCTCTCTCTCTCTCTCTCTCTCTCTTTTAATTAGAGACATGTGGAGACAGTCAGAGGCAGAAGCTACAGGAGTTATTTACACTTAGTTAGCGTCATTCCTGTTTACTCCCCCCTGTGCTTTTCCGGACCTTGGCTTCTGTTTATCTTGGGGCATTGTTTTATTACCTTCAAAACTCTACTGGGAGGATGTGTGCAATGTAGTTGCTTAGCAACAAGAGCACATCGATGAGCTGCTGGATTTGAGAAAGGAGGAGCGATGAGGAAGCGAGAGATGGAGGGGGTAATATGAGAAGAAGTAAAAGTATTTGACAGCATTTAAAGCAAAAAAGGAAACTGTAATGCATTAATCATGTTATAGACAAATAGCATTTGTTTAAAAATAGGAGAATTTTTTTTTATATATTTTTATTAAGTTTTTCAGTTAAACGTGCTTAAAACTGGCATCATATTTCAAAATTGTATACTAAATACTAAACAAAGACTAAATCAATGCTAAAGTCAATCTTTGAAATCTCGGAACTTTGAAAGAAGGTTAATTTTAGGTGACAAAATACCCTTTACTGAGTTTAACATTAAAGTAGGGAGTATTCTTGTTTTTCTATCTATTTATTTATTTATTTATTTATTTATTTATTTTAAAAGCTAAAGATTCAGATTTTAGAAAAATATTTTAGGGAATAATTAATAAAAAGGTATTTTTGCTATTCCTGTTAGCGGTTTACCAGGATTATGGTAAACAGTACAGTGAAACTCATTTTAAATGTATTTTTATATGAAGGATGTGCACAATTATCAAGACTCTCTTTTTTTTCCTTTCGGGCTTTTCCTCCACTACTGGACATGGTTGAAGCTAACGGCATGTGTTTGGCTTGTTTACAGCCCACACTCCCCTGCTGCTCTTGTATAACATGAAAAAAAATGAAGATGCAAAAGTTACACAGGAGAGTGCTTCACTGGCATCTCACCAAATGTTTAATCATAATTACTGTTACAATTATAAGCTAATTGTTATTAGTGAGATTGGAACAACACTGAGGGAAATGTCAGGGCAACTGGCAGGAGATTATGTCTCTGACGTTCTCTTCAGATTAATTTTATGTTCCCTTTTGCTTCTTTATGCAAACAAGAAGTAGACCACTTTGGTATTATACTTAAGAAGAGCATATGTACAATGGCAAAGCTGTAAATATAACAGCGCAGCCAATGGCCACACAGTGAGCATGGTGGAGAAACTCCACAGCAGTGATAAATTACAGCTGTCTCAGGAGGCAGATACTATAGTTTCCAGAGTCTGCTATCTGTGTGATCCATTGATTTTTCACCTTTTGAACTAAGAATGTGTGCGGTACTGTGCGATAGACCAGCATTCTATCCAGCATGTATTCCTGCCTTACGCCTGCAGTGTTCCTGGGATATGCTAGACCCTGATGAAGCACTATATCAAAGTAGATGAATGAATTCATGAATTAATAATGACATTACAAAAGACATTATTTATAAGTATGGTGTGTGCATTGTGTCAAAGAATGTTCTTTTTTTAGACATAGAAATTAATGTTTTTTAAAAACAACTCTAATATGAATACTGTATTGTACTGAGAATGTACAGGGGTTGGACAATGAAACTGAAATGTCTGGTTTTAGACCACAATAATTCATTAGGTCACTACGTGATGCTGGAGGAGGAAAACGTTTCCTGACTCGCTCCTCCAAAACACCTCAAAGTGTCTCAATAATATTTAGATCTTGTGACTGTGCAGGCCATGGGAGATGTTCAACTTCACTTTCATGTTCATCAAACCACTCTGTCACCAGTCCTGCTCTGTGTATTACACGGCACCGTCTTCAGGATACAATGTTTGAACCATTGGGTCCTCCAGAATGGTTGGGTAGTCCTTGGCAGTGACAAGCCCATCTAGCACAAGTATTGGGCCTAAGAAATGCCATGATATTGCAGCCCAAACTATCACTGATCCACTCCCATGCTTCACTCTGGGCATGCAACAGTCTGAGTGGTACACCCCTTTTTGGGCTTCTCCACACTGTAACTGTCCCGGATGTGGGAAAGACAGTGAAGGTGGACTCATCAGAGAACAATACATGTTTAACATTGTCCACAATCCAGGATTTTCACTGCACCACTGAAACTGAAATTTTGGCACAAGTGATCAAAGGTTTGGCTATAGCAGCCAGCTGTGTACATTGACCCTGTGGAGCTCCTGATGAACAGTTTTTTGGTGGAAACATTAGAGTTGATGTGCACATTTAATTCTGCATTGAGATGGGCAGCTGTGGTTTTATGTTTTTTTAGACACAAGCCGGGTTAGCACCCAGACATCACTTTCAGACAGCTTCCTCTTACGTCCACAGTTATTTCTGTTGGATGTGGTTCATCCTTCTTGGTGTTATGCTGTCATTACCCTGGTTACTGTGGCTCTTGGTACATCACAAAGACTTGCTGTCTTGGTCACAGATAAGCCAGCAAGACGTGCACCCACAATTTGTCCCCTTTTAAACTCGGATATGTCACCCATAATGTTGTGTGCATTGCAATATTTTAAGCAAAACAGTGCTATTACGCTGCTAATTAATCCTTCACACTCTGCTCCTACTTCTGGAATGTGCAATCAATGAAAATTGGCCACCAGGCTGGTAAAATTTAGCCATAAAACCTCCAACACTAAATTGGCCAGTGATTCAGTTTCACTGTCCAACTCCTGTATGTGCTGTTAGGGTTTGTTTGACACTATCTGCATCTGTATGTGTTTTCAAATATTTGTATCTAAATTTAGATATCCCATTGAAAACCATGGCAAAAAGACAAATTTAGAAATGCCAGCACTATCAGCACGGTCTGTTAATTCAGAGAGCTCAAAAAAAAATAGGTCCAAAACACTTTGTAACAAAAACAATTAACTTGTAATACAGTACTTTTATAGAAACTTTATAAATAAAAAGAAGTTCCAGGAAGGTGCTGAACTGCAGATTCCATCAGCACTGGTCAAGTGCCCCTGATTATACTGGTTTGTGTTTACACAGTTGACACAAGATTTATACACTAGTTTTTGCCAGTTTATCTGGCAGACCAATCCAGTTATAAACTGCATGAACCTACCAGTTAAGAATTTTCTTTGACTGTGTTAATTTTTAAGCCAATGTTAAACTCATGCTATCATATAAAACATCATGCCATCGTACACAAATGTTCATGAAATCTTCTGTCACGGAGAATAATAAGAATGATTAGTTCATTGTACTGTATCAGCGTTGATTGGTGCTTGCCACAATTAGTAAACAGTAGATTAGAATTATCACAATTAGAATTGAAATATAATCAAAGAGCCATTGTGATGTTGTAATTGGATCAAATGTAAAACAAGTGTACCAATTTATCAATAAACTATGCATACACAGCAAAATACACAAGATTTATGTCTCATAATTATATATAGAAAGTGTATGGCACATTATGAAAAGAAGTACACTAATTTTGTTATGCCAACCAGGAGGAACATTTTGTATCTTTTACTACACAATGAAAAATTTTTTTGTGCACTTGTTGTTTCTTACATACAGAAATCAATGCAAATCAATGTTAGATATTGAAAGAAGTTTAATGCCAGAAGGTTCTTGCGTAGTTCTTTATCAATCATTTGTTGCACATATTGCAGTTTCACAAATCTCTGAACCCACCAGAGTGCAGTTTAAACTAGAAAATGAACAATGATTAAAACAGTGGCTATGATTTATTTAATAGTTTCCTACGTTTGGAGTATAACTTTTAAATATACCCAAATGTTTTATTTGACTGAATGTTATCAGTTTGTAGATTAAAATTGTGGGTGCCATGTGCCATGGGTGTCGTAGTGAAGGGTTTAAGTTGAGATGTGTGGAATACCGGGTGGATCCGGAGCGCCGCAGGCAGCTGGAGCCGGTAGGTGACAGGGTTAATCCGTAGGTTGATGCGGTATGGTCCAATGAATCTGGGTGATAGTTTCCGTGATTCAGTCTGCAGGTGTAGATTTCTTGTTGATAACCATACCTTGTCACCTACTTGGTACATTCGTCCCAGTGGGTGTCGACGGCGATGTTGAATGGTGTAACGGGTGTTAGCAAGTCAGATGGCGTTGTTTGCTCGTCTCCAGAGCCGTCGACACCGGCGAACCAACTGTTGGGCCGACGGTACTTCAACCTCCGGTTCTTGATGGTCGAACATCGGAGGTTGGAAACCGTAGCACACCTCGAACAGGCTGAGGTTGGTGGCAGAGGACGTATGGAGGTTGTGAGACAACTCAGCCCATGAGGTAGCGGGCCCAGGAGCACTGACGATCAGCAATAAAGCATCTCAGGTAGCGCTCCAGTTGTTGGTTGGTTCGCTCCGTCTGACCGTTAATCTGTGGGTGGTAGCCGGAGGACAGACTGCAGGTGGAGTCGATCAGACGGCAGAAGGCCTTCCAGAACCGGGAGGTGAACTGGGGCCCCTTTTCCGAGACGATGTCCTTTGGGAACCCATGCAGGCGGACTAGGTGCTCTAATATCAGCTCAGCTGTCCTTTTGGCTGACGGGAGACCGGGGAGGGCCACCAGGTGTACAGCTTTGGAGAACCGGTCGACGATGGTGAGGATGGTGTCCTTTCCTTCGGAAACCGGCAGGCCTGTGATGAAATCAACGGCAATGTGTGTCCAGGGCCGGCGGGGAACTGGGAGTGGCTGAAGTTCCCCTAGTGGTGGCTGGTTGCTGTCCTTGGACCTGGCACACACTGGGCATGCCTGGACAAACTTGTCCACGTCCCTACTCATATTTGGCCACCAGAAGGCGCGTTGAATGAAGAGTAGTGTGCGTCGCCTTCCGGAGTGTCCAGAAATTGGGGAGGAGTGTCCCCATTGGAGGACGTCGGTCTTGATGGAGTCGGGGACATAGAGACGACCAGGTGGCACACCTGCTGGTTTGGTCTCCGCAGTCTGTGCCTGGCGAACCCTCGTTTCCAAATCCCAGTTAATTGGTGCAAGGATCTTGGTGGGTGGTAGGACAGGCGCGGGGTCCGCCCGGGGGACGTCTTCTTCGTGCTGTCGTGATAGAGCGTCGGCCTTGGTGTTCTTGGACCCCGGGCGGTATGACAGGTGAAAGTTATAATTTTCGAAAAACAATGCCCACCGCACCTGTCTGGGGTTGAGTTGTCTCAATGTGCGGATAGTTATGAGGTTCTGATGGTCGGTCCAGACGATGAACGGCTCTCTGGCGCCCTGGAGCCAGTGTCGCCATTCCTCCAAGGCCCACTTTATGGCCAGCAGCTCGCGGTCCCCTACTCCGTATCGCTGCTGAGTGGGGTCAAATTTCTTGGAGAAAAAACTGCAAGGGTGAAGTTTTTGGTCTGGACCTCGCTGGGAGAGAACGGCTCCGGCGCCCACATCCGAAGCGTCCACCTCCACAACGAATGGTTTGTCAGTATCCGGGTGAAGAAGGATGGGGGCAGTGGTGAAGCGGCGACAGAGTTCGTGGAAGGCGGAGATGGCGGTGGAGGTGAGATGGAAGGGGTGAGATGAGGGGCGAGTCAGAGCGGTTAGTGGGGCTGCAACTGTACTGTAGTCCCGGATAAAGCGACGGTAGAAGTTAGCAAACCCGAGAAATCGCTGGAGTTGTTTGAGAGTCTTGATGACAAAACCCAGGAACATGGTGGAGAGCTCGTGAAAAGCGCACTTTTCCAACTTACAGTACAGTTGGTGGGCGAGGAGTCTCTTTAGGACCGCCCTGACGTGCTGGACGTGTTCGTTGATGGTTCGGGCGTAAATGAGGATATCGTCCGGGTAGACGAACACCCAGCGGCCTAACATGTCTCTGAGAACGTCGTTGATAAATTGTTGGAATACCGCAGCTGCCTGCCCGGATAGCAACGAGACGAGAAGAGCAATGCGCAGTCGGTCTGTGGAGTACCTGGTGGAATTGAACTCAAACACAAGATCCAATGCGGTTAGAAAAACACTGCACTTCCCACCTGTGCCATCCCATTTATCCGGTAAAGCCAGAAAAACATCAGAAGATGGGGAGGGAGTTGGCGGTGCAGCAGCCGCTACGATGGGCGTGGCAACAGCCGGCTGAGCGGCCGCCCCGCGGAGGGTCGCATTCTCCTGTCGCAGCTCCGCCACCTCACGGTGCAAGACCGCGACGTCTTGGAGCTCCTTGCGGAGAGACACGACTTCACCACGGAGCTGATCGATCAACTTGGCGTGCTGGTCAACCACATCGCAGAGGCGAGCAAACTCCGCTGGGTTCACTGCTGATGGCTCAGTCATTCTGTCACGAACTAACCGAAGATGAACCAGAAGACTAGCAGTTAGCCCTGTAGCGTGGATGGTAAACCCAAACGCGGAAGTAGCGCGAGCAGGCAGGATAACCACACTGGTTATTATTAGAACTCTCCCAAAGCGAGAGCAAGAGTTTACACAAATAAACCCGCGTTCTAAATACACACACCCAATCGAAAGCGAAACCCAAGAAAGTGAGTACTCACGTTTAGACGAGCGAAGCGTCGGCGATAGCATGGGCAAACTCAATGACTGAGCAATGTGAGGCGCCATCTTGTTTCCTTTTATGCTTCCTGAAACCCGACCTTATTACTTCCGGGTCCTAGTGCCGGTCGTGTTACGGGTGTGCATGACAAAAATGGTGACTATGTGAACTAAAGGGAAGTTTGGTGTTCCACGGGATTTGTTTTTTGGCCCATTGCTATTTTCTCTCTACATACTTCCTGGGCCACATAAGTCATGAGCATGGTATTAGCTTCCACTGTTATCCTGATGACACACAGTTAAATGTCTCCATAAAGCCAGATGAGAAGAACAGCTTAATAAAGTTGAAAAATTTGTGAAGGACATTATACACTGGGTGCTAATTAACATCATTCTCCTTAATCCTGACAAGACAGAAGTACTGGTACTAGAACCACATGCAGTTGGAATTAAGGCTGCTGATCACATAGTAATACTGGGTAGCCTTTCTGTTTCATCATGTGCAGCGGTAGAAACCATGAAAGTAGAAAGTTGAATTACTGTAATGCCTTACTGTCTGATGTTCAACTAGGTGCATAAACATTCTCCAGTTAGTCTAGAAATCAGCAGCCAAAGCATGCTCGAGACCAAGATCTGTATGTCTCCCAGTGAAATTTTCTATTAATTTTAAAATACTACTATTGACCAATAAGGCAATAAATGGTCTCATGCCACAGTGCCTTGAGAACAGCTAGTGTTTTATGATCTGTCATGCCTACTTCAATCAAAGGATGCAAGCTGCTTATCAGTACCTCATATTATGAAATCTACAGCAGCGGCCGGAGCTGTTTTGTACAAAGCTCCAAAGTTTTGGAATAGCCTTCCAATTAGTGTTTAAACAGTGTTTAAGCCTAGGCTAAAAACCTATTTAGTTAGCCAACTCTTTTTATTAGGTAAAGGTGCAGATGTGGGGGACTCATGGATGTAGAGGGGAAAAAAATACATTCACCTTATACATGTGACTGTGGCCATACCCAATTGTTGAGTCAAGATGGCGCCGGTGAGGTCGGCTGCCGTCGCGACTGCTCCGACCTATTTTACCTTGTTTTCGCTTTTTAAGTTAACTTTCAATAACTTTAATCCGGCTAATTCGCCACCATTGAGTGCATTAAGTACGATAGAGATACTCTTATTTCTATTGGTTTACAATGTACTCACAATTCGACGTTTTTAACTCCGGATCCGAGCTGGCCGAGTGAGATCCTGAGGGAAAACAAAGGACGCGACACAAAGCGGCGGCCCCGGGGAAAACGAGCCGGCATCAGGAACAGGCTGAGAGCCCGTCACACCGCACACCTCTGCCTAGCATCCTGCTTGCCAATGTCCAGTCACTGGAGAACAAGCTCGATGACCTCAGGGCCAGGATAAAGTTCCAGAGAGACATTCGGGACTGCAATCTTCTCTGCTTCACCGAGACATGGCTGAACCCAGCGGTGCCGGACCATGCCATCCAGCCGGCCGAGTTCTTCTCGGTTCACCGCATGGACAGGACACGGGACTCGGGGAAGACAAGGGGAGGCGGCGTGTGTTTAATGGTGAACAGCAGCTGGTGCAACAGCGCGAGCGTTGTTCCTCTCGCACGCTCCTGCACACCCAACCTGGAACTATTAACTATCAAATGTCATCCTTTTTATCTTCCTCGGGAGTTTACATCGGTCATAATCAGCGCCGTTTATATTCCGCCACAAGCGGACACGGACACTGCCTTATGCGAGCTGCATGAGGCACTCACACAGCACCAAACACAACACCGGGACGCTGCGCTTATTGTGGCGGGGGACTTTAACAGTGCCAACCTCAAACGGGCAGCGCCAAACTTCTATCAGCACATCACCTGCCCGACCAGGGGCGAAAGGACACTGGATCACTGTTACACATCAGTTAAGGACGGCTACAAGGCACAATCTTGTCCACCGTTTGGGAAATCTGACCATGCCGCCATCTTCCTCATGCCAAAATATAAACAAAGGCTTAAACAGGAACTTCCGGTTCAGAGGGAGGTCGCGCCCTTCAAGACGCACTCGATGACGCAGACTGGGACATGTTCCGAAACAGCTCCGATGACGTCAGCGTGTTTACGGAAGCGGTTGTGGGATTCATCGGGAAACTAGCGGATGATACCGTACAGAAAACGACCATCAGAACGTTTCCCAATCAGAAGCCGTGGGTGGATAAAACCATCCGCGACGCTCTGAGATCTCGCACTGCTGCCTACAATGCGGGACTTGCTTCGGGGGACATGGACCTGTACAAGGCTGCGGCATATAACGTCCGGAAGGCGGTGAAGGAGGCGAAGCAGCGCTACGGGAGGAAGCTAGAGTCACAACTCCAACAGAGTGACTCTAGGAGCCTGTGGCAGGGACTAAGAACGATAACGGACTACAAAGCTCCAACATCCGGTATGATGAACGCGGACATGACTCTGGCAGAAGAGCTGAACACCTTTTATGCTCGCTTCGAGGCTGCAGCTAAAGACGCTAGCGTTGCTAATGCTAGCGCTGCTAATGGCTGCAGACAGGAAGTCACTGCCAGCACCGGAAACGCGTTCATCATCTCCGAGCATGACGTGAGGAGAGCCTTCAGGAGAGTGAACACCAGACAAGCAGCAGGACCGGATGGCATCTCAGGTAGAGTCCTCAGAGCCTGCGCAGACCAGCTAGCACCTGTGTTCACAGAGATATTCAACATCTCCTTATCTCAGTCGGTGATCCCCACATGCTTCAAAGAGTCCATCATTGTTCCTGTTCCGAAGAAACCACATCCTGCTTCCCTCAATGACTATCGACCTGTAGCCACATCAGTGGTGATGAAGTGCTTTGAACGGCTGGTCAGAGACTTCATCATTACCAGTGAAGTGTGACTACCAGACACACTAGATCCACTTCAGTTTGCCTACCGTTCAAACCGCTCTACAGATGACGCCATCGCTCATCTACTCCATACTGCTCTCACTCATCTGGACACTAGAAGGGGGAATTATGTGAAAATGCTTTTCATCGACTACAGCTCAGCATTTAACACCATAATTCCCTCTACACTCACCACCAAGCTGGAGCACCTGGGACTCAGCTCATCTTTATGTCAGTGGATCTCCAATTTCCTAACGGGGAGACCACAGGCAGTAAGGATGGGTGGACATGTCTCAGCCTCCATCACCCTCAGCACTGGAGCCCCACAGGGTTGTGTTCTGAGCCCTCTACTGTACTCTTTGTACACTCACGACTGCGTAGCCACTACCAACTCCACCACCATCATCAAGTTTGCTGATGACACTGTCGTGGTCGGCCTGATCACTGACAACGATGAGATGGCCTACCTGAAGGAGATTGGAAATCTGGAGAACTGGTGTCAGACGAACAACCTCCTTCTCAACGTCAGCAAGACAAAGGAGTTGATAGTGGACTTCAGCACAAAGCAGAAGAGGAACTACCAGACCCCCGTCATCAACAAGAGCCCAGTGGAGAGAGTGGACAGCTTCCGTTACCTCGGTGTACACATCACGCAGGACCTGTCTTGGTCCTGTCACATCAACACCGTGGTGAAGAAGGCCCGACAGCGTCTCTACCACCTCAGACGCCTGAGAGACTTCAGACTGCCCTCCAAGGTGCTTAGGAACTTCTACTCCTGCACCATAGAGAGCATCCTGACGGGGAAGATAAGGACCTGGTTCGGGAACAGCACCATGCAGGACAGGCGAACTCTTCAGAGGGTGGTGCGATCAGCTGAGCGCATCATCCACACCGAGCTCCCTGACCTGCACTCGATCTACAGCAAGCGGTGCTGGACCAAGGCCAGGAAGATCATGAAGGACCTCAGTCACCCCAGCAATGGACTGTTCTCTCTGTTGAGGTCAGGAAAGCGATTCCGCTCCCTGAAGGCCAACACAGAGAGACTGAGGAGGAGCTTCTTCCCGCAGGCGATACGGTCTCTTAATCAGTACAACACACAGTACTGATCCATTTTGCACATCCACAAATGCTTCTGCACTCACTCTGGACACACTGGACATTCAGGGCATTCGCTCACTAGTCCTCACTGCACACCTGCTCACTCATGGGCATTATGCACATAAGACACTTTAAATACGCACACAAGCCACTTTAACATGTCACTTTACTGCATATTTGCACACCCCTGAACATTCCGTTCCTTATGTTCACCCCATTTCAATATTTTTATTTTCTATTTGTACAATTACAATTTTTCATTCCAATATTTTCCATTTGTACAGTTCTTCTCACTTTCTTATTTCCTTATATCTTCATTTAATGTATATTTGTACTTACATACATTTTATATTCTATATTTTATATTTTATTTTGTTCTCTTAGTCAATTTTTTACTTATATATATTTTTCTCAAATTTACTTTTTTGTTCAAATATTTATTTCCTTTATAGATATTCTTTCTTATTCCTTCTTAGATAAGTAACTTTTTTTTTTTTTCTTTCTTGTTCTAAGGTCAGGGCAGTTGCCTAAGCATTTCACTGCATATCGTACTGTGCAGGATTGTGTATGTGACAAATAAAATTTGAATTTGAATTTGATTTGTTATTTCTCTCTCTCTCTCTCTCTCTCTCTCTCTCTCTGTCCAGCTACACATGGCAACAAAATGGTACATATAATAATTACATACATTTGTAGTAATGTCCTTATGCTGGTCATGGTGGATAAATTTTTAGACGAATGGAGAAAACCTAGTGTAAATTTCTTTAGAACAGTGGGACAACAAACGTATGGTATCTACTACTTTTTTAATGCAAGGATTTAGGATTTAGAATTCTAAAAATTGGCCTATGTGGAATGTTCATTCCAGCACTTGTTGAGCTCAGAGCTAAGTAACTCAGTGTTCTACTTCTGACGTTATATCAGGATAGATAGTGACAGTGAGGGGGGAAATAAGCTTTCACACACTTTTGTGTTTATTTAATATACTTCCAGTGTATGTGCACATTTAAAATGTATACACATAATGTCACATAATGCAAAAATACAATATAAAACCATTCTAGAACTGTGTGAAAGCCTCACAATATTAAGCCACGCAGTGTTGCAAAAGCAAACATTATTTTAAATACATGAAATTCATACCTGATTACATCTGGGCGAGCAAATGGTGTTTCTTTTTCTTTCTTTCTTTCTTTCTATCTTAAAAAATAATTAGTCATTAATTTTGAACATTCAAGAAAAGATACCATAGAGCTCTTACAGTCAATGCTTAATAAAGATAAAGATATGTTTGGTATTAACACTGTACTGTTTCTTTATTTGCAAAGAGTGTTTAAGCCTCAGCTACATAGTGGCTTAGTGGTTAGCAATGTCTCATTGCACCTCCAGGTTCTGTATATAAATATCTAGTAATTCTACTACTTAAAACTTAAAGGAACTCAAGATTTCACTGTCTTTATATATTTTACTTTTTTAAGCTATTGTTTTTAGTTTCCTTTGCATTTCTTTTCTGGGTGAATAGAGAAGACTGTAACTTACATATTCATAAAAACAGAAGTACAAAAATTTTTTTGTTAGGCTTCTATAACAAATGTATTTGTTTCCTACCTTCTCATTAGATAGTTGGATAACATTATTGCACTAGATTTGGAACAATGACAGAACTCAATGTCAGAACAAGCGTAGAACACAGTGTCCTCTCTGCATTTTGATGCTGCAGACGAATGATATTCAAATCCAAACAAGACTAACAGAATATTAATTGATTAATTAGTATTCACATCGCTTATGCAGAGGGGCCTAATTGAAACTGGCAAAGCATCTTCATTGCTGGAGTCTCAGTAATGTTAATAATGTTGTTTAGATAATTATGTCCATAATTAGCCACTGATGGAAATACAGTCTGAGAGTGAATCAGTAAGAGGAAAGTCAAATTAGTATCTGTAGAAACTTTCTTACATTTGAACTAATATGTCATGATTGATGGAAAGAAAGACTGCACAAATTTCCATGTGTGGTGTCTCCACATTTTGATAATAATGTATTTCAATTTAAAGGATATTGACTTAATAATACAATAATGTATCATCTTGACTTTCACAGAAGTTATTACATTGCATGTGGCTAAAACAATATTTTGTTAGCAGTGTTGTTCATCTTTTTTTTTTTTTTTTTTTTTCCCGATTTTCTCCCTAATTTAGTCGTGTCCAATTCCTCCCCGTCACTAGGGGGCTCCCACATTAAGGCTACTACTACCACTCAGCCGGGAGGGCCGAAGACTATCACGTGTTTCCTCCGAACCACGTGACGCCAGCCGACCGCATCTTTTCGAACTGCTCGCTCGCGCACCGTTGGGGGCGGCGTAACACACTCGGAGGACAGCGCTATCCGCTCCCTCCGTTGCGCGAGCTCACAGACGCCCCTGATTGGCTGTAGAGCCGTGATTAATGTGGGAGCACGGAGTACCTCTCATCCCTCCCCTCTGAGAGAGCTCGGCCAATCAGCTCTCTCTAGACCTCCGGCTGCGAGAGGTTACAGCACCACCCGGGATTCGAACTAGCGATCTCCGGATGATAGGGCGAGCGCTTTAACCTAAAAACTGGCACTATATGTATGATTTACATTATGAAATACCATGATAAAAATGTTTTCTGTTGACAGTATCTAGGCATGAAATACAAAGAATTATCAGTACTTTCCTCCAGGTATGACTTGTTCAGTCTTGCATAAACTCTCTCTCTCTCACACACACACACACACACACACACAACACACAACACACAGCAATTGTGACCCAAATGAAGGAATTTCACTAAAGGTAGAAAAGGTGCTGACATTAAGCATATCTAAGCAAGGGAGGTCAAGACAGTTGTGTGCTCTGTTACCAGACTCAACGAAGACACTATAACCAAAGGCAAGGTGTTTCACCTTTCCTTTCTTCATGTTAGGCATGTTAATCTCCAGGATGCTGTTTAGCTTTCCTTGGCAATAAAAACATGCTGACACATGTTTGTCTAAGCAATTCCAATATTCATTTGTGGTCTCAAACAACGTGGTCATCATATAAGTGCAGAAACACTATGGAAGAGTGTGACTTGACCTCCTTTTAAACCCTTAGGGCCTGATTTTCCATTCTTTGACGTCAGATTAAGAGGAAACCATTTGTGTCAAGCAGCAATGAGTACAACTCTATGTAAAAATAACTCAATTAAATAAACTCAAATAAAACAATTTGACATTTTGAGTGGGATTTAAACATTTTAAAAAAAAAACATATCTAGGGTATCAGGAATAGTGCATTTGTGGCAAGACAAATGTTGAAAATGTTTCCACAGAGAAAATTAAATTTAATTCAATGCCTGTGTAATCAGACTTCAAAGTGCTGTGTACCATAAAATAAAATAAAAACACTGACAAATACTGCTTCTATATGTGTTCATCTGAATCAATGGCTATGTTTACACGAAAGATTATCGTTAATCAAAAATCATTAATTATGTTTGCAAAATCAGAATGGACTGTTTATATGGACCCTACTCTTTGTACTATGTTGAAAATCTGTAATTACAGTACATGTACAACAAATAATGTATAATTTAGTTACTATAACCTGAGAAGTACAAGTAGCCTCAGAATGACAATTCAGCATATTACTGTAGGCTTTAATCTTACACTTGGGTCTTTAGCAAGTCTTGTTGTTGTTAATGTCAGTGCATATCATCCAAATGAGCTGTTTGATGCCAGAAAAAAATATCCGATATAATATTATTCTAGTACAATTTCTGTTAATTTAAACAAAAGCATTCTTAATGAACATATCTTAAAGAACAGAAATCTCACACCTTGGGTCAAGTTGCTTCCAAATGTTACTCCTTTGCTTATTATGTGTCACCTCATGAAACTTCTCAATTATTTTTAAACTGATTAAAATGTATGAGTAATGGTCAATTGGGCATAACTAAAATTAACAACAACAAAAAAGTCGTTTGATACACGTAGAAAAATATTGTCAAATAATTTGCTACGAAAAGGTTATCTTTTAGATGAAATCGTACTTTAACAAGAATAACAATATAAAACCTACAATTTTGAGCTGACTTGATTGCTTATTATTTGCGTAAAGATTTTTACCAGCAGCTTGCAAGATGCTAACAGTTTCCTTTATTTCTTTAGTTAGCCTTTCAGCTTTGGTGTGAAATCTGTATTCTATTCACTGGAAGAGTGCCAACATTTAAAGCCAGAGAAAATGTTTGTGCAAGTCTGATTTTTCCCAGTAGTATTTGCATTTTTTCCCCTCATCATGAATTGTCTTGAATAATAATAATAACTTCAATATGTTTCAAGTATTCTCCACACTAGCAGAAATCATGCCTATTGTGCCCGGCAATTTACTCACACACTCCCCAGTTCCTGACAGAATCAAAGCCACATGAATTGTATTTCATTAACTTGCAATTAAGGGGGACTTTGAAATCCCCCTCTCATCTTATCAGTGCCTCGGCTAAAAGAAAACCAATCATTTTGTTCGCCACAAAAATGACCCTGTTTCCTCCTTTTCTTTTTTGAATTATAAGAAGCAAGAAGGCCCTTCCACTACTTTCCCTCCAGTCATTAATAACATTGCTAGCATGCTTGGTCAAAAGCCAATTAAGCTTAAGTCAACAATTCTGCCCCCTTCTTATTTTTTTGTCTAAAACGGCAGCATTAGCATTTTAGCTGCTGGATAAGAGAGGCTTGATTTAATTCTTGATTTAATAAGGACTATTTCATGCACGCATCCTTTACAAGATGAAAGATGCATCAAAAGGAATTTTCTAGTAAGAGTTTGGTGGAGAGAAAGGTGCCGAACAACATTGTTATAGAGTTTCTCCAGAGACTCACACTCAGATCACACTTAGAAGCTGCTTTGCTATCAGACTAATCTGTTTAGTTGAGCAAAAAAGGTTGAACTGATACTAGGTGGGTGTATATGTAGTGTTCTTTCTCAATGGTTTCATACTACTACAGTTCAGTGCTGTTTCGAAGCTGAGGATCATCCCTCACCCTCCACAGCGCTGAATTGTATTACATGACACTTTCTTTGTTTTTGCTGAGAAAAAGCTCTAGGAGGACCATTTGTGTGGGCCAGGTGACACTTCTCTTGAGTCAACAGCAACACCAAGACAATAAATGCTTAATCAAAATTGCAGGATATCTTACAAGACAGCACACAACAATCTCCTAGGAGAATATCCACAATCTTGGTGTGTTGTTTGCCAAAACAGGCAAATCAGAGCTCACAAATTAATATATAGAAGAAACTGGTTCACTCAGACCAGAACCAGTATGATATTTTGGTTCCAGTTAGTTTGGAAATTAAGACTCCACTTTAATTGTATGTGTTTTACAGGTTATATACAGACCTGGTTTAATAAAAATTAATATATATTAAACAAGCTATGGAATTTTACTTTTTGGGCTTTTGGAAAATATGTTTTATTTTCTATAAGCATATGAAAAAACATCCCTTCTACAACAGATCAGCTAAGTAAATTGAAGACGTGAGTTGATGTGCTTATTTTGCTATAGGTGATGACAACTGTTAATAGGATGTCCAATCATATATGATATAACAAAATGTTAAATTTAGTTATGTATTTAACTCCACTATAGGTTCTAACATTTTAGTTAATTTACGTAAGTATGTCTGCTATAACTTATTTTATTGCAGCATTTGACTTTTTCATTAGACCATTTCTTCCCAGCATTTTTGGCAAGCATTGCTAAAGAAGTAGTGACAAACTCAAACTGAATTATGTTTTATTCTTATGTGAGTAAAATTAGCATTTCAGGGATTATACTTAATTAAATCTTTCCTATCTACTGCAGTTTTCTTATTTACCTTCCTATTCATAGTTGCAACCAAATTACTTCACAAGATTGACAGTTAATCAACTCATATAATTTCTGGGAGATTAGTCATTGAACTTACAAGCTCATATAAGAGGTAATGAATTCAAGTAAAATTCTATGTGAAGTGAGAAAGCCGTATAACCAACTTGATATAACAAAGATTATAAAAAGGCAATGGCCCGGCAAAGAAAAAGGAAATAACACAGAGTATGGAAAATAAATACACAATACACAGTAACTACAGGGTGATAAACCAGATTCGGAGAAGCAGAAATTAAAACAATATATATGGGTCAAGACAAGAGAGGGGGGGAAATGACAAGAGGGTTTGTGCCACAGTGATTATAATGACAGTGCAAGAAAGCAAGACCTTGGGTCATCTAGTACTTTAAGAGCTCTGTCGAAGCCCACAGTTTAACTTCCAGGAACCAATCCTGAAAGAGGCCGAGGACTGCTAGATCTAGCTCAGCATCTTGTCTCAGTGGAATGACACATGAAGTTTAAAAGACGTGCCCCAGCCTCTTGCGGAGGCTGTGGAAGATCACCAAAGTTATTTGGAGGATGGGAGGGTGGCAAAGCAGTGGCGAGATGCAGAGAGTGTCTGGATTCTAAAGGAGGAAAATGCATGCTCCATCAATTAAATTCAGAATAATCTCACTCTTCAGTGTTGATTGCAAAGTGTTTTTCATGACTGGACTACACAAGCTACTAGATCACCCCTGGGTGGTCTCCTGGTGTTTGATGTTGAAAGACATGAAACACCTGATGACTTCAGGAAACGTCACTGACGATTGCATCAAGAGATGCATGTTAAAACAATGTTTTTACCTTTATTAGAGATTAGCATTTGCAAAGCTTTCAGAGCCTCTTGTAAAGACAGAAAGTGCTAATCTTTATGAAAAACTCAGTCAAAGTGATTTTTTTTCCAGTAAAAATTTCAGTGCCTTACACTTCTCCTTCCACTTATACAATTAAAATATTGTAAATCCAATAAACTATGCGGGTGGTTAATAATGAATCAAATTATCATAAGGAGTATATGTATAAGATCAGGGAAGTTTTATACACAGTTTTTCTTCTTCTTCTTTGTCTTTTGGCTGCTCCCTTTCAAGGATTGCCACAGTGAATCATCTGCCTCCATCTAAATCTATCCTCTGCATCCTCTTCTCTGACACAAACTAACTTCATGTCCTCTCTCACTGCATCCATAAATCTTCTCTTCCTCTAGACCTCCTGCCTCAACATCATTCTACCAGTATATTCACAATCTCTTCTCTGAACATGTCCAAACCACCTCAAGCTGACTGCTTTGACTTTATCTCCAAAACATCTACCATGGACTCATTCTTATATCATATCCATCCTTGTCACTCCCAAAGTAATACTAAACATCTTCATCTGTGCTCCTGCTCTGCCTCCTGTCTTTTTTTTTAGTGCCACTGTCTCTAAGCCATAGAGCATCATTGGTCGCCCCACTGTCTTTGTCTCTGCCTAACAACTTTCCTTTCATTCTCGCTAATACACTTTATCACACAACACACTTAATACTGTACGTTTCTCCACCCATTCCAACCTGCCTGCATACGCCTCTTCAGGTCTTTTTCAAACTTTTAACAATGTAACACATCATCTATTTACATTTTATTTAGTGTGCGGTACCATGACAGTGGTCTTTAACTTTACAGGTAAAAGGTTATTTGTTTAAGGTAATTACAGTAGTTTCATGTATTCTGTAATATGGTATGCAATTACAGAATACAGGTGAGATACAATACTGCAAGACAAATTAGCATACATAATGTATCTATTAGTATACATAAGGTATTTGTTCTCAACAAGGGGCCACCATAGTTTTGAAAAATGAATCCAACGTGGAAGTACAAAAAGCATGCAGTTCCTCGGATGTCCATAGGGAGCTGGCTTGAAAAGAGGGTCAATCCCCTTTCAGTCCCATGTTAAAATGTGGACATTTACAACAGAAATAAACATGTTCACAGCATGTTTTCACATGGAATAAGTAAATAACAGTTTTAAACTCCACTGCTGGATTTCCCATTCATGACAAATACAGGGTGATTTTTTTATGTAACTCATCAATTAAAATTATATTACACCATAAAATTAAACATAATTGGTGCATGGTCAATTTGAGTGATGCTGCAATGCAGCTAGCTGTCTGTTATGCAGCAGTTTAGCTAACCAGCTAACTGGAATCATTGTAGTTTAACTTACATCAAGAAATGTAGATTTGGTACAAGGACAATGTGTTAGCAATATAGCTAACCTAGCTAGCTTGTGAAAACTGAGGTAAATAGACATGTGCAGCCAGGTGCTGTCCACTCCACACATAAGCCCATTTATGGGTCAACCTAGATGTAGAAAGAGTCAGCTTCTCCCAAGATAGTGGTCAAAAGAGCCCACTCAGTTGAGCTTCAAAACTGCTTTTCGCTCGGTGATGTTAAATATGTTTTGTCCACAAATGTTTTGTCCATGGCTTTAATATTCTCCACAGATTCACTCTTCTGGAAAACAATATGTAGTACTGTGTCAATCTCTGATATACCCTATTTTTTTATTACTACCATCAATGTCCACAAGGCCTTTGCATCTATGAATGAAATATGAATATGTTCGCACATAAAACAACTTGGTTATAAATGGTATTGGGGCACTGGCAGGATATATTTCACAGTATTCCCAAGAACCATATATATACTGTATATATACTTTTAATGATTAGGTGCATGTCCATATAACTACTCACCAAGTGAGTGAGCAAGAGAGATAGATTTTTTTGTTTTTTGTGTTTTGTTTTTTGCACATTATCAATCTATACAACACTGCCATAAAACTCTGATTACTCTGCATGCATTTCAAAGCCCAGACTTGGCTACATGTGCTCTCAGCAGAACTGCATACAACAGCTCACTTGCTATTTTCAAAAGCATGAAAAATGTTCAGTTGGTATTTTTACTCATTTCAACATATTTGACTGTTATCATACAAGGTAAGCTAAATGTGAAAAACACTAGAAATGTGCATTGACTGCCAGACATCTCACACACACACACACACACACACACCGCAAAAAAGAACTGAAATTAATAGTTAGCACTTACTATAGTCATACCTCAGCATATAATTGACCAAATCAAGCTGAACTTAGCACCGGCTTGCTCCTATGTTGCACGTATGTCCAGCTTGCACCTGTGTTGCATGTGCGCCTAAGTTGCAAGCATAACTGGGAGCCATTTTAAAACCTTTGCATCAATGGAAAGCCAAGCAAAGCAAGTTTACATTGCTTGGCTTGGCTTTCCATAGATGTTTTGGCGGGGGGGGGGGGGGGGGTGAGCACTATGACATCAGGCGATAGTGTTGATGTCTCATAATGCAGATGTCATGGTGTGCGCGGGCCCTCTTGTTTTTCTAAGGATTATTATTAATCTATGACTTCAGCACTATTCTTATTATTATTATTATTATTATTATCAGTATAATTATCTGGGGGAAAAAAACGTGACGACACTAATGGATCACCCATTATTTGATGGTTTGACTGATGTCAAAAAGCTGAGCAATAATATATCAATATATCAATAATATCAATAATGATAGCTAATAATCATCTAACATTAACTCTTATGTTAGCCCAAACTTTTTGTAGCTTCCTAGATGACAAGCAAATATTTTATAGTTGTGTGTCCTCCTTGTTTAATAGTGTTTCTACTAACATATATGCAACAAAAAAAAACACATTCCTAAATTAAACATTCCTAAATTCTATGTACATACTAAAATGTGTAGCATTGCAAAATTCTTTTCTGAAGGATTATAATGGCTCCTGGGAAGTCATACCCTTTTTTTTCACTACTGTGTAAAGAGGGACATGTTTTATGTGTGTATATTTAATTCTTTGTTACTCCCATGTTGTCAAAAGATAAGGTCAAAGTGGATGTAAAGCCCTATGGTTGTAGTGGTTTTTGTTTTAAAGTCTTTATCTCTTTATAGGAGACCTACAGGAGACCCCTTTAGTATCATACTTATTATCCCCAAGCCGGTAGAAAAACTGACATCTGCAATCCTGACTTCCATAGCATGCAATGAGATGCTTGAACCCCTGAAACTCTGAACATCTATAGTAAACAACTCCAGAACTGATGTCTGTGAGTAAAAATTTAGATTCTTTTAAGCTAAAATTCTGTTTTTTTTTTTTTTTTTTCTGAGGTCAGTGCTTTTTCTTTATTGCTAAGTGCTTGTATTTGGGTAGAAGAAGGTATCCTGGATCAAAAGGAAATGCATTGTACTCTCTAAAGTGCACCCAAACGTAGACTGCAGAATTTTATTCATTTTATTTTTTACATTTATTTATGGTTTTATTTTAGTTAGGTTTTTTGTTGTTGTTCTTGTTCTTGTTGTTGTTTTTGGTTTGCCTTTTTCTGTCACTGAAATGCCAAGATATGTCTTTATAGACTACCACCATTGCCAGAATCTCTAACTTGGCCATGAAGCTCCAAACCCACAGATGAGGGTGGTTAAGTGGGCACCAAGCTGTCTGTTCAGTGGCCCATCCAGCCCAGAAGACCACTAAAGGCTTCTGCAGATATCATTTTCTCAGAAGCAGAGACCATAGATGTCAGAGCAGGTTCTTTGTGAGTGGGATCAACACACATAAAGGGCTGTTTCAAGTGCACTGGTTGTGAGAGGACAGGAATGAGGTCAGTGCTGGACTTTGCCACTCTCAGATGTTGTCAGATAATGTTTTGCAGCCATGTTTTGCAGCCTTTTTTGCAGACAAGTAGCAATGGTAGATGGTTTCTCTAGCTGTTGCAAGACTACAATCGATCACTGGGCACTGCACAAACCCCAATATATATATTTTTTAATTACTGTAAGCCAGTAGGTAAAAATTGGTTTCCAGAATTATTCTAAATCTAGTCTATAATTGTTAGGAACCTCCACCAGAGGTCACTGTTCATGTCTATCTGTAGTTCTTGTTGGTTGACTCAGTTTCCCAGAAGGCACCTCAGTCAGGTGATGAGTGCTCACCTGAACTGAGGTGGCTCATTTAAAGTTTCTATAAATAGCAGTTTGTTCTGGGAAACTGGGTCGAGCATTGTTTTGGTATGTTTGTGTTTGTTTGTATACCGTCATGTGGGCATTCCTTTTTGTTTCTTTAAGTTTATATTGGGTTTATGTTTTGTAACCTTTGTTTTCAAGAGGGCTCTAGTTTTGTTTTCTGTAAGTTCCTTGTTCTGATGGATTCATGGAGCTGCCTTGTTCAGTGTTTAGTTAGGCTGTGTCTCCTCCTGTGTAAGTACTGTTCTGTGTCTCCCCAGTGTCTGTTTAGTTTTGTGGAGCCACATGAGGGCCTAGCCGCTAGCAGGGTTAGCCGCTAGTAGGCCTTGGCTGCTAGTAGGGTTAGCCGCTAGTAGTGTTAGCCTCCAGTAAGCTAGCCTCTAGTGGGATTGACTGCTAGTGGTTCTGGTTGCAAGTAGGTTAGCCGCTAGTTTGGAATAGCCTCATGTGTGCTTTGCTTCTTGTTTTCTGTTTCTCTATTAGGTCAGTACTAACCCGGTTAGCCATTAACTCCTTTAGATACTAATCTGGTTAGGTCAGCATCCAGTGTCCCCAGTATTCCATGTAGCTACTAACCTCACTAACCACTAACCCATCTGGTCTCTAGTCTCTGTGCTCCTGGTCCTGTCTTCAGTCCTGTCTCTAGTCTCCAGTCCTGTCTCTAGTCTCCAGTCCTGTCTCCTGTCTAGCCCTGTCTCTCCAGTCCTGTCTCCTGTCTAGCCCTGTCTCGCCAGCCCTGTCTCCTGTCTAGCCCTGTCTCGCCAGCCCTGTCTCCTGTCTAGCCCTGTCTCGCCCTGTCTCGCCAGCCCTGTCCCCTGTCTAGCCCTGTCTTGCCAGCCCTGTCTCCTGTCTAGCCCTGTCTTGCCAGCCCTGTCTCCTGTCTAGCCCTGTCTCCTGTCTAGCCCTGTCTCGCCAGCCCTGTCTCCTGTCTAGTCCTGTCTCGCTAGCCCTGTCTCTACAGTCTCTAGTTCCCCTATGTGTCCTTAGTTAGCTCCAGCTCCATGTTTCCTCATCCCCAGTCCCCTATTCAGTCCTCTGTGTTTCCTTCCGTCAGTTCCCTGTGTTAGCACGCCATTCCCTGTGTTAGCACGCCATTCCCTGTGTTTTTCCTGAGCCCTAGTTTTAGTTTGAGTTTGTTGTTTTGGTTCCTTTGTTTGGTTGTGTCTGTTTTTGAGTTTTGTTAATAAAGACTCTTTCTGTTTAAAACCCCTCTGCCATCATGCCTACCCTCATGTCCACGGCAACCACACCATCAGCCGGTCTAGCCAGTACCAATAGCTAATAACAATAATATGATGACAATAATATATGATATAAAAATGTTCTATAAGTTGTTTGAATATTAATAGTTCAATTACTATAGATTGTAGTGCTTTTAATAGTGGATATTGTCACAAAGCATTTTTTTTAATGTATAGGATCATACCTTAATGTGTCCCTGATTAGCAAGTTGCTGGCAATGGCAGTAGGGAGAACCTCACTGGGATGATATAAAAAGAAAAACTCCTCATTCGGGAGTGACCATAAACAAATCTCACATATAAATGTGTGTGATATAGTAAAAAGTGCAATTATATAACAGGAAATTTATTTTATTCAACACTTTGTTGAGGTTACCAACTCTTCAGAGAAGAAATGGATGGTAAGTTTAGAAATTAGACAAAAGGGGCTTTTCTTTTTTTTTTTTAGAAGATAATTGAAAAAAATTAAGACAGATAATAAGAATAAGAAGAATAAGAAGAATCCTGAATTAAGTAATCAGGGGAGCTATTTGTATTAATAGTCTTGTGTTAATGTTATGCTAGAGTAGTATGAAGCAGCAAGATTAGTAAACTGGTAGTCTAACTGCTTAATAATGAGTCGTATAATTATAAATAACTATATAGTTAATCAATACTTGACAATAGCATGCTATCCTGTTATTGGTGTTACGGGTAGGAGGTTGTGATGGATCCAAGTGCAGGGGAGGAACTCCTTAAAATTGGTTATGTTGTGTATTAGTTGATGTAGAGTAGGAAGAGAGCTTGGCAGAGGTGTTTTTATAAACGTGCTTGTTGCTGGAAAACTTGCTGCTCTATGTCGGGAAACTGCGTGTGCTGAGGGAGTCGGCGTGAGAGCTCTGTGTGCAGCGCGAGCCTGGGAGGAATGCGGAAGCGTCGTGGGCCGGCGAGAGAGCCTTGTGTGCAGCGCGGCTCGTGCAGGAATGCGGAAGCACCGTAAGCCGGCGAAAGAGCCTTGTGTACAGCGCGGCTCGTGCAGGAATGCGGAAGCGCGAGGAGCCGGCGAGAGCGTGATCTTCGCAATGAAGCTGGCGAGCGCGCGGAGAAGTCGTGCAGGTTGATGGCTGATTTGCAGAGCTTAATCGTGGTCGATGGGCGAGCAGGGTTCAAAGCCAGAAAGACAATGGGATATCCGTGATCCAAGTTCGTAGTCGTCAAAACAGATCCGTTGGTCGATAATACAAAGTCCGTGAGCGTGGGAATCCAAAACGTGAAGCGAGGGCGAGGTCGGGAAAAACAAAGCGTGGTCGGTATCAGAAAAGCAAGGTCTAGGAAAACGCTGGAAAATTGTGCTATGGAAGGCACTCAATAATCTGGCGACAAGGTGGTGTCAGCGTGTGGTTTAAATAGGTAAGGGAGATGATTAGTGATGGGGCACAGGTGTGTGGAGAGCAGAAGATGAGGCGGTGAGATATAAGGGGCGGTAGGGAACATGGAACAGGGAGTGCTTAAGTGATTATGACAGAGCCGTGGCTTGGCGGGTCGTGACAATTGGACAGACATGTTAAAGCTATTTCCTCTCTTCTGCCGGGCATTAAAAGTAAAGTAGAAGGTAATACTGATTCAATGACTAGACTGGATGAAATATTGCATTTTAGTTTGAACAAGGACATTTGTTCCTGAAGTATTTCTTTGTTTATTTCTGAAAGCAATAAGAGCAGAAGATGAGGAGGTGAGATGTAAGGGGCAGTAGGGAACATGAAACAGGAGTGCTTAAGTGATTATGACAGAGCCGTGGCTTGGCGGGTCGTGACAGTACCCCCTCCCCTATGAACGCCACCTGGCGTTCTAGCAGGTGCCTCAGGGTGGAGTCTGTGAAAATCAGTAATAAGGGAGCGATCTAGGATGAACCTCCTCAGGGCCATAGCCCTCCCAGTCCACCAGTTACTGGAAACCCCGTCCACGGCGGCGAGACTTAAGGAGTTTACGGACTGTGAAGGCTTCACCCCAATCTATGAGTCAAGGGGGGGGGGGGGGGGGGGGGGGTTGGGGGGGGGGTAGTGGACAGGAGACCAATCTGCGAATCTGTGAGACATGAAATGTGGCATTGATTTGGCGCATGGATAAAGGTAAGGCCAACCGGACAGAACATGGGTTGATAACATGAGTGATCGTGAACGGACCGATGAACCTTGGTGAGAGTTTCCTAGAGGTGGTCTTGAGAGGAAGGTCACGAGTTGATAACCCTTTGGCCGATATGATATCTGGGAGCTGGTAAGCGGTGGCGGTTAGCCTGACGCTGGAAGGAGCTGACTGTGCACTGCAATTGGATACGAGCCCACTGCCACGTTCTTCTGCACCGCCGGACGAAGGCTTGGGCAGAGGGGACTGCAGCTTCCTCTTCCTGGGGGGGAAATAATGGTGGCTGATACCCAAGGCAGCAGTCGAACGGAGACATCCCCGTGGCAGAGGTGGGGAGCGAGTTGTGGGCATATTCCACCCAGGGTAGGAAGTGACTCCAGGAGTCTGCATCCCGAGAGGCCATGCACCTTAATGCTTTTTCCAGTTCCTGATTCATGCGTTCCGTTTGTCCATTAGTCTGGGGGTGAAAACCAGATGAGAGGCTGGGGGTGGCACCAATAAGACTGCAAAAGGCCTTCCAGAACTGTGCTGAGAATTGCGGTCCTCTGTCAGAGACAATGTCCAACGGAAGTCCATGGAGATGGAAAACATGGTTGATGAGCAACTCTGCAGTTTCTTTGGCAGATGGAAGTTTGGGTAGCGAAATAAAATGGGCTGATTTGGAGAACCGGTCTACAACGGTTAAGATTCAGGTGTTATTGTTCGACGGTGGTAGTCCAGTGACAAAATCTATGGAAATGTGAGACCATGGACGGTGAGGAATGGGGAGGGGTCTTAGGAGACCCTCAGGGAGCGGCTAGTCATCTTGTTCTTGGAACAGACATCACAAGCAGCTACAAACTTCCTTCATGGTGGACCACCAGAACCGTTGCTGCAGGAGTGAAAGGGTGCGTGTCATCCCAGGGTGACAGGCCAATCTAGAGCTGTGGGCCCAGTCAAGCACTTGGAGTCTCACTGACGCAGGAACGAAGAGCATGCTCGGGGGAACATTACTTGGTCCTGGTTCCTGTTCGAGAGACTGTTGGACCAGATTTTCCACATCTAGCCATGTAATAGCCACAAGGCATGGAGGGGGGAGGATGGTTTCCATCGTTGGAGTGCGCTTGGAGGTGGAGAATTGGAAAGGGCGTCAGGTTTAACATTCTTAGATCCTGGCTGGTATGATAATGTGAAGTGAAAGCGGGCGAAGAAGAGCGACCACCGCGCCTGGCGAGAATTAAGTCTTTTGGCTGTCCTTAAGTACTCGAGATTCTTGTGATCCATCCATACAAGAAAAGGGTGTTCTGCTCCCTCCAGCCAGTGCCTCCACTCCTCGAAGGCCAGTTTGACTGCCAATAATTCCCGGTCCCCAGTGTCATAATTTTGTTCAGGGGGTGTGAGTTGGCGGGAGAAGAAGGAGCAAGGATGAACCTTGTTGTCCTTGGGTGATCTTTGCGAAAGAATGGCCCCTACACCTGTCTCAGAAGCATCCACTTCTACGATAAACTGAAGGGAGGGGTCGGGGAAGGTGAGAACGGGTGCCGTGGTAAATCGACGCTTGAGGTCCTCGAAGGCGTTGTTTGCCAGGGGGCTCCAACAGAACGGGGTCTTGGTCGAGGTGAGTGCTGTGAGTGGGGTAGCCACCATACTGTAACTCTTAATGAATCGGCGATAGAAGTTGGCAAATCCCAGGAAGCGTTGTAGATCACGCCTGGATGATGGTTGTGGCCAGTCGGTGACTGCCTTCACCTTGGTGGGGTCCATTTGGATGCCGGACGGTGAGATGACGTAGCCTAGGAAGGAGGTCAAAGAGCAGTGAAATTCACATTTTTCTGCCTTGACATACAACTAGTTCTCCAGCAGGTGTTGCAGGACTTGGGGAACGTAGAGGTTGTGTTCCTTTTTAGAGCGTGAGAAGATTAAGATGTCGTCTAGGTATGCGAACACAAATACGTTGAGAAAGTCTCTGAGAACGTCATTGATGAGCGCCTGGAAGACTGCTGGGGCATTAGTTAGACCGAACGGAACAACCAAGTACTCATAATGACCAGTGGGGGTATTGAAGGCGGTCTTCCACTCGTCACTCTCTCTTATTCTGACCAGATGGTAGGTGTTTCTTAGGTCAAGTTTGGTGAACATACGGGCATCCTGGAGCATTTCAAAGGCAGATGACATTAGTGGAAGTGGGTAGCGATTCTTGCCCATGATCTCATTTAATCCCCTGTAGTCAATGCAGGGTCTGAGGGACTTGTCTTTTTTCTCCACAAAAAAGAATCCTGCCCCTGCAGGTGAGGAGGATGGGCAAATTATCCCTGCTGCAAGCGACTCGTTAATATATTGTTCCATAGCCTCTCTCTCAGGGCGGGAGAGAGAATATAGTCGGCCCTTGGGAGGGGAGGTGTCAGGGAGAAGATCAATAGCGCAATCATAGGGATGATGAGGTGGTAGCGAGATGGCCCATGCTTTGCTAAAAAACATGTCGAAGATCATGGTATTCGATAGGCACTTTTGCCAGATTAGGGATCTCCTCCTGGAAGGAGGGCAAGGTTCGCCCAGTGGTGGCAGCGCGTAGGCATGATGAGAGGCAGGTGGGGCTCCAACCCAAGATGCTTTGTTTCAGCCAATCTATGTGGGGGTTATGCAACCTTAGCCATGGAAGGCCCAACACAATGGGTGCGTGAGCATTCTGGACAGTGAGAAAAGTGATGGTCTCAATGTGGTTGCCTGAGAACTGTAAGGTAACGGGGGGGGGGGGGGGGGTGCGATGCGTGATCGGGGCGAGTCTACTGCCATCAAGAGCCTGAACTATGAGTGGTTGGGATAAGGGAGTGAGTGGGATTTTGAATAGAGAAGCAGAAGAGGTGGAAATTAGATTTTGGTCAGCCCCGGAATCTACTAAAGCGTGGGTGATGTAGGAACGGTTGTCAAGGGTCAGGGTAACAGGAAAACATGAGCGCTGGTCTGGGGAACGAGTAGAAGTGGGGCCCCCCAGAACTACTGGGAGGCCCGGCCTTTTAGTGGACAGGAGCGCACAACATGGCCCAAATGGCCGCAGTAAAAGCAGGCCCCATCATCCCTCCGGCGTTGACGCTCCCTTGGCGAAATATGTGCCCGACCAATCTGCATGGGTTCAGGAAGTGACTCGGGAGTGGTGAATGAGGGAGCTGGGGTATGAAAGTTACTAATGGGCCGGCACGCCACATGTCAGGAATGTTTATGGGCATCGATGCATGTAGCTAAATCAATAAGACCCTGTAGATCTGATGGAAGCTCTCGGGCGGCGAGTTCATCTTTGATTGAATCCGAGAGTCCATTGTAGAAGCAGTCAAAAAGAGCCTTTTTGTCCCAGTCACAGGAGGGCGCCAGTGTTCGAAAGTCGATTGCATAATCGGAGACGGAGCTAGATCCCTGGCGTAGCTGAAGTAGTTGTCCTGCCGCCTGGTGTCCTGTGAATGAGCGGTCGAAAACCCTCCTCATTTCATCGGTGAATGTCCTGTATGTGAAGCAGCAAGGGACCTGGGCATCCCATAGAGCTGTTCCCCACTCCCTGGCCTTTCCTGAGAGGAGTGTGATTATGTAAACTACCTTGGATCGTTCAGTGGGAAATGACGCCGCCTGCAGTTCAAGAACGAGGGAACACTGCGATAAGAAGGAGCGACAGGTAGACGGATCACCATCATAAGTGGGTGGGGCAGGGAGGTGTGGTTCATGACCAGTGGCCTGTACTGGGAGAGAAGGCTGTGAGATCGGTGACGGGGGCAGTCGTGTCTGCTGTAGCTGGGTAGTAAGTGATGTTAAGGTTTCCGTGATACTTTGGAGTGTTGAGGTGATCTGCGTGATTTCTTGTTGATGAGTACCTAGGAGGGCTCCCTGGCTCTCTAGGGCCCCCCTCAGACGAGCTGCCTCTGCTGGATCCATTTTTATGGGCAGATTATACTGTTACGGGTAGGAGGTCGTGATGGATCCAAGTGCAGGGGAGGAACTTCTTAAAATTGGTTATTAGTTGATGTAGAGTAGGAAGAGAGCTTGGCAGAGGTGTTTTTATAAATGTGCTTGTTGCTGGAAAACTTGCTGCTCTATGTCGGGAAGCTGCGTGTGCTGAGGGAGTCGGCGTGAGAGCTCTGTGTGCAGCGCAAGCCTGGGAGGAATGCGGAAGTGTCGTGGGCTGGCGAGAGAGCCTTGTGTGCTGCGTGACTCGTGCAGGAATGCGGAAGCACCGTGAGCCGGCAAGAGAGCCTTGTGTACAGCGCGGCTCGTGCAGGAATGCGGAAGCGCGAGGAGCCGGCGAAAGCGTGATCTTTGCAATGAAGCCAGCGAGCGCGCGGAGAAGTCGTGCAGGTTGGTGGCTGATTTGCAGAGCTTAATCGTGGTCGATGGGCGAGCAGGGTTCAAAGCCAGAAAGACAATGGGATATCCGTGATCCTAGTTCATAGTCGTCAAAACAGATCCGTTGGTCGATAATACAAAGTCTGTGAGCGTGGGAATCCAAAATGTGAAGCGAGGGCGAGGTCGGGAAAAACAAAGCGTGGTCGGTATCAGAAAAGCAAGGTCTAGGAAAACGCTGGAAAATTGTGCTATGGAAGGCACTCAATAATCTGGCGACAAGGTGGTGTCAGCGTGTGGTTTAAATAGGTAAGGGAGATGATTAGTGATGGGGCACAGGTGTGTGGAGAGCAGAAGATGAGGCGGTGAGATATAAGGGGCGGTAGGGAACATGGAACAGGAGTGCTTAAGTGATTATGACAGAGCCGTGGCTTGGCGGGTCGTGACAATTGGACAGACATGTTAAAGCTATTTCCTCTCTTCTGCCGGGCATTAAAAGTAAAGTAGAAGGTAATACTGATTCAATGACTAGACTGGATGAAATATTGCATTTTAGTTTGAACAAGGACATTTGTTCCTGAAGTATTTCTTTGTTTATTTCTGAAAGTTTTGTTTGACATTTTGTTAATTTTTCCAAGTTATGTGACTTATTATGGATTAACACTTGTTTTGTTTCTCAACACTACAATGCAAACATGCATGTCTGAGAGGGAGAAGAATACACTGTGAAAGAAGAACACACCAGAAAATAAAAACAAAGTCAAAAAATTTGAGAGAAAACAGTGATAGATGGAGAAATAATGAAAGATGCAGGTGCCGTAGCAAGCAGGCAAGAAAGGGGGAAAAATTAGTGGTTGTAAATTTATCAAGAACTCCTAATTGTTTTTCTGTGAATCTGTCAGTCCTGACCAGTGATCTTTGATTTGTTGTTGTTGTTGTTGTTGTTGTTGTTTTAAGTGGGAAGAGGTCACTGATATCCACCTGATTGACCATCATCCACATTTTTCAACCAAGTTCAGCTAAGTTACCAAACATCATATCAGCAAATTTGCTGTGACACCCTGAAAATAACTGACAGTTTCACACACCAGAAATGACATTTAAAATAGATGCAGAGAAAAAGGCGGGGGGGGGGGGGGAGTCTATGCTTATGAGTACAGCTCTGTGCGAGTGTCACATTCTTCACCCAGAGAGCGGGAAGCACTTAACTCGATACTGTCATGATTCTTCCAATTACTGCTGCCAGCCTTTGGGAGGTGGCTCACCCCTGGAAGTGCTCATCAGAATACAGTTACCACAACATCAATTATTTAGGGAGGCATTGCTTTTGTGCACCTCAGGTTTATCATTAGAGATAAAAGAGATAAAGGTTCTCACTCTATGTCCAAAGGGTTCTGCTGTTAGTTGGGATATCACCTTTGTGAATGCATGTGTCATTTTGTAACAGAAATTTAAAGGGATAAAGACTACAGTATATGCTAAATGTGTGTATTTTGCACTGGGGCTTGGAGAGGTCTTGAAGTTGAAAAAGAAAGAGCAACAGCCTGGTAAGTAAAAGCATGAGTAACTTGAGAGAGGGAACTGGAAAATTTTGTTAAGTTTCTCTTAAAATCACTTGCAGTGTCAGGTTAAAGAAAGAGAAGGAACTCCACTCAGATGCACTTTTCATAAATTACAAGTGCATGATCAGAGAGAGTAGATTAATGGACACACAAAGAGAGATTGAAAGAGATGGAGAGAAAAGGAGATGAGACTTCAGTCCCCTTTAAATGTTAGTACTTAAAAAGTCGGCATCATAGAGAAGTATAGATATAGATATCATATGCACTCACATGAAATTCACAGTCATTACACTGTCTATCTTCCCTCCCTTTTTCTGGGTCAGGATTCACTGCCAGCAGAAATACTTGTCCAATACCAGACCAGATTAAATATGTACTATACAGTATACAGACAATATACAAGCATTAAAGGATGTACTGTGTGGGTTGAGGCACTTCATGTGAAAGCCACAGCAGCTGGCAGAGGACATCAAAGCACTAGTCATACTAATGAAATTGTGTGCTTCCATTTGATTGATTAATAAATAAATAAATAAATGACCAAAAGAGATGAGAAAGATTACAAGCAGAAAGAACACAATTATTTAAGCAGGGGGAAAGTCCTCACAGAAAGAAAAAAAAATCTAAAGTCATTCTAAACAGAAGCCACAGCAGACAATGGATTTTAATAACACAATTTTTCAAAGGTGCTCTGCAAATTTGGACACTTTAACATTTCAAAGGGATAAATTCTGCTTTCATTTTTTAAAATGTTTTCTAGAAAGATGATTTTTAAAGAGATGTTTTTCTTTGTAGTTTATCTTACAATAAACTGGCAACCATGTCCTCTTTGAAAGACTGTCCTTTTTTTTCTCTGCCTTATTCAACCTACTATTAGAGTTATAGTTAAGACACTGAAGTAAAATCTGATGTAATTTTCACCTTACCCTGCATGTATAATTAAATTATTCTTATGGTGCATAAATCACACGCCACATGCAGTGATTTTATTATATTATTTAAAAATCAAGCAAGTAATTCTAGATTAACTTCATATATATATATATATATATATATATATATATATATATATATATATATATATATATATATATATATGTATGTATATATGTATATATATTAGACTCTTTATTTGTTTTGTGCTTTAACATTGACTGACTGCGTGACTTTAGGATGTAAAGTCTTAAGAAAAATGGAAGCACACTGTATATGTACTTATATTAATGATTTGTCCATTCTGTTGTACAGTTTTGCCATGCAAGCAGCAGCACAACCTACTTTTGGGGTGGTTTGTAAAGATGGATGTGCTACAACCCAGAGCTGAGCCCTAGATGAGATAAATACATAAGAGAGTAAGTAATGAGATAACCTGAGCACGTAGCGGTCAGCTGAGTAATATGAAGTTCCTGGTGGAATTAATTTGCATAGGTTAATTTCAGCAACGCTGCAAATTAGACTTGAAAGGATAATTACTTAATTTCCCTCGTCCATGCCTCCCCCGTCTTTTTTCTCCCAGCATAGGTTATGTAAATTGCACTGTTCACCATTGCTGTTATGCTCAGTGTTACATTGGTCAGACTAAACTCTATTCCTACCATCTCCCTTCTCTCTGCACAGCCTTATTGATTTAGATGTTCTTTAACACCCTTTTTCTTCTCTAAAATGATAGAGAGCAAATTATCCACTCACACCAGCTAATTTCTACAATATCAAATGCCTTTACATATTACTTGCATGAACAGCTAAATGAAAAATCAGGTGTGGTGGCAGGCCTACAGTCACAAAGGTCAAACACAGCATCGCTCCTCACTCAGTATATTGTCCTTTCAGCATCTCTTATGTTTTGGACAGCCAGACAGCCCACTCTGTTCACTCAGCACTCTGTGTGCTCCACTCGCAGTGACACTCCTGAACCATCTTTGCTCCCAAGACACCCACTGACACTTTGCCACCATCCAACTCGGACTGCCACTGCCTCAGCCAATCAGCTCTCCACATCAGCAGCCCACTGCCTCTGCAGCAGACAATTTGTTGAACTGCCATGCCAAGTTCATACTGCCTGCACCTCCTCACCTCAAGATCCTTCACCAAACCTGTGAACCTGCATCTTCCCTCCTTCACACCCTCATCCCTTTCCACAACACATTAAATAAGAGAGCATTTTTCCTTCTTCACTGGCATTCTGTGTCTGTGTTCTACTTTCCCTACTATGTTACACTACACAGGTCTTTGAAAAAAAACCTGGAAACACACTTCAAGTGAGATACTAACTAGAATTGTATAACTTCATATTATTAGAAAATTTAATTCTTTTCAAAACACTCCTACTCTTTTCCAAACACTCCTACTCAGGGACATCACTGGTTTTAATATTGTGCACATGTTGTAATCAATTGCCCCAGAGACATTGTTAGGCACAAAGGGAAAGCAAATATGGCTCATTTGCTAAGTTTGTCTGCTTTGTTTCATTTATTAGGTTATGGACCTCTAGAAGGAACAGAAAACACAGTACTAATAAAGAGTGGGTGTCGTGCCTCAAGTTATGCAGTAATGAATTTCTTAGGCTCATGACTCACTTTGTACAGTATAAACCTTATTTGTTTATTTTTGTAAAACATTTGAGAATGATAGAAATCTAAAAAGAATTGCAGTTAAACTTAATTGCATGCAAATTTCATATAAAAATATAATAATAAATTTAATCAAGCACAAGTTTTAATGAAAAGCTCTAATAAATTACCGTTTATTTGCAATGCTAGGGCCTGCATTTATCAAGTCTCTGAGAATTATCCTATGAAAATAATAGTGTGTGTATTTGCCGAGTACAAAAATACAGTGCATTCATGGGTTACGTATGCAGGGTTTGTATTATTATTTGGTATAACATTTGACCAATCCGGCAAAGCATGATAAACTGGCATTTTTTTCTCTGACACACAAGGTTGCCAATGGCAAAACTCTATATTTTAAAACCTCAACAAATCCTTGTTTTAGAAGCTTTAAACTTCCACTTTATAGGTGAATCATGACATGGAGCAGCTGCATTTCTTAGCAAAACATGACTTGCCCTGAAAAATATATTTTGTCCCATCACTTCTTTCTGTCAGATGATCATCAAACTTCTCAGAAACTCCCTGTGAGTAAATTAAATAAATGTGCTTAACGGCATTTTCTGACAAGCCAAACAAAGGATTTTATAATATGTTAATGTCATTGCAGTTACCCCAGTATTCATGGATTACAGGTATGTGTCACGTAATGTCTGCAATTTCTTTTTTGAAGTAGGACATGTGGATAGGATACTTTATGGGACCGTGCATCGACGGACGTCATCATGCCAAGACATGTACTATGATAAGTAGCTGTCATTATTTACCAACAATACAATTACAAAAATGTTGCCATTGTGACAAAACTATACATTGCAACATAAAATGAATAGATAGACCATTATCCATATCATTATGTCCAATAAGTTAAAATCTAAAAAAAAAAAATTATAAACTTGGTATTATTATATATACTTTTTTAATATGTGATATTACCACTTGTCTTTGGGGAAAATCAGAAAAATGTCAAACTGTATCAAATCAGCTTGCCAAATCTCTACAATTGTATCAGTGATTTAGAATTCTGAGGAGAAAGTCAACACTTTAATTTAATATAGTTGTGTGTGTGTGTGTGTGTGTGTGTGTGTGTGTGTGTGCGCGCGTGTGTGTGTTTGTGTGTGTGTGTGTTTGTGTGTGTGTGTGTGTGTTTGTGTGTGCACGCGTGCGCGCGCATGTCCCCTAGTGGGCATTCATTTCTGAGATTCCATTATGAAGTTAACACCCATCATATCCAGCTGCTACAGACTCTCTCAGATCAGTGAGATGAAAAGCACATTAATAGATTACACAAACCACACAGGTATAGATAATCACTTGTTATCCATGCGCTGTCTGCAACTCCTCCTCCACTTCGCCACCAGTGACTGACCAAACCAAATATTTTGTAGTTTCTATTTAAACATAAATGTCTAACATTCACATTAAAAAAATGTATGTCGCATATCGATTTTATTATTGTGACGTTGCTGTTTTGGGGGTTTATGAAAGTTTCATCCTCTTTTTTTATTGGTTTGTGTGTAAATACACTTTAATTAACAAATGCATTAATGTTTTAACAACAGCTAAGATTGGTCTGATTTAAATTGAGTTCATTGTTCACTTTTTTATTTTCTTCCCAATATTTTTTATATGATTTTAATAATTTCCTTTAAAAAAGAATAATAATTTTGCTACTTACCCATTCACCTAAAAATAAAAATCATTCTCAACTAGTGGCAGTGATATGTACTCTGGGATTTGCTTTCTGAGAAATTGAGGAAAATGAGTGAGCACATTTATATTTCTGTAACAGGAACAAAGTATTGTTACAGTTGTTAACATAGATTTAGACAGTTTAATGAGGAGTTTCTTATCTTGCAGTGAGTTCTCCTTCAGGGCTTATACTAAATCAGCCGGTCAAATTAATGTGTTTACACAACTTATTTTGTTGGCCAGTGACACATTAAACTTATGTTAATTGTTTTTTGTTTTCTATTTTTTCCCCCTCATGTCTGACATGTTTATAACTCAGTATTTAGGAGTTAATACTTGGCTTGAAACTTGGGTGGTTTTGCAAATCAATTACCTGTTCCCAGCTCTGTTGGCTGCAATGATTCAGAGATTTTTCCGCCTAGCACCCTACTGTCTGAATATTAGAGTAAAAGACACTTAGCACTCACCTTGTCATATGCATATGGAGAAAATTTCATGTTCAGCTTGACATGTCACACTCACACCTGCAGTTGTGAATTCACTGTCATGATCTAAAATACTGAAGTGAAAGCATTTCATTTTTTTTTTTTGAGCTGTAACTAGGAGCAAGTTATTAACACTAAAAGGTGACAATGACTATGAAAAGTTAAAGAAGGTGCACTGTGGCTAAAATGTAGCCACTGCAAAAGGTACTTGGACCCACGTAGAAAGGCACATGGGGAGAACTGGCATGTCAAGGTATGCCACCAAGTATTCACTTATAGGCCATGATGATAACATCCACCACCCAGTAGGGCAGGCTCTGTTTAAACAAGGAAGTCTTTCCTTCATGACAGACAAACAATCCAAGCACTAGATTAAACCGACAATGGTCTGAAGGGTTGTTTTTATACAACACTGCAAAGTCAGTTGATATGTTTACAAAATTGGGTAATAACCTTGACCACAAACCCTGGACTTAACCATAAGGTCATTTTAGCATTATCTGGCCACCAATGCATGCAAGATGGGCATAATGACAAATGATATTACTCTCCTATCCTTTTTTTTTTTCTTGTGATTGATTGAAAAAAAAAAACATAAAATGGCACACTGGTCTCTTCCCACACTGGAATTATGGCAGCTAGACGCTCTATTTCCCTTTCAGAAAGTTTGTAGTAGGTTTATGAGTCCCTAAAGAACTGCCATTCATGGTGCTGTGACAATGTTCACCACAAACACATAGATGAGGACTTGTTACTGTCTAGCATTCCCTAAAGAAAGATAAATTTGAGGGTGAATTAGACAATGAAGTAGACCCTGTAGATAATAGCTTTCACCCAAAGGCAGGGTCTCTTGCATGCAGCAGTGTTTTCTGTTTGCAATCCTGATGCTTCAAATTAACAAGGTGCAGGGACCTGGCTGGGGTTACCAAATTTAGCTGTCCACTTGTCATCATTGAGGTTGTCTGTGGTTCTTATCATCCCTGAATTTTACAAGTGGTGTAATAGAACCAAAATAATATATCCTTAAAGTTCATCTAAGCTAAACTGTGTACAGTATAATAGAGTCCAGATTGAACAGCATCCTAAACTACTAGTCTCTCAAATCATGCCAGGCCAAGCCATATAAATAGATGAACAATATATTAGTGTGCACATACTTTGATCTAGACTCACAGTTGAATATGTCCTGTGCACAAATATTTTCTAGGTGATTTTCCTTTGCTTTTAATCAGGCCAGTTATGTCTTGTTATTTCTATATGTCAATGATACTAGAAGTATTTAGTACTATATGTCATTTTTAAATAATATTCTTGCATTCATAATGTTCAAGAAAAAAAATCACATCCTTCTACAGCTCCTTCTGTTATTAGAATTTTTCCATCTGTTGTTTTTGCCTTTACTTTGCTTACGTTTCAATCTCCATTTTAGGCGCTTATCAACAGGAATTGACACCATCACGACTACAGGACCCTTCCGAGCATGTTCAATAAAATTAAACTAGTGTTGGATAAATTTTTAGCATAGCTCTTGCAGCTGTAGATGCCTCACTATGTCATTACATAGGCAAAGCTTCACTAACTTCTTCCATGGGTTATAACAAATGTAAAATAAATAAAGCTCAAATAATCACAATGACTGCATAATTTCAATTTCAAAATAGACTCAGTGAATCAACATAAGCACTTTTCTTATATCTTGCAACATCAACCACGAACTTTCAGTTTTCAGCTATTTCGTTTGGTACAGTACATTGTCTTCAAGATCGCTGCATTCTTTGAGACTCAAGGACCCCAGGGTGTGCTGGGTAGATTCGTGTATTTATCTCAGTAGGGAGGCCGACACCATGCAGATGCACTTAATTCACAGTAATTAGTGTGCAGGCGAGAAATGGAAAGCTGGGAGCAGGTGGCAGCAGCCTAAGTACTCAAGTGTTTATAAAATCAGCCATGCTAGACAATAGTATGACAAAGAGTTGAAATTATTGAGAGTTTATTTTAATATATGTAAGAAGAGAAGGTCATTTGTTTCAGTCAAGCATTAGACAGGGTATAGCCAAGACCTTTTCAGCACATCACTCAGGAAATTAAAATAATGCAGTCCCATAGGAATAAAATAGCTTGGATTATTATATACATACACATAAACAAACACACACACACACACACACACACACACACACACACACACACACACACACACACACACCTGCATAAAAATGAGAACTGGCACATTTTTCTTTGCTTTTACTGAGGCCAGTTATGGCCTTTCATGTGTTTAGTACAACTGTGTATGCTGCCTATCTGAAAAAAAAATGGCTATTAAATAAACAACACTTGCAGAAAATTTAACATTAACAACTGCTAAAATGGATTATTTGAATTTTTTAATGACAGTGCGATAGAACAAAATAATTAACGGGTTATTTGTTCTGTTACTGAAAATATTCGCAGTGTTCCAAAAAACATTGCTTGACACGGGGTTCCTTGTCTGACAGAGAATGTAAAATCTTCCTATATAAGCATATCATATATATACACAGTTTTTTTTTTTTTTGCTAAGTTATCCTTCAGCCTAATGATGAATGCTCCTCTTTTTGCTGCCAAAACATGAACTTTGTATAAAAGCTCTGAGCATCTTCCTTTCCTGTTATCTGTAGTAGGCTTTGAAGATTAATATTCATGTTTGTATATTTCTCAATATCTTTCATCAGCAAACAAATACAAATGAATGCTTTGATGGTCAAGTGGTAATATACCGAGTGTCAGATGTAGTATTGCAGTGAAGGTGTGTGTGTGTGTGTGTGTGTGTGTGTGTGTGTGTGTGTGTGTGTGTGTGTGTGTGTGTGTGTGTGTGTGTGTGTGTGTGTGTGTGTGTGTGTGTGTGTGTGTGTGTGTGTGTGTGCGCACGTGCGTGTGCACGTGGGTGTGTGTGTGTGTGTGTGTAATGTACTATGCAACAGAATAGAGCACAGTCTTTTCTTTCTAGATAAAAAACTTAAAGAAGGAATACAAATTAATAAGCACATTAATTGCTGTGTGCTACCTCTTACACAATTATCATTTCAGATCATTCACTCCCACGTGCACACGCTGAAGCTGGAAGAGACTTACATTCAAATAGCACAGATAAATGTTTAAAGAAATCTTTAACACAAACTATTTATTTTGTACATTGTGAGTAAAAGTATTTTTTGTAGTGTGAATAATTCATTATTTATACCATGAATGTAGTTGCATCAAGAGGCATTGTGATTAAGGCATTTAAAAATAATAATAATAATAATAATTAATTGTTACATCCCTGGAGATTTACACAATGACATTTTGTTGTAGAATTTTGTTATTTGCCGCAGATATCAAACTAACATTGAGGTGGTGTTTTTTATGGATAAATAATAGTTAAATTACAAAAGAAAAAAGTTGCAACTATCCATTGTCGACCATTCCTCCTTTTATTCCTCATAATACATGAACCATAAAGACAGCCAAGTGGACAATATATATGTATAACTACAAAATATTAATGCAATAAGTATATAATATGCAAGCTTAATTTGACTTGGAACACTGTTAAAAACATACTACACTGTGGGATGTTTTTATGTGAACGCTGCAGTCTCATTCCAGCAACATTAATAAAACAAATAATTAAAACTTTTAATTCACCAAAAGCAAACCAGCATTAAAAAAAAACAGATTAAAAATGCAAATTTTATGGCACAATGTGTACTAAAATGTAATGTACACTGTTGTCACAAAGCAAAGTCTATAGTCACATCGCATCATGGTGAAAAGAGAGCAGTTAAACAGCAAAAAAAAAAAAAACGGAACCAGAGAAAATCATTTAAAAGCCAGGAGTCCAAGGAAGTGAGCAGTAACTCCATGATGGGACCATCAGCACTATACCTGGTTAATGATGGCCAAGTTAAACCTTCACTCTAAAAAATGCTGAGTTGTTTCTGTAAACACAATGTTGGGTTGTTTATGCTGGGTCAAAATTCTGGGTTCAAATAAGATGTATTGGGTAATTTACAAATGAACACCTATTTGGATTATTTTGACCCAACAACTGGTCTATTCGTTATGGTTTCTCAAATGGAAGCCTGCAAAATATCCGAAATATTACTATTATTGTCACAGTGTAGTTTTAAGAGTTGTTTAAGCGAGAATGTATGTGTGTACAGCTCAAAACCTCCATCGGTTATTAAAGATAGCGTCTATTTAAAAAAATTGCCCCAACAATTTCAAAGATTTGAGCTCGAGGTAATACGGGTGCTCCGCGCTCATGTGGCTGACCAACACTGCCTCACCTTGACACAAACTTCTGAAAACTATCGCTGTCTGTGATGTCTCTGCAGGGGTTAAAACAGATTTATCTCATTTTGGGTATTATATGTTTGGTAAAATATGGTTATGGTTTAATTTATCGTGGCTGTGTGACGCATCCTGTACTCTGCGTTCCATTTGCTATATACCTGGTGTCCTCAAACCCTCGAGTGTGCACTTGCAAGTCAAGTCCTTTCATTGCATTCTTGGAATTGAGAAACGGCATGACGAATTTTCTGGATTCTTCACTTCTGAAGCGAGGGGCACGCCCCTTAATGCTGGCAGTATTTTATGGTAAGTTAATATCGCTTTTTAACCTAAATTTTAAATGTTGTAGTTGTGGTAGGAGCAAGCTCATTTCCATGTTCATTTGCTTTTTCCACCTTTTCAGTTGCACTTTGATATGGGGGTTAGGGGAGTTCATGTTTCTATATTCTGTGCCAATAGTCGGCTGTTCTGTATTTTATGAGAAAAGTGCTTTTGTAAAAAAAATTATAATAATAAAAAATTTAAATTTATTAAATGTAATCTTAAAATGTAATTTTAGGTAAATTATTTGTAATTTTCACTAAAGTTGTGTGTGGAAAGTCTGTTGGCATATTTTAATAATATAAAAAAATAATAACATTATATTTTATTGTTCTCAGAAGAAGCTATTGGTGTATGTTTAATGACAATATTAATATGTCTTCTGTTTCTGTCTGATCCAGGATCATATTGGGGGAAAAAAAAACATTTGGTTGTGTTATTTTGACCCAGCACTTGGTTTATTCTGTATCGAACTTTGTGGATTCATCACTTCTGACTGGATCATGGTCAGAGCACTCAGTATTTTATGGTAAGTTAAGATGCATTTTTGCTTACTTTTTAGTAAGTTGTGGTAGGAGCAATCATAATTTATTGTTAAAATTAAATACTTTAAAATGGCGGTGTGGGGTGAATGTTTTTACTTACTCTGTTGTAAATTCATCACTTAAATATCATATTCATCTAGTCTTTTTTGAGAATTTGAAAAGGTTGAATCTTTCGTATTGAATCCAGAAGGACGAAAGTATCCTGTTATCCCTCACAAATTAATTAGTTAGGTAAATTAGTCAGAAATATACACTAAATTCATGTTGATATAACGCATTTTTGTGTATTTGCAAGAGAAAACACGTTTTGCACTAAATCCATACATAGCTGTACATCGTTAACAAAATGCTTGACATAAATGTTAGTTATATTGCAACATTAATTGATGGTGTGTAATCCACCTGTGGAAACCAACATGATGGGAATGATATCTGCAAAATATGGAGATGACTGGAGCATTGTTCCACGTTTTGTGCCTTGATGATGAGACAAGGAGGACCTGACAGACCTTTCCCATTGTTGGAGGCAACGCTATTGAGACAGACTCTTTGGTGGAGGCTGTTGATGTTTGTTTTAAAGGTTTTTATTTTTATTTTCAATATTAACTACACAAAGCAATGTCTTCTCACCTGGAAGTTGCTTCAGCATACTGTAGATCAGATTGATGGACATGAATTCTCATCTATTAAATTTTTGAGGACAACAGTTTTTTCAGCCCACATTTAATCAATAATATTTTTAAAGGTTTTGTTGTTTTTGTTCTTAATATCATTTTGTAGGAAATGAAATAGTAATAGTTAAATAACTAATATTTAAAATAAATAGTTAAAATATTAAGATGGAGAATGTTTGTCATGTGGGCATTATAAGATTTGTATTGAAAATTTCTATATAAAAAGTGTTTAATTATTGTATTAAATGCAAAAAAAATGCTATTCAAATCAGATTTACAGGGGCCTTTTTTTATAATTTTACAGCATGTGTTTATGTTACATTTATTTTATATTTCACAAATGGTCACCTTGGGATTATATGTCTGACATTTTTGTCAAAATTGAGTATTTTCTTATTCTGTGACAATCTATTTACATTATGTGACAGTAAATACAGTTGTGTACATTTTGGGTCATTAAAAAAAAAAGTCAAATGGAATGTGTCAACCCAGCAAGAGTATTAATTTTACCCACTCGTTGGGTCAAATAAAATAACCCAGCACTTTAACATTTAATCAGCTAGACTGTCAATTTTTACCCACTCGTTGGGTCAAATGAACAACCCAGAATTCTGTGTTAAATGGTTAAACCCAGCACTTGGGTCAAAACAACCCAGCATGTGTTCTGTCCAATAGTGTCCCAGCAAAGTTTGTTAAGGTTGGGTTGTTTTTTTAACCCAGCAGTTTTTAGAGTGTTGGCTGTGCAATTGGTGAAAAAAATATATTCTTACAAAGAAAGAGGACAAAGAAAACAATGGGAATGAAGTTAGCAAAAGAATGGATAATATGCACACATCATTGTGGAATGCCAAAGAAAGTTTCTGAGCATGCTCATAGAAAGGCCCATTTAGCAGCAGCCAGCATCCTTGATAAAGTTCCAGAAGACTGAGGCAGTTGTTGGCTACTGTGAATACCATTCCAATCTCAAGTGGAGCATAAGCAGGGTTTCTCCAATATGAATTTCATTTGTAGCTTGCAGTGTGTGCATCCCCTCTCATCATGGGCCCACTGCTTACAATGTTCAATACCAATCTATTCATGTGCTCATGAATACGTAAAGAACACTAGACTAACACAGATAATCAAAGCAAAGGACCACACAGCAAAGAGGGGAAGAACACTGACATGATAGATTTGTAGAATATTTTGTGTTCAGTAAGCCCCTTAGTTTTCTTGATTTATGTTGTAGAGTTAATATCAGTATATAAAATAGGGTCCTGTATGAAATTTGGCTTTCAAAAGGATTTGGAAATGAGCTTTGAAGCTACCTGAGATGACACTGTAGAACCTAATTATCAAGTGGAAATAACTTTAGTCCACTTCTCACCAAAGATGGAATGTAGAGCGAGACAAAGGTTAAAAGCATGTTTAGCTTTACAAGTTAAATATCTGACCTTTTTAAAGACATTTAATTAATTATCTGACTCCAATGAATAATTTTCTAGTTATTGCTAGAAGTGTGATATCTCAGTGTTCCATTTATATTTAATCAATGCCAGCTTTATGCTAAAGCTTTCAGTATAAAATGGCATTCCCATGTCAAGGGCTTTTATATAGCCAATTTAATAAACAGTAATTCAGTTAGCTCAGAGGCTTCTATCAGCATGTAAGCCTAGGCCTTTTTAACTGCTTGTCAAAGCTTTAATTTTAAACTTGCAAGCATTTGCCTTTACTTTTAATTTGTCAGGGGTTGCTTTCAAAACATGTCTAACTTTTACTAGAAAACAAGTCACAAATCATCCATAAATGCATCATACTTTCTTGTAGAAGAAATGCTAAATATTTAGGAACAAAGTAACACAAGGGTTTATTACACAGGAGATAAATGCAGAAATAATTCACGCAGAAAACAAAGAGAACTTACAGAGTTAATGGGACAGGTCTCAGGCATAGAACCCTATGGTAAAGGGCACTGGCATGTGATCGTCAAAATCATGCACTGTCTTCTATAATGCATTCCTTTTTATACCCTCTGAGCCTTTTTGAAATGTATAAGTAAGAAATGGTTAAGTACTCACAATGCATCTTATGACTGGATGGACCCCAGCCAGTAACTTATCTGTATGTTAGTTAGTTTCATGAAAAGTTTCCTCTGTAAGGTGGCTCTAATATGAAAGAAAACAAAATATAAAGTCTTTTGAAAATGCAATGTCCTGATGTTAAATTATATTTACGATGGCATGACATTGTTTAAATGAAATATAGTTTCATATGATATCAAACATGCAGTTAAAAATATGTAAGTTAAACACATTTTAGATCATTTTAATTTGACCAGTCCAGCATCATCTTACTAACACAATATTTTTTCATTCTCTCCTCAGAAACATCATGCAAAGCCATTTAATGGCCTGAAAACTGCTAAATCAAAGGGCACTGATGTCTGCATGTGATGATCACAGGGCTGACCAGGACATGACTCATTAGGATTCAGCTAGCTATGTGAAGAAACTAGTCAAGTATCTTGCTGTCTGGATAGCATGCTGTTAGGGCTGAATACACAATATGAAGGTTGATCAAGTATGTAAAAAAATAAACAATCTTGCATTGATAACATTTTTAAAGGTAAATTGAAAAAGTATTGCCTGAATGTCTCATCAGCAAGTGAACTGTAAAGTCCCAGTACAACTTCATTCAAAACTCTCCACAGTTTCTCAACAGATCAAACTAAATTTCATCCAGCTGCCATCCACTCTCTCAGCATTTCCTCTCTCCCACTCTCTCTTCCTGAAGCTCTGACAGCCCTGAAGCAAGTTTGCCTCAGCAGTGAGACAGTGCCTCACTGGAGAGCTCATGCCCACGGCCCTATCTACATAAATTACTTGGATGGCGGGGCACGTAAGCATGCTTGTTAAAATCGCAAATGAAAGAAATGGCACTGGGAAGGAGGGAGGCTCAGTGAGAAAGAAAATAAAACAAGAGTAAAAGTAGAGTTGATATATGTGTGAAAGAAAGGAAAGTATTGGAGGGTGGATGCCGTTAACACCCACATGTGAATGTATTAACTAGGTGAATGAGATGCTTGATATAGAGTGTGAGGAAGTTTCACTGAACATCAAAGTTATTCAAATGAAATGCTCTGAATTCTAAATGAAAGTTTGGTGAGTGGGTTTGGGGCGAAATGTTTTGGGTGTTTCAGAGGTTGTGGTACTGTAAGTGTCTTGTCAACTGATGAGACAAATTATTGCTGTTTCCTGTCCAGCTGATGGCATTCCATTTACCATACATTCCTACATACCAGAATCTGAAGTTATGGAATCTATTGCTTGGCCTTAAAACACTTTTTAATTTGTAAATGTTTTACCCAAATGTGATAAGCCATTTCAGAAGAATGTTGAAGATAGCACTTTAATTATTTCCATATGACTGAGCTTTATAACACCTGATAAGCATATACACCAAACAACATACGGTACAGCTACATTAATAAAAAAGTAACCAACATCCTTTTCCAAAGAGACTCGCAGAAGTTCTTTGTCTGTGTGTGTTTTTTTTTCTTTTCTTTTCCTTCTTGTTGGTTAACAACATGCTCATTCAAGTGATGCCCAAGTTAAGTTATGCAGATTTTTTTTTACTGATAAAAGGTTATGACATTTTCCAGGCTGATTAATTCTGGAACGTGATGACAACTGACTTTGTAGGTCTGTATACTTCTTGTGTCACAGCCACATAATGAGTGTCATTAAACATCAAGGCTAATTCACTTGTGGCCATTAAAAATAAAAATAATTGTCATACACTTGCATGAATATTCTAAATATTAAAATGAACTTTTTTAAAATTAAATTCAACTACATATTTACTTAAGAGACATTTTTTTTCATACAGTACTTATTGTCTAAAAATTCTGTCACTGGTAAAGGAGAGATGAAATGCATTATTTTCAATTGATTATCATTTTGTTGTTATCATACATCTGTAATCATTCTGCAAAAGAAAATGCACATATTTTTGGATTCAGTTGCCAGAGAATGCTAATTTTCCAGAAAACTTTTGATTTCAATATAAGCACCTATGTGTACCCAGCAATCTGAAGATTATTTCATAGAGTTTGAGGTGGATAATAGAACGTGCTACATGTGTGAGCCACCCTTAGGGGGTGAACAAGAGAAAATACATTGATTTTGGGAGAAAATCTGCATTGTCATTTTCAGAGTATGCCGTGGAACTGTAAACACTGTACCCCGAGATATCATGCTAAGCCTGATACAGTATTTTATACTACAAGTGTCTCTATCTTTGCTAGGATCTATGCATTTGTGATGACTGATCTATCTTTTTTTTTTTTAATTTAAGCCGAAATTACTGAATGAGAGTACATACAATTTTCTCCTTAAAACAATATCCAAATATTTTAGTGTCAAAATATTGAATGTATTAGTTTTATTGGTTATAATATATAAGTTTTTTCTTACAACACTGTGTTTTCTTACAACACTGTGATATCTTTGATAATATCCTTGGAATAATATTTTAATATATGTTTTTTTAGATTATGATCATTAATATAAACTATGAAAAGTAAAAGATTTTGCAAAATTAATGGTACCAATTACCTTGGTCTTTCAGAACCCAAAAAAGTTAGTTGAAAACTAGATACACCTGAAACTCAATTGTGGGATCGTCTCGGGTTACTTGGCTGTAACCCTGTTCCCTGGGAACATCTCTTTGTTCTCCGGTTGTGAAGCCTGTGTATGTCAAAACCGCCAAATACTTCAGCTTATAACCTCTGCCAGGCATGACGTCACCGAATAAGGTGCACCTGCAGGTTATAAATAGGAGTGAACCGGAAACATCCTCAGGTCAATTTTGTCTGAAGGACGTCCAGGCACGCCAGCAGTGCGGCATCGAAACGCAGCATCTCGTTCCCGCATTATCAGGGAACAGGGTTACAGCCAAGTAACCCGAGACGTTCCCTTTCAAAAGCTACACTTGATGCTGCATGAAAACTACATGGGAACGAGAATACCAACGCCGCCGCACTGCAAGTGTCTGGACCTCCAGGTTGTGTAGTGTGTGCGCACAATAGCCAAGGAGGTCTCAGACCTAGCTCTGGGATGCTGACTCAAGGATCCACGAACCCGGAGTAGCATTGACATCCAGACTATAAAATCTAACAAACGTGTATGGAGAGGACCAGCCCGCCGCATCACACACCTGCTGCAGGGGGACGCCTCTTGCCAGGGCAATTCATGAGGCAATCCCCCTGGTTGAATGAGCCCTGATTCCCAGAGGCGAAGAGTGACCACGCGCCTCATAGGCTAGGGCCACCACTAGAGTCTGTCTAGTGGTGGCTGCCCCCCGGTTGCGACCCCCATGGCAAATAAAGAGCTGCTCTGACTTACGCCACTGGCTAGTGTGGTGGACACAAATCCGAAGAGTACGTACTGGACACAGTTAGTGAAGTCTTTCCTGCTCCGGAGCTGTGAAAGGCGGAGGACAGAAGGCTTCGAGAACAACTGGTTGCATGGTCGAGACTGGAACCTTGGAAAGATAGTTCGGGTGAGGATGCAGAATAGCTTTGACTAGCCCAGGGCAAAGTCTAGGCAGGATGGGGAGACTGACAGAGCCTGCAGATCCCCAATCCTCTTCAAAGAAGTAATAGCCATAAGAAAAACCATCTTAAGAGACAGAAGCCTGACAGGCGCTGGCTCTAGTGGTTCAAAAGGGGTGTCAGCCAGGCCTTCGAGTACGATAGCTAAGTCCCATGAAGGGACCGTCGCTCTAGTGGGCGGCCTCAACCGTTTAGCTCCACGAATAAAACGGGCAACTAAATGGTGCTTCCCCACAGAAACCCCATTGGTCAGAGCATGACAAGCCGAAATAGCGGCTACGTATGTTCTGAGAGTACTAGGGCATAAGCCCGGGGACAACTTTTCTTGCAGAAACTCCAGCACTGAAACAATCTGGCAGTGAATTGGGTCTGCATGTCTTGCCATGCACCAATTTTCAAATATACTCCATTTGAGGGCATAAGTTCTTCTAGTGGAGGGAGCCCTGGCACTTAAAATGGTTTCAATTACGCTGGCTGGAAGACCAGCATGTCTAAGGCTCCAGAGCTTGGGCCGGGGATGAAATATTGTCCCCTGCGCCTGAGACAGAAGATCCCTCCTCACTGGAATCACCCAGGGTGAGCCGTCGAGGCGAGATATTAGATCCGAGAACCACACTCTGGTCGGCCAATGGGGCGCTATCAATAAGAGGCGCAAACCCTGTTGATGGACCCTTGTCAGGACTCCTGGGAGCAGAACTATTGGTGGAAACACATAAAGGCGTAATCTGGGCCACGTGTGGGCCATCGCGTCCAGACCCAGGGGAGCTGGAGGAGTCAGAGAGTAGTAAAGGGGACATTGTGCTGCCTCTTGTGAGGCAAAGAGGTCCACCTCTGCTACATAAAATCTTTCCCAGATTTGACTGACTACTTCGGGGTGGAGTTTCCATTCCCCATGTTTTACAGCTTGTCTGGATAGCAAGTCTGCTCCTACATTCATATGCCCGGAATGTAAATCTCCCTGAGGGACAGGAACTTGTCCTGTGCCCAAAGCAGAACCTGGTGCACTCGCTTGTTCAAGCTGCGCGAGCACAGTCCACCCTGGTGATTTATGTACAAGACTACCGCAGTGTTGTCCACCCGCACTAGGACATGGTAGCCTCTCAACTGCTGAAGGAAGTGTTTCCGGGCCAGAAACAGAGCCATCATTTCGAGGCAATTGATGTGCCATGCGAGAAGATGACCTCTCCAGCTCCCTTGTGCTGGACGGCCATCCAAGACCGCACCCCAGCCCGTGAGGGAAGCATCTGTTGTTAGCATCTTGCGACGACAAGACGGACCTAAAGTGGGACCCAAAGTCAGAAACCAGGGTCTGAACCACATAGAAAGGGTACGAAGCCCACGGCGCATAACCCTTAATAGCCTCTGGACATTGCCCCTTGAATGAAACCCCCTGGCTCTTAGCCACAGCTGAAACGCTCTCATGTGCAGAAGGCCCAAAGGTATCACCGTGGACGCAGCTGCCATGAGGCCTAGAGATCTCTGAAAATGATAAACAGTGAACTTCTGGCCTAGCTTGATTTCCTTTCAGGGTGTTGAGAATGGATTCTACACGAGCGGGAGACAGCTGTGCCCGCATTGTGACCGAATCCCATGTGACACCTAAATATGTTGTCCTCTGAACAGGAAAGAGAATGCTCTTCGTGGCATTGAGTCTCAATCCTGAAGAATGGAGATGAGCTAGGACGACATTTCGATATCAAAGTGCTAGCTCCTGAGACTGAGCCAGAATCAGCCAGACGTCTATGTAATTCAAAATATGGATGCTCTGATGTCGTAAAGGAGCCAGGGCCGCATTCATGCATTTTGTATATGTGCAGAATGACAGAGCTAGGCCAAATGGAAGGACCCGATACTGGTAAGCTTTGCCCCCGAAAGCGAACCTCAGGAACTTCCTGTGCTGTGGCAATATTTCTATATAGAAATATGCGTCCTTGAGATCGATTGTCACAAACCAATCCTCTGGTTGGATTTGAGAAACAATCATTTTGACAGTCAACATTTTGAATCTGGATTTCCTGAGATAGCGGTTCAAGCCGCGAAGATCCAAAATCGGATGCAACCCCCCATCTCTCTTGGGCACCAAAAAGTACATGGGGAACATGTTCTATGGCCCCTTTGCCCAGCAGAGTCTGTAACTCCTGGGCCAGCAGATGTGCTTGGTCCAGTTTCACGGAAGTGGAGACCACGCCGTTGAAACGCGGAGGACGATGTGCAAACTGAATCCTGTAGCCTGTGGCTACAGTCCTTTGTACCCAAGGAGATACGCCTGGCAGTAGTTTCCACGCTGCCAGCTTCTTCGAAAGGGGCACAAGCTTTGACACTTCGGCTGGATGGGGGGTGTTAGGTGTTGGGTATCCTGAAGTGTGGCAGGAGATGACCGAACACCCAACATTTTGTTGGAGACCAGAGCGCCCCGAAACACCAGTGGTGGCGGGGATTGAACACCAGCCTCCTGGGAGTGCCAGGGAGGAGGCCCTGTTTTGTGAAGGAAATCCAGGCGCCCCTCCCTGGGGGGAGACACCCCCATGGCCCCGGGCGCACGAGCCTCAGGATTTTTTCTTTGAAGAGAGGAAGCTCCTCAGGTCTTTTTGAGGCAGATTGAGAAGAGCGGCGAGCCCCACCCCAGTCTCTACGAGGGGGTGCGCGGCTAGTCACGCTCTCCTTCTGCACCTCACGCCTGATAGGGGCCAGACCTGGTCGGGACCGGGTAGCCGACGGTCCCGATTCTTGAGCACGACGAGGAAGGAACCTCCCAAAGGCCTGTTCATATAGCTTTGTCTCCCGAAACCTAGTGGCGACAGAATTAGAGACGGGTGTTAGAGATAAATGCATTTAAGAGATAAGTAAAAGGTAGAATGTAGTTTGAGCTACAGTATATAGATTTTGCTGATATGATATTATGATCTCTTGTCTGTCTGTCTGTGGTGTTTCCTGTCTAACAGAACATCCTGTGCTCTGGTGTGCAGAAGTGCGAATAACAGGAAATCAAGAGGTCAAGAATATGTCCACTCTGTTCTATTTTCCAAACCGCATAACTTGACCTTTATGTTTGTTTTATATCAGTTGTAGACATTAAAGTTCAAGCCCCCTCCTTTCTGTATTCTGCTCGCAAAGGAGGGTGTCAAACCACTATATATATGTGTGCTTCTATAATAAAAAGCAGACTGGTGAAAGATCAATCATCTGTGTGTGGCTGTTCTTTGACCTCTTCTCCTGAGCTCAGAGGTGCAGTGCAGACGGACTGGCTTGCAGAGAGACTAGTAGAGAGCGTACTAGTACAAAAACAACCCTAACAGTTTGGTGTCAGAAGTGGGATCCCAAGTTTTCTCTTTCTGTTTGTTTAGAGATATTTGCCTGATTATAGGGATCGAATAAGAAGTAGGGTTAAGGAGTCCGGGACTCCGAAAACGGTGCCTAAAAGTCAGAGAGTGTGACTTTAAAAACTGTAGTGTCTCGTCCCTCTGCATTCACCTGTGTCACTGTTTATATGTTTATTGTTATTGTTTGTATGTTTATTGTCATTTGTGTTGTGTTTAGAAGATTATGTTTTTGATTAAGACGTGTCCAAACTAGTATGGGTAACACCAATTCATTTCTGGAACCTGGTCCCGAGGAAACACCTCGAGATTGGATGAATAGATGTGGTTTGACATATTTTACCACTCCATGGTTGGATAATTTGGCAGGTTGGACCAAATTTCAGCCTCAATTCTTGACTTTTCCTTGTGTAGGAACATTTATGCCTGAATATCTGGTTTCGGCACACTCACAGATTTATGATGGACTCTGAGATCCAAATTGGGACTATCCGTATATGGGGACTGGTTATCAGAAATGGGTCGAAATGAAAAATTTCTGGGACAAATATAAAAGAATAAAGGCAGAATTGGAGACCCAAAGGTCCCCAAGGTAACTCAGGAAACTAAAATGAAAGCGTGCGTGGCAGGGTTTTTTCCTCCTCCGTATAGTATAATCCCAGTTTTCCCACCGTGACTGTAGGGCCTAAGAAAGGTGCCTCAAAAGGGAATCCTCCAACAGAAGACAAGACCCTTTATGGTGAGTCTGGAGGAACAGGGGGCCGTGGAAATTGGAGATATAGAGGTGAAAATGGTCCCTTCGATCCAGATTCCCCATATGATCCGACGGGTCCAGAATATCCTGAAGACCTCGACAATGTACAGATGTCAGGTACAAACAGTGCTTTTGTTTGGTCTTTGAGTGGTAGAGGTGGTCCAAAAATTGATTCCCCGTCCATAAGTACGTTAAAGGATATTATTAAAATGTTGCCACCGGTCACCAATGTTTTGCATTTTGTGGACATGTTGATGATGTCCTCTCATCATTGTCAGTTAGTTGTTAGTTGAGTTAGTTGAGTCACCCCAGGTTAATGAACTGCCTTTTATTGAGTTGAGTGTAGAAGGTCAGCCCTTTCTGTTTTTGGTAGATACTGGGGCGACCATGTCATCCTTAGGAAAAGATTATGAGGGGCCTCTTTCAGGAAAAAGCATTAGCTCTGTGGGAATAGAGGGGGTTGCGCAAAGGAATTATTTCACACCATCACTTAGTGTTACATGTTCTTATGATGATAATCTCCATTTTTCTCATCGTTTTGTTTGTATGCCTGATTGCCCTTTCAATCTCCTAGGGGGAGATTTAATGAGTAGACTCCATATGTGTCTCACTTTTTCTGGTTCAAAACTCACTGTTGAGGTGCCTGACACTGCCCCCCTTCCTCCTCTCGCACATTTGACTGTGAATAACTCTTTCCTCTTTTCACAGAATAGCTTGTTTCTTGAATGTCTTGACAGCGTGCCGAGAGAACTGTGGGCCGAACACAAGGATGAGGTGGGGTTAGTTCATTGTGTACCGTATGAGGCTAAATTAAAACATTCACACCCGGTGTATGTCAAGCAATATCCTCTATCAGCACGATCCTTATCCTTGATGCCTGTGAGGTTCAGCCACAGATGCCTCTCCGTGGATACCATGGCAGCCATAGAACGGCCAACAGCATGGGCCGTCTGCTTGGTTGCACGGAGAGACAGGTCTGTGGCTCAGCGCAGCTCTGCAAACGCCCTCTAATCAATAACCCCGCCGATGCTCAGGTCCTTCACCAGGTCAGCCTGGTAGGCCTGCAAAACCGCCATGATGTGTAGTGAAGCACCAGCCTGACCTGCTGCCTGAAAAGCTTTACCCACCAAAGCAGATGTCAATCTACATGGCTTGGAGGGGAGAGTAGGTTTTTTCAGGGAGGATGATGTACCAGGAGAGAGAGAGCCCGCAAGCGTCTCTTCTATCTGGGGCATCATCATATAACCGTGTGCTTTCGCTTCAACGATATTTGAATAAGTCGAAGTCGATGGCACAAAAACACACGGTGAATATGGCTTGCTCCATGAAAGAGTTAATTCGTCATGGAGGTCACCAAAGAAGGGGAGAGAGAGACGTTGACGCTCCTCCCCCCGGCCACCCGACAGAAACCTGTCGTCTAATCTCGATTGGGGGAATCTCACTTCTGCGGCCAGTCGATATGCAATCGCTCGACCGCACGCGTTATAACCTCCAATAATTCCTTATAAGCTCTGTGAGCTCTGTGAGGAGCGTTGTGAGGAGGCTACTTCCATGGAAGCGAGAGAGAAGGATTCTTCCGCTCCTTCACAAGAAGCGCCGGAGAGCGCTTGCGAAGGGGAAGCTAAAACTTCCTGATCCGGAGAGAGTGTGAGAGAAAGGGGGAATTCCGTCTCGTGTGCGTCTGCCAGATCAGCACGCGAGCCCCAGGAAGGCGCCGCGGCTCGCGGTTTCTCTTTAAAGAAAGCGAGCCGTGCGCGAAGCACCTTAATAGGGAGAAGATCACAGTACTCACAGTCTCCCTGAAGCCAGAGGCGAGCGTGTTCTTCCACCAAGCACTCAAGACAAAATTCGTGGTCGCCCTCCAAAAGAGATCTATCACACAGAGGCACGCATCTCTTAAGCTACTCCGCCATATCGGTGTGTTAATGCTGTTATTTCTTTTTTGCTTTCGTTATCACGGTCCTGAAGACAAAAAGATCTGAGGATGTTTCCGGTTCACTCCTATTTATAACCTGCAGGTGCACCTTATTCGGTGACGTCATGCCTGGCAGAGGTTATAAGCCGAAGTATTCTGCGGTTTTGACATGCACAGGCTTCACAACCGGTGAATAAAGAGATGTTCCCATAGCGTTTTCACGCAGCATCGAGTGTAGCTTTTGAAAGGGAACTTACATTTCCTGACTGCTTCTCTTGTTGTTCATGAAGGTACACTGTCATTGATTTGTGATAAATCATGGAAATTGCATCAAGATTGGAGTTACATTTTTATTGCATTTTTAACCTGATAATGTTGGTAAATATTTATAATGTTGCTGAAATTAACATCCTTCAGGTGTGAACTGCAAATGTTGCATGTCCTAAGTTTTTGATCCTATTTGTATTTTCTCACTTGCCTTAATAGTCTAAAGTTTGGGGGAAATTTGTGAAATGTGATAAACTTTCCCCAGTGAATTGTTACATCCATGGACAACACATACTCTGGGCATTATGGAAAACAATCAAAATAATACATTTTTAAAATGGTGTGCATGAGTAAACATGGGTTGCTGTGACTTTTTTGATAAGCGTACTCATGTATGTCATGTATATTAGCTCCTCGGTCGAGAGATGCCTGAGACAAATACAATTTCAAAGATATACTTTTGCTACTTACTTTTAATGTGACAGATGATACATAAGATTCAGGGGATATAGTAAAAGTGATGCATTTTACTTTGCCCCACCTTAAACAATGCACTATGTAACAATGCATGTAGGTAGTTTTATCCTGCTGAGTTTCTCAACCCTATTAGAGATTTATTATCTTTAATAAATGTTTATGTAGATTGATAAATAAACCTGTGAACACTGCCTGAACAAAAAACAGCAACTTACTTTCTTTCTTTCTTTAAACACTTTTTTACTTATTGTGTGTATGAATGCATGCATGTACTGTATTAACATTCTCAAATTTATTAGGAACTGCACACCAGTTAATATGTGGCTGCAATACTGCCTAGCCAGAAATAGTTACAATGATTTAATGATGAATCCTGCCATTGTCATCTTGGAATATGCTCATGACATCAGGGAAGAAAAAAATCCATTGATGGAAAAAAACACATTTTTGGGCACACAATATTGCTGAACCTACTGTACAGTAGACCTGACGAACAAAAGCAAACCCCGATTATAACACTGCCACCACAGCCTTGTATGTTAAACACTATGAATGATGGGTGTGTAACTTTATTGGCCCATCGTTCCTAATGCAACCAAACATTAGACTGTGTGCCTTTTTTTTTTAAGTCGAGCAGTGTATATTGGTATTTTATTATCCAGTATCATGAGCTAACTGGAGCCAGTTGAGTGAGAATAAGGAGTAGGAATGCAACGCAGGTCACAAGAAGCAACTAAAATATGCACTTCTCTTGGAAAATGTCCAGTTGTTGGCTACATACGAATGAACGTGTCAGTTATTATGAACTCAGTATCCTCCACATATTAGGTCTGGTCAAAATGCGTGATCCCAAATGTTTTACATTAGTCAGATTTACCTTAATTTATTGCTTTCCTATTGTATAGTACGACAACTTTCTATAGGTTTTTATCAGATATGACCAAAGCATGTCTTCCATATACTGTAGGGCCACTGAATGAACTCAGAACTTGTATTATGCAGCCAAGACATAATACAATTCATTAAATTTACGAAACAGTAGTTTAAACTGTTGCTCCACTTGTACAATAAAATGTTCTCCCAATGAGAAGTCCTGCTGTATCGCAATAAATGCTATTGCCACAGGCTTGCTGAGCAGTTCGAGCTTTCTCTTTTCCTCTCTCAAAATCAATAGGCCTTTAATTGATTGAGAATGAGTCATCTGTGGTTTGTAGGGCAGCACAACTGCTGATTCTTTAGACAAAACCTTCATAAAGTGGAGACCCACAGTGGGAAAGAAAGAACTTGCTGTGATTAAAGATTTAGGAGAGATTTCAATCTCAGCTACAAAGCTACTGTCTTTATTAGAAACCTGCCCGTTTAGTGTTTGTTATCCTTAATTGCTTTATTTCTGTTAAAATAGACATGTAGTTTCACCCAATTACATGTTTAAATGTAATTGCTTTTAAAAATTTATCAAATGTCCCCCACAAATGAGATCAGAAATATCTTGGATTTTTCTTTTCTTCTCCTGCCAAAACAATCCGCACGTAAAGCAATAATACCTCTAATGCTGTCTAATCCATGTCTAAATTTATAACTATATTTAGCTATTTTGATGAGCTGTTTTGTCAAAATGCCATGTACTGTACAATCTATTAGGTATAAATGCACTCTGGATTTACATTTTGTAGGTAGGCAAGGAATAATCACCTAATGGAAAACAGAGAGAATCATGACTTACCGTAAATTGTCACATTGTTACCCATTCACCATCTCTCTTTATCTCTAAATGCTAAAGTGCAGTCAGGGAACTAATCTTTTAGTAATTTACACAAAACGTTTTACTGACATGTGTCTCATGGCCCGATTAGCAAAGGGATTTATTTTGTATTCACCACCACTGGAATTAATATCTGAGCCTTGCAGAACCAGTCATGTCACTGAGGCTTGATAAATGGGAGAATGTCTCTGTAAGATATTGCTCTCTTTCTCCCTCTCACACCCTTTCTCACTCTCACACTTGCTCTTTAAATGACATTTTAAAAGTAATCTCACGCATTTGACAGTTTATGAGTTTGCACTGAAAGGTCATCGAAGGTTGTAATGATAAAGACTCATCTTTAGGTGCTTAACTAATAGGTTTTGCAGTAATCTGCAATTGTGTGTAATTTTACAAGGCATTGTTAATTTTTCATTTATCTATAATATTCATCTGTGGAAAGTCAAGGGCGCTTGTGCGGTGCTTAAATGCTATAAGGGCATAGTGTGATTTCTCAGCTGAAATACTCACGTATTTCTTTAAGGTTAAATACTTGGATATGATTGAAATGGTATGTTGGCTTACAGTGCTGTATCTTGGCATGAATGAATAAAAGGTTAGGTAGAGTACATTTTCATCAGCAAAATGTATTTATCGTGCTTTAGAATAGAAAACAACAGCACTTAACTCAATTCTGTATAGGTTAGACAGGAAGGTTAGAAGCTGATGGTTATGAGCAATCTGCTATGGAACCACTGCAACCAGCCCCCCAAGATCTAACCAAGCAAGAGAGAGAAGTAAGGAGAGGGAGGACAACTGAGATCAAATGAACTCGGAAGAACAGGGCTAAGGCATGATGTAAGCTTGGAAAAAGCTTGAGCCTGACATTTCCAAGACATCTTATATCTTGTCATTTTGGGTATGCTTAATAGTTCACTGACATTGCTATGGAGTTTTTTCCTCATACTTGGCAGCATCAGGAGCCAGCTACTTTAAAGGCTGGAATGTGTTTTGCCAAGCAGGACTTTAAAAGTATGCAGCAGCAGCTTGAGGTGAGAATCGAATAACATAGAATACTTTTAATACCATACAAAGTCCAGGGAGGCAAGACAACATATCTCTCTAATAAGCAGGTGGGAAAAGCAGTAGAGACACAGCACCTTGAATTAATCACACTCCTTGAGAAGCTTTTTGACTTAATCACACTCCTTGGGAAGTACAAAGTGTGGGGTTACCAGTTGATCCCTGTAAAAACAGCAAGTGTGAAGGATGGCAAAGCCAATGAATACATCCTAAGCCTCCCAGGATGTAACTCCACGAAGATGGCTTTGTAAGGAACAACCTTCAACTTCCCTTGCAATGCATAAGTCTGGAGTACATACAGGAACAAACAGAGTCTTGGTTCTCTTGAGCCACTAATCTGCAATAATCAGGCTTCAACACCAGCTCAGTAGTGCATACTGTAGCAAATAGAAAACAGAGGAAAAAGTTGGTTGGCATAGAAGTGGCAAGGGTGGAGGAAAAATCCAAAATCAAGGCTGTGTCTCAAAGGTTCTAGGGCATGAACATGGTTAATACTTAATTAGTTGTTCAGACCTGTGGAGAATCCTGAAAGCTCAGATCCATATATTCCTTATTAGATCTACTTTTTTTTGTAGCCTACCCACTAACCTCCACCAGTGGGATAGCGCAAAAGAAGTGCATTCACTGTAACATTCCCAAAACACTTTTAAAAACAGATCCTTGCTTAGTACTGAGAGCACAAACATGACTTCACCGATTGCAAAAGAGTGGAAGGTGAAGGATGATCTTAGCACATACAGTAAATCAATGTACCCCATGTGAGTTATAGGCAGACGGGTTAAATTTGTGGAGAGCAGGAAACAGCTTGCAAAGGAGGCAGAGCAGGACAGCTTTTGGCTGTGGCTTAGGAGAAAGTTTTGAAGCAGGGAAATAAACAACTGATACCAAGGCCAGCATCGGTTGTTAAAAGAGAGAGTTGCCTGCTGCTGCTCTGCTCCAACACCAGGAGAGTAACCAGGGTAAGGGTTATCATCACAGCATCACAGATCAGTGCCCCCCCCCGCTAATGACAGCAGGTGGCTGAAAGGGTGCTTGTGGGGACCCATGAGGGAGACGTGACCAACAGGTAGGAACACTCACCTCCTCATTTCATTCTTGTGCTGACCATCATAATCAACTTATCACGCTTGCTAATTAATAAACTGCAAGCGTTCCTGATTATGCAGATGTCTAGATCATTTAATATAACAGCATTCATTCTGCAATGTGATTTACATTTGATCCGCCTACTGCTGACTAAATCAAAAGTCTGAGCCTGGCGGAGTGAGTAATATTATATGTTTTGGGATCTAACAGTAATACTCTATGCTGTTAAGATTGTTTCAATATTTTTATTTATTTAAACAGACTGTAAAAACATGCAAAATGTATCAGAAGTTCTGTCTGCTTTCTATTAATGTGTAAAACTTTTTTTTTTAAACAGCTAATTAAAACCAAGTAAGTAGATTATTTATTCCATGATTTAAAAGACTTTATTTACCTGGGAAAAAAAATTATTGTCATGGATCCATATTCACAAGTCTATTGTTATCAGATATCGCACTCCATTATCCTGTCTTGTCAGATACACATCAGGCTTTAATATAAATTGTGTAATAAAATGTCATAATAATTTCAGCTCAATATTTGTGATGCATAAATACCACACATAAGTGGTCTCACAAATTATGGATAAATATTTGTGAATGCTACTTATAAAGTCACAGTTCTATACAGTCACATCATTCTAAACTTTCCTTCCCCCATTAAGATTCATTATTTATTTACAGTTATTTCACAAGCTGTGTACTAAACCTGCTGAAAGACATCTAATACATTGACGGCATATGTCACACAAGTCACAATAAGATCTCACCACTTACCACATATCCACAGTTTTTTTTCTGTAGAGAAATGAGTAGCAGTGGGCACATCACATCAGACTGAGTACAAGACGACCCAGAGACAATCTCTGGTTTGGGTGTGCAGGAGTTGTAAACAGAATCAGAGCTTGTAAAAATTTAAGGAAAATCTTGTGTGTGTGTGTGTGTGTGTGTGTGTGTGTGTGTGTGTGCGTGTGCTTGGATGTTTGTGTTATTGTACAAATGTGTTCGAGCACCTGAATTTCGAAACATCAAAATTCTGACAAGCAAAAGCGACAGTCTCTGTTTTCTACTTATTTGAAACGACTGGAACACTTAATGCCTTGCATTAAAATCTCATTTTGGAAGCGTGGACACTCCCCACCCACACTCCATCACACACTCAAGAAACATCCTAACTAAACAGCGTGAGTCACTTCAAAATTTTGCAAAAAATCACAACCATCCTTTGACTTTTTTTTTTTTTTTTCATGCACCACATACTGTAGCCACCACGTCTTCCTGCAGCCACATCGAACTGGATATATCAATGTTTAATGTATTGTAAAAAGAAAAGGAAGTTCTGCTTTACAGTGCATGGCTAAGGGAGGGCCAAACAAGCAGTGTGTGTAGACAGAGGAGGCCGTTTAACTCAGCAGGTCTTTTGCAGCCCCCTGCCAGTACTGCACAGGAGAGCTATTTGATTTACCTAGCAGTGATGTGGAAGAGCAAGCAATGTTAACCATTACGTCAGGGCTGGTGCTTTGTCTATACTATCTACAGCAGATATACGGAGAGGAAGTGTAGGATTTGGGCAGTTTGGACCATTTGCACCGTTCAAATATTTGAATTAAAAAAAATAATAATAATTTGCAGCTGTAGTGCATGTACTGTATCAGTTTAGATGTATCAATATAAATGTGCAAGGTAAGTGATGATGAATGTCAAGGTAAGGTTATTGTACCTGTCCACTTTTGTACTATTTGTGATGCAAAGGTTAAGTGGTACCTAAAGACAATCATAAATCATGATCAGCAGCAATATTTTTGTTCATGGATTCCAAGTTCAGTTGATAGGATTCATTTTACCTGTGTACTCACGACATTGCAACATACGAGGGGTGTTCAAGTCAAACCGGGACCTTTGATTGTGCAGGATAACAGAACACGTGCGAGAGTAAAAACCACCTTTATATCTCTATAGAATCCCCTGCTACACTAATGCACTCACCTTAGTTTTTCACTAGCGCTTGGATATCATCAAGTTAGAAAGTTTGCTCAGTATGCCGGAACCATGATCGGACCTCCTGCTTCACAGCTGAATTGATGGCCTCCCAGGAACTCGTTTAATGGGCCACATGTAGAAATCCCTTGAAATTATGTCAGAGCTACGCAAGGGATGGGAAAATAACTCCCAGCTGAGTTCCTGTAGTGTGCAAGCTGTGTTAGTGAATGATTATGTGTACACTTCCCACAGACAGATGGGTCTCTTCCGCAAGTTGGCAACAAGTTATCCATTAATTTTCAAGGATCAGGCGGTCCGCTCACTGAACGTTCACATGAACGACCGCCGCCCCAGCCGGGATCGTCAGTCATGGACGTACAGCCTTCTTTAAAACGTCTGCACCGTTCGAATGTTTTACTGCGGCTAAGAATCTCATCACCATGCTGTGCTTGATGTCTTCTGTAAATGTCAGTCAGGTTTACGCCTCCATTCACAAGAAATTTCGGGTCTCGGTTTGAACGCCCGTCATATTTCACGTTACGTGTTCTCACTCCTGCCATACGGTAATTGTGAGTGAACCGACTAGTTAAAGTTATTTATCCCACTTCAGAAAAAAGAAATAGTTAATAAATACACAGAGTATTTCCTTTTCTTTCTTCTTTTTTTTTTTTACATCATGCTGGCTTTTGCAAGTATGTGTTTATGTTGAGTGGTTGTGTCTTACAGTGAGCTAACTTAACTGCCTTGTGGGATTATGAGAGTTGTTCTGAATTAAATTAAATTGAATCTGTTTGTTTTGCTTGAAAATATCAGTCTAATAAGGGGTCAGAGACATGGTGTTTAATGTACCACTGTGTATGAGGACAAAATAAGGACAAGAAGAAAAGGGTGAAATATAGGCAAAGAAAAATCAAAATAAAATTATGGAGAGAAAAATTGTAGAAATATTGGGGTGTGTGCGGGGTGCGGGGGGGGGGGTGTAGTAAGAGAAAGAGCTTTGACAAAAGAGAGAACAAGCTGGAAAATAGTGCTTAAAAGTTTTCTTCTGCACCAGTGGCCTCTAGAGGGAGCAAATGGATGCCCCAACAACACACACACACACACACACACACACACATTATTATCCATACAGCTTTCGATGCTCTGTTCTTTTTTTAAGTTTGAAAGAAAATTGGCAAAGGATATTAGATACTGTGGGGTTTTTTTATATCTAAATGAATGCATTGGAAATCTTACACAGAGCCAAATTATTTGCAGACAAATGTAAAATAACATAAGATACTCTGTCTTTTCCTGTGTTATACTGCCTGAGTCAGCACATGAAGGGCTTGGAACGTTGGCTAATTGCATGGACCATATCTCAGGGAGCTCTGTGAGGAACTGGCATCTCAATTATGGTGTACATTTTCCCATCACACACACACACACACACACACACACACACACACACACACACACACTCACACACACGGTGTCTGGGACAGACTACAGATCCACAGCAACAATGACCATGGTAAAACCACTAACTCAAGATAAATGAATGAATCTGTGGAAGAAAAAGTTTTCTTCGGCAGGAGTCAGGTGCAGAAGAAGGCAGCAGACATCCCTATTGCACAACCTTATTATATCGCTAGCTCATTTTCCGGTCAGCTGTGGTAGACTGTAATTGCTTTTATCTGTCATTCTGTGTATTCAAACCCATAAAGCATGTTGCACATATTCACAGGCGTATACACAGGTGCGCATGAATATGCTTCCGTCGAGCTCACAGACACGCAGCCATGAGCCTGTTACCCCGTGTGCCAGTGTGTAGGAAGTGTGATGCGAGGAAGTAACTCCCATCTGGTATTGTATAAAATAGGCGAGGAAGCTGGTATCTCCCCTTAAACACGCTCTTTTCAGGCTGTATGTGTAGGTGCATGCACACACACACACACACAGGCACACACACACACACACACACACACACTGAATGCAAATACTTATGTGAATGCTACCTCTGAGGTGGAACTGGACACAACATACAAATGTATCTTTTTTTTTCTTAACACATTCAGGTTATTTATCAAATCCTGTAATGAAAACAATTGGTATAAAAGTATTTTTCACAGAACGGGCCCAAACTCACAACCATAGTGCTGCACTGACACCTGATGGTCAGGAGGATGTAGGACTGCCAAACCTATATACAGTACAGTGTAATATATATATATATATATATATATATATATATATATATATATATATACATATTATAAATAAGAAATATTTTCTTTATTTATTCTCTTTTTTTTTTACCCAGTTCGTGATTTCTGTGTATTAAAATAAACATACATTTTCATATAAGTTTTAGGGTTTTCCATTTCTCTTCTTATTTATTCTTCCTTTTTAATATTAATCCCAACATGACTCTAATTAAAGGTGATTAAAACTTTAAAATGCGGGATGTATTATTCTGCATGTACTATCTGAAACTATCATCAAATATACAGCCATTTTATGATATCTACACATTTCCGAATGTCTAATATCTATATTATGTCCATGTTGTTGTCTGTGAATGCACGTTGGAACGGGGTAAAACAGAGTAATGTAACATGAGTTTCAGTCTCTTCCTTTCTATCTCGCCCATTTTCTGTCACTGTCACAGCCCCCACACCCAATCCCTGTGCCTTTCTTTCGCTATTTTCTCTTTTTCAGTCCCTTGTCGTCGCTCCAGTAGATTAAGCTCAGTGTTGTGAGTGTGAGTGCAGCTGATTCAGCCATATTCTTCCAAATGACCCAAATCCTCGCTCACCCCAGAGAAACCTTATCCTCAAGCTGATTACTCTTTCTTTCTTTCTTTCTTTCTTTCTTTCTTTCTTTTCCTGCTTTCTTTCTTCCTTCTTTCTTCCTACCTTTATTTCTTTTTATATCTCTCTCCTTGCAGCTCAGCCATCAAGAAGATTTAATCAACTTCTTTTCCTCTCCACTATCGTCATCTTCATCCAGTTCTCCTACTACTCCACCAGCTCTCCACCTCCTCTCTCTGTCTCTCTCTCTCTCTCTCTCTCTCTCTCTCTCTTACTCTCTCTCTCTATCTCTCACACACACACACACACACTCACACACACGCTAAGTACAGTCATTTCATATGTTGCCCATTCTTAATTGCCAGCAATTTCCGTTTAAAAACAAAAACTCACCAAGCACATATCACATAGAGCAGTGTGAGTGATCATGTGTGTAACAGAGCATGAACCCAAAACAAATGAGCCTCCTGCTGACAGCCCAGATTATCATATGCATGGCAAATTACAGCACCATGTTTACTGTATGGCTCAAAAGACGGAATGGGCGTTGCCATGGCAACCGCTGGTTTTGCCTCCCTGTTTTGCATAATTAGGATTTGTTTGCATTTGTAAAGAGCTATTATAGAAATCAGCACTATAATTCCAGCACAAGCACTCAGTGTGCCTTCTGATAGCAGGAGTGGGACTATGCTGAAATCACATTCCAACTTGATGCTGATTTGCTTTGTGATTCCAAATCTATGGAGCAGTGCAATAAACTAGCTAAACCAAACCCTGCCAAAATTAAACATCTCATTTGGCCTTGTCATATTTTGTAAAATGCCACAAATAGTTTCACAACCTTCACTTCACTGGGCTAACTCTGAGTATATTGAAGCAGTGAAATCAGAGCAGTGAGTGCCCAGACAACATAAGCCTTCGGGGCTAAAGGAACCCGAGCTTGAACTCAATTGTGCCATTTTGGAATCACTGGCCCATCACTCCATTGAGTGCCCTGTGTCTAAAGACTTTCCTTTTCTTATTGAGAGTCAGAGATCTTTAGTTTGTGTCAAGAAGCATAGACATTGCCTCTGGGTATAATACACATGCCTAGAAAGTTTTCTCACTTTGATTTTTTTAGTTTGTTTGTTTGGTGTTCATCTTCTACATATGCTGCTCACATGATTCCGGTTAAGTGAGTCCAGAGACGCACACTGTGAGAATATATGTAAATACATATACTTGCACATGCACATGTTTAACTGCACGTTAACACAATTATCCGATCACCCAATCACCTGCCAACAACTCCATGCATTTAGGCATATAGACATGGTCAACACGATCTGCATCAGAATGGGGAAGAAAGGTGATTTAATTGACTTTAAAAGTGTCATGGTTGTTGATGCCAGATGGGCTGGTTTGAGCATTTCTGAAACTTCTGATCTACTGGGACTTTCATGCACACAGAGAATGATCTAAAAAAGAGAAAATATTCAATAAGTGTCAGTTCTCTGGGCAACCAGGTCCAAGAGGAGAATGTCCAGACTGGTCCAGGCTGAGAGAAAGGCAACAGTAACCTAAATAGCATCTTGTTACAACCAAGGTATCCTGAAGAGCATCTCTGAATGCACAACATGTCACACTTTGAAACAGATGGGCTACAACAGCAGAAGGCCACACTGGATGCCCCTCCTGTCAGCTAAGAACAGGAAAGCTACAGTGTACATAGGCTCACCAAAATTGGACAATAGAAGACTGGGAAAACATTGCCTGATCTGATGTGCCTTGATTTCTGCTGTGACATGCAGTATGTATGAGTGTGTGTGGCGCATCTACTGATAATCTGATTTGTTTCCCTTTTTCAGATGATACAGCTCTTGCAGTCAAATGATCCATGAGAAACTTAGAAGAAACTTGATCAGGTTCTAGCTGTTCTTTACAACATCTTTAAGAACAGTTTACTGGCAAATTGACAATATGATGATATTTACTGTTAATTTATTAAGGTAATATGTAAAGCTATCATTTAGTAAAATTGAAACACTGTTTCAGCAGAACATTGATGTTACTATTAAACATGCCAGTCTAATCCATGATATGATATGAGCCTGATATGAGTGACTGAGCTCATTGCAGTGCATTTAGCCACTTAAGATTCAATCCACTTAAGAAAGTTTATTGGAAAAGAATATACCTAATTTAAGGTTTGATGAAATATTGATGTACCAAAAAAAAAAAGGTATACCAAATGCTACCTGAATGAGATGGAAAACTTAATAATGCTACCAAAAACAAAAGCATGTGTATTGAATATTTACTATGCCATATTTACATAAATATTTATTTCATGATGATGCTATCTGAGTTTTTTTTTTTAAATGGTCACTATACAAGTGCCAGTGATTTCCAACAGAGGCACATTTTTAGTATTTTCTTCTCACTGGATGGTTTAGAACCACAAATATATACTTTTTTTTTTCATCTGAGGAAAACTGACAAAACTGTCATCCAGGTTTTTGACTATATACTGTATGTTATGACATTCCCCGGACAGCATCGTAAAACTACAGATAGATTGGCAGACAAAATGGGAACTGGTTTAGTTTTACAGTACATTGGGTCTGACATCATATGCAAGAGCTCTATAGGAAGATATATGTAGATTTTAACTGAATTGTAGATGAGGCTTATGTAGGTTATCCTGTTTTCTTGTACAAAAAAAAACTGATTGAAATATTCTGTTCACTCATGCAAAATTAATGTTCATTTTGGTGGAGCAATTTCCCTCTCCCAAAATATTCAATATTCATCCCACAAATGACTATAGAATAAAGATGAAAACTAGAGTGCACAGAGAAGCATGGTAAAAAGGCATGAGTTGAGAGAAACAGAAAAGGAGACAGCAATTTATTCCAGATAGAGAGGGAAAGCAGAAGTTGAAAGAGACAGGAGAAAGATAAGATCCAATGGATCCAATAAAGAAAACAGTGGATGTTATGCCGTGCCTTTTTGATCAGTACTTCATAGAAAGATAGCAATAAGATAGAAGGGACCACAGCACAAACAGCAGAGAGAGAGAGAGAGAGAGAGAGAGAGAGAGAGAGAGAGAGAGAGAGAGAGAGAGAGAGAAAGAGATGGGAAGCAGCAGCACACTATCAAAATTTGCAATTCTGCACTTTTTTAACTGCCACAAAAGTAGGATAGGTTTACTAGTGATTGTGGGTAAAATGAAATATAGCAGATCTCTATCCAGTTATACAGATATACAGTAACAATGAGAGCATTTGCAATACAGGAGAGAGCCAGTGGAGGAGCCAGGAGGAGCTGATAAAAGTGCTAACATTTACCAACCATCAAAGGGAGAAGAAACATGGCTCGATTTCTATCGACCAGACAAGTGCTCAAACAATTTCAGTTTGCCAGGGACAAGGTTACTTCCGCTGTAATGTACAGACAAATAGAACACTCATTCACTGGGAGGTCTGGAGCCTAACCCATGGGAGTCAGAGCATGAGGCAGGATACACCCTGATCAGGGTGCCAATCCATCACATGGCACAAGTACACTATGTGCAATTTCAAAATGCCAATTAGTCTACTCTGCATGACTTTGGATTGTTGGAGAAAACCAGAGCACAAAGCAGCATGCAGACTCTACATTCACGGACTCAAAGGGAGGACTTAACAGAACATAAAATGATAAAATATTAGATTTAAATGTATCAGAGAGGATCTTGAGATTGTATTTGTAAAATTCAGTGTATTATGTAAATTATTGGACAACGGTGCATTATTTGAAATATACCAAACACTATTATGTTACCAAATAGAATGCTTTGATTTGAATACAGTACAGTACAATAATATTCACAGATCCTAGAAGTAAACAAAGACAGTGTTGTATAAAGTTCATCATACCCTTGTATCATAAATAATCATAAAAATCAATATTTTGTCAAGTGTTTTGTGTGTTTGTTGTGTTGGGTTGTTTATGGTGATCTTTGGCTAAGCCTGCAGTGCTGTCAGTTTGGGTAAGAGGGTTGCCTCCAGACTTATCAGCTTACCCAAAATTTATGCTTTTTGGTCAAAAAAAGGGTTATGAAGACTTGAAAGCATCAAAAGTGCAACTGGAAAAGGATAGAGCACTGCAGTCCATAAAAGTTGCTCTTTGAAACTGACACATCTTGAACAAGTGACCCACCTCCATAGTGTCTGGGATATTTATTAATAAGCAGACCTCCATTAAATGAAACATGAGTAATGCAACAGGTGGAATCAAAGTCGATAAAGTGAAACATGATCTTACACAACAGGGCAGGATAAACAAGGGCTTATATACAGATCACAAAGCATACACTTTGCAAAGTATGAATGTGTTTGGGGTTCTTATAAACTGTGGTTGGAATAAGGTTCAGGTCTTCACAATTAATACTAAGGTGAACTGGAGTATGTGTGTTTTTAAATTGGAGTTCTCAGTAGCAATGTTTCTGGTCTGCACTGAATTGTAAGAGTTGCGAGCTAACACCTAGTCCAGAACATCCTTGACAGGGGCGAGGTGGCTATGGCAAGGCTGGTCTGTGGATCTCCTGTTAACTAAAGATCGCTCCAGGTGTTGATGTGCCTGTACCCACACTTCACCACTTCTACAGAGCATGTGATTCTGTGGGGTTGGGTTAGCATTCCTACTGTAGGGAACAGACGGGGGTAATACCCGAGGACACACACGGGAGGGGGTTTAATCAAAGGGAATGAGTTATGGAGTAACAAAGCAAGTTCTGTGCAAATTCTGTCCAGATGAGGAATTGAGGCCAAGCCCCCTGATTTTCAGCATAGTACCTCTCAAGAATTAGCCTCCTTCTTGATTAGCTTGTTCATCTTGACCATTAGCCTGGTTGTTAGCCCTGTACATCAGACTTATTGATCAAAAGTCTATCCAGTCAGGGGAACGTGCTGTATCAATTCAAAGGGGGAAAAATGGTTCTGCTTTTTAAGCAGATTGGTGAGAAGGAGGTAAGGAGTAGTAGTCATGATAATAATGATAATAATAATGTGCTTGTAAAAGTTGGCAAAACCCAGGGTCCACTGCACTTCCTTGATTGTGATGGGCATGGGCCAGTCCCTTAATGCTAATAGTTCATGTCAGACCGCACACATAGATCAAGTGACTGCATGCTTACAAATAAAGGTTTCCAATTTTCTAAATGTTTGCTATTCAATGAAAATGTTTCTTTATGATGTTCCTTGGATAACGCTACCGTGGAAACTCCAACATACATTATACTGTAAGTGCAACAACACTACAAAAAAAAAGCACTGGTTTGTTTGTTTTTCTCTCCACACTTTCCTCACTTACCATCCTTATCTCAGGTATTCTTTACTCTTCAACATATTCATCTAGAAATCTTGCATTTTCTTACATCGAATTTACAGGCGCCTCAGGAAAACAGGCTTTTGGTGGCTTATGGAGGCTTAGGAGTAATATGGTTTCACTGATCTAGATGTAATTAAAGCATATCAAGTTTAATCCCATTTTCTAAACTATTCAAAAAACAGTTCTACAGAGTTCTGCTTACTGTATGACCGACTGCTTACACTGGGATCATTCCTGATCAAATATAAAGAAATATTCAAATTTAGGAAATAAAAAGAATTTCAGAAATTTCAAAAAGACAATGACTTTTGTTTATAAATTCACTGCTGGTACCACAGTGCATGCTGTGGGTAAATATATGACTTATTTTGTATTCTGGTTTATCCTTTGATATTGATCTGTGTGTACATTTTAAGGGTCGTCTCTAGAGTGAAATACTGCTCAAGACAAAGCAACAGTAATATCTGCCATGTTTCTTCTACCAAACCCCACTCCCTGATGGGCTATCTGTTAATGTTAAGCTGGGAAAGGGACATCACTAAAGCAGTGAGTAGCATAAAGACAGATTCACTTGGTTTTACAAAGAAGGGGGGAAAGGGATCACATAAGCGGAGAAGCACGACAGTGCTTTTAATAAGGCTTTATTTTTCAGCCAAGCACCCATTGTGCAGAAGACAATGCGGAACTCTTAAACATAAAAATGAATAAACTGAAATAATAAGCAATAAGCATAAATAATACATAACGAAATAAAGATAAATACCACAGTAGTAAACTAATTTTCTCTATGTAGTAATAAAAACCAAAGCAAAAAATGAAAACGACAATTAGGGTGACAGAACATACAAATATAAAAAACAAAGCTCCCAATCTGTTTCAAAACTGTTCCCAATCCGTTCCCAATCTCCCAATTGTCTGCAAATCATAATAACTAGGCAATCTATGCTGCATGTTTCCAAATATTACAACAATGTACTGGTGAATTGTGCTTGCATGTTCTATAGTCTAAATCTGATTATGTTCTGTATACAGTATGAGAAGCTGACATTTATGGATGACTTAGAGTAAATAAATGGATGCGCCATCCATTTATTGTAGATATTTCAAATGTTTTGTTGCATTCTAAAAATAACAAATAATGTAGGACAGTAGCATGCAAAATGCACTCATGTGTACTTCATTTGTTCTTTCAGGCCCTCAAGACCTCTGGGGTGTGTGCTGTGGTGTCTCACAGCAGGACATTGGCAGCGAATTCTTTGGGTGCTTTGGATTGTGGGGCGGGCCTACTTGAATCAAACTTGTGTTTCTTGTGCCTCCCATGGGTGCTTGATTAGATGGATATCTGGGGGGTTTAGAGGCTTGGTCAGCAGCCTTGGGTTCTTTGCCTGTTGAGCCCTGTGATTCACTGGGTGTTCTGATACCTTTCTCCCATAACAATGATTGAAGTTCTTCAGCAATTTGTGCTATATTAGCTTTTCTGTGGGATTGGAACACTTTCCTCCCCATGTAACCAAGATCCTGGCTGGTAGCTCAGTTGTATGAATGATATAAAATGAAAGTCGCTCAGGATAAGGCCATTTGCCAAATCCTCCAAATGTCATCTACCACAGACATACCCATTATATAGCAGTTACATTTTACTTGTTACCAACAAACCAAGTATTTACTGGTTATATACCAGTATCTATGACAAACCACCAGTTACAGACCAGTTACTTACCACATACTTACCTACTACATGACAATTATCTACCAGAAGCTTGCCCATTAGATACCAGTTACTTGCCATATGCTACTGTAGCTATTATACTAGCATTTACCACATATTTTACACTCAAGACTTACTGTATACTCAACTATCATAATATAGACTGTGTATTTAACACATACTTATCTATAACATACTAGCTTTGACCACATACTTACATATGATTTAGCTAACAAAAAAATAGCCTTTTAAATAGCATTTACATATTGTAGTGTTTACTTACCTACAGTATTACACACCTACATACCCTCTACTCTTTATCTTCATCTTACAAATCTTTAGTTTAACTAGATGTCAGCATGTTTAATCGTGGTTAAATAATCTTAAAAATGCATTATACACAACATCTAAATAACATGCAATATCAGGTCATCCATCAATACATGAATAATTAGAACAGAACATTTCCCCTGCATGTGTAATTCTAATTAGAACTGTTTAAAACAGTGTGTTGTTTTGTCAGGTGTTCTTATTGAGTGTTGCCACAGCAGATCATCAAATCCATATTTTATTAATCCAGGCTTCAGACCAGCACTGGATTCAGAGAGAATCGAGCCCCAGTATTCCAAGATATACTCCCTCTGTACTTTAAATCAAATTTTAAAGGGGCTGTATGATATTTAAACCAAGCTTTTTATTTCCACATTCTGTTTTACATTTTAGTTTCAGCCAAAAATAATTGTCAATAATGACCTGGCAGAAAAAAAGTTTCTTCGGCATTTATTTTAACTTTAACAAAAACAATATGGTTGCAGAACTAGTTAATAAGCACCAGAGGCATAAACATACACACCCACACAATGATACGAATGATGAAAATGTCCACCATTGAAAGAAATGAAGTTCAAGTGCCTCAGGATCCAATAATACTCAACGAAATATATTATGTGAATATGACTTATTAATCTGCATAATGACTTCAACATTCGTTAGCATGCAGAGGAGCTAGAATTGATGGGAATTTAATTATGACACTTCTTCGTTATTAAAGGGGTAATCAGAGAGGGCTCTCATCATTAACTCACACCTTTAGAACAAGCTCGAACTGAAATTTCTCCCAGCTACCACGTTGCAGCAAAATGATTTCCCTTTCCTATCAGCCAAAACGGAAACAATACAAGCTTCAAATCGACCTGCAATTACCATGCTCATCCATCAGAAGAAGGAGGGGGGGGGAGAGCAAGAAGATAAGAGGGAGAAAGAAGAGGAAAGGAGAAGATTAAAATGATCCCCAAAACATGAGATACACCTGGATTTCTTTTAAATCTTATAGTCATTAGTTTTCCTCAATCCTTTTATTTTTAGTTCACGGAGAAAAGCCAGACAGTACTCTATCCATTTAGCTGAAATTCATACCATAAATTCAGCATTTCCATCTTGCATCATGTAAGCTAAAAAGCCTGTGACTATCAAACCAGCATTAACCTTGAGTCTCTCTCTCCCCCTCTCTCTCTCTCTCTCTCTCTCTCTCTGTCTGTGAACTTTTCGAGGTGCTTTACTTCCTCCTCTCTTTGTCAGTATTAACAAGCAGTCATGGTCGCTCTTTCTGCTTCTTTATATTCAAACAGCCTCATTCCCTGCTGTTACTCAATGACAAGCACATACACCCCCAGACAGACACACCAATCATTGTGATGAGCCGGAAGAACTGTCTGTTGTCTAGCCATAATTGCGTATATCATCAACTAGTAAACACACAGCTAGTAAAGTTAAATTTGCTGTAATTATTTTACGTTTTTAACTGGAATATTTTCAAGTATTTTTGCTGTTTTTCTTTGTGTGTGTCCGTGTGTCCGTATTACTAGGGTTTAAGTGAAACAAGGTAATGAGGCTTTCAGTGTGAGGGGCTTTAGACAGGCAGTGAGGCGATAGAAACTGGCTCTTTTATAGCCGTGTCTCTAATGGGGATATCCTGCAATCCTGCTCCTCAGATTTATCCATCCAGGGCTGCAGGATGTACTACAAGAATTTTTTCAACCAATGTACCATAACAGCTGGTCCATGTCAGAATACAGATGTTGCGTTACATTTTTCTATGTCTGAGCCTTGATAAAACTGTGCCCCAGAAATTAAAGACATTTATTAAGGAATCATTTGTCTCTTTGTTTGGAAACTGTTTGGGGAGTTTGCTAGGCATATATACATACATATATACATACATACATACATACAGTACATACACTGATCAGCCATTAAAATCACTCACAGGTGACATGAATAGCATTGATTATCTTGTGGCAATGACATTTGTGAAAGGGCTGAGAAAAGGGGTGTTACGTATCTGATGCCAGGGCAGAACCCACATTGAAAACCATTTACAGAAGCACTTTCAGCAAGAAAACAGACCTGATAATGTTGTCATCTTTAATAATATTTGTTCACCTAGTAACTGCTTCTATGCTGTTACAAACTGCCCCTGAACCATCTGTGTTGTATTTCACAGCTAATGCAAGCTACAACGTTAAGTAGCTTCTAACACAAGATCCAAGATCCGCCTCTAACTCCTAAACAAGGGCAGTACTTGATTTATGTTATACGTGATTGTAGACCCAACATAGAACACTACAGTAGCTCTCCATTTTATGCCATTTTGGAATTAATTGGAACATTGCTATTAAATATGAAGCCTGAAAAGTCATGGAGAGTTGATGTTACCTGCACGTCATTGTAAGGAGCGTAAAGAACAGCATATTCCATAGTATCTTCTCATTTTCAACAGAAACACTGAATTAGCTAAAACTAATGCTAGCAAACACCAACAAATCCAGGATGAATCACACATCTGAGGTAATCATGTTATGATAACAAATCAAACTTCTGCAAATGAATGTCCTTATTACCTTTTTCATCTCTTTTCACACACGCTTCTTTTTTGAATAAGTCACAAATCCACCACAACATACTGCATTTTAAAATCAGCAGGACAGAAGCTTTCAATTGCTAGGTTGCTCTGTGATCTATATGACAAAGCTTCAAGTAACCCAATACACTATGTTTATCTTCAGATAATCTTTCTGTTAATTTTTGCCTCTAAAATATACCTTGAGCCTAATTATTTGTTAACAAAAATACATAACAGCCTAATGTCGGTTAACAGTGCTTTTGCTGCCCACTGACTGACAACATGGCAGTCACATGTCTGCAAAATGTCTATATATGGGCAGCAAGTGAACAATCAGTTCGTAAAGTGGATCTGCTGGAAGATGGTGAAACAAGGCAAGCATAAGTAAGTGAGCTACTTTGACGAGCGCCAGATTAGTTGGTTAGACAACTAGGTCAGAGAATCGTCAAAATGGCAGGTCTTGTGTGGTTTTCCCAGTTTGCAGTGGTAAGTACCTACCAAATGTGGTACAAGGACATGCAATCAGTGAACCAAGGACAAGGTCATGGATTCCCAAGACATTGATGCATGTGGGGAGCAGTTAGCCCATCTGTTCCGAACCCACAAAAGAGCTACTGTAGCATGAATTGGAGAAAATAATAATGCTGGCTAGAAGGGTGTCAAAACGCACAGTGAATTGCAGCTTGCTGTACATGTGTTTGCAGGCTGAGTACTAGTGCTGACCCCTGTCTACCACCAAAAGCACTTACAATGGGGACCTGAACATCAGAACTGGACCATGGAGTAATGGAAGAAGGTGGCCTAGTTTGATTAATCACTTTCTTTTTGGATGGCAAGCCATCAGAGGCAGTCTGACACACTGGGAAATGTTCTGCTAGGAAACCGTGGGTCCTGGCATTTATGTAGATGGTACTTTGACTCATAAAACCTACCTAAACATTGTTGCAGACTAAGTATACCCTTTCATGGTAACAGTATTCCTTAATGATAGTGTCCGCTTTTAGCTGGATAATGCTACCTCCCACACAGCAAAAGAAAAAGAGGTTAAGGAATGGCTTTAGAACATGACAGACAGTTCAGAGTGTTGATTTGGCCTTCAAACTCCCCAGATCGTAATATGATGTGCTGGACAAAGAAGTCTGATATATGAGTCCCCATATTGCAACTTACAAGATCTGCTGCTAACTTCAAAAGTCTTATGGAGTACATGATTTGATTTCTCAGAGCCGTTATACCAGCATAAGGGGGACTTACCTCATATCAAGCAGGTCATTTTAATGTAATGGCTTGTCAATGTAAATATAATACATACATACATACATACATACATACATACATACACACATACATACACACATACATGCATGCATGCATTCCTACACGCATTCATACAAAATTGCCAATCTGTTCTAATGTAGTATAAACACAATATACTACATAATATTGTTATATGTAAATATGTTAGTCAATGTCACATTAAATTTTTACATTTATGTCTCAGTATAAACACAAATAAGTTAATTGTACTTTAACTACTTGAGGAAAGTGATTGCCTCAAATGGTTTAAATAATCAATAGTAGTTAGGACCTAATATTTTAATGAATATTATAAAGGTTTTTAAGGTCTTATCATAGCATTTCAATTGGGTTGAGGTCTGGACTTTGACTACATCATACCATAATCTTGATTCTTTTATTTTTCAGCAATTCTGATGTAGACTTATTGGTGTACTTCAGATCATTGTCCTGTTCCATGACTCAATTTTGACCAAGCTTTAGCTGCCACATTTGTCTGGTATACAGAGAAGTTCATGGTGAACTCAAAGACTGGAAGGTGCCCAGGTCCTGTGGCTACAAGACACTGTTTTTCTCTGAGACACTACACAGTCTGACCGTGGGGTAAATGTGCAGCGACATTCACTCCTATATAATTTATATTTATATGTATAACCTTTCCAGATTGATGTGCAACAAGAATTGTTTTTCTAAGCCCATTTTTATGTATTTCCCTTTTGGCATTGTGTTAACATATACCTGAATGCCCCACACCAGGAAATTGCCAAAATGTATGCTCTTAAATCCTCTGGAAGCAGAAAGGTGATACTTAGTCAAAAAAAAAATTGTCAAATAAATAGTTCCATGGTGAAAAAAGTTATACAGTATATATTGTTGTTCTTCTGAGGTTATATTTGCCTAATTCTAAGACCCTTGTGATCTCATGATTTTGTTTTATTATGTTTTTAGATGAAAACATATAGAATTAAAAGAAAGGGTACTAACTTTTGAACATGACTGTAGTACAGGATATTCCTACTTTTTGCCACAGGTACATTTTCTGTGACACTTCAAAGAGAAAGTCCTCTTTACTCCAGGCGACTGTCCATATCTCATTACAATCAAAGCATTATATATTCCAACATTTCCTAATAAGAAAGCTGCAAATGGAATTTTCCCAGCTGCATGTTACTGCAGATAAGTCCCAAGCAGAAAAAAAGGATTTGTCCAAGTAGAAGATAAATTGCAGAAAAGGACAAATTTACTTTGTTGAATAAGAAAAATGTGCACCTATTCAGTAAACTCCAGCAAACAAATCCAGACATGTCTAGAATGAATTGGCCAATCACAGTCTGAAAACGTGCTGCAGGAGTGTGGCTCTAGGTAAAGCTTTATAAGTTTAAGGTTGTTAAACTTAAAAAAAAAAATTTTTTTAATGAGGCTTTAGGAAATCGGGCTTAAAGAAATCTTGAAGAAACAAGACTTTAGGAAATTATCCAAATTCATAATTCTGTAGAGATGGGGAAAAATTTGATTCAGGTATGAACTGTGATTCTTCTGTGTGGCAATTTATGAATCGCAACAATATACCTTTACAAATATACAAAATATACATTTATTATTATTAATAATAATAATAATAATAATAATAATAATAATAATAATAATAATAATAGATGTGCACCAGTTAATTGGACACCAGAATTTCAGCTTCATCAGCCATGAATGGTGATTGACCAATAACCCTAAGATATAACCAATTCTGTAGCAAATATAAAGTCTTCTAAGTAGTGCAACAGAAATGCATTTGTATGCTGTTGCATTATCAAAAGTTGTGTGTATTAAAAGCCTATGATTAGCCATTTCTCCAAATTATGTGAGCGAATTAGTCTCAAAACCAACTCATGACACATGCTTACCACCAGCCTCGAACCAGCGCAATTACAAACTGATCTCGAAAGTCCCACATGCATGCGCTAGAAGCCGCGTGCATCCATGTGATCGCAGCCACTCGACCCATGCACTCATTGTCAGGGTGCATTTTGCGACTTTGGTGGCATTTGAGGAAGTAAAACTTCAAAGGTTTTTTATTGTCCTACAGGTGGTGCACTCTAAGCAATGCACAGATTTTTATCCTGTGTGTTAGAAGTGAATAATTTGCTAAATATGTTTAGAAACTACTATGCAGGTTGACATAACAGAGATACAGTATGTGCTGCTCAGCTAATGTTACATGGAATGGCCTACATTTAATTCTCATACCTATAATATTTTCCATAACTTCTAACATAAACAGATAATAGTAGGGTGTAGCAGTACTGTACACTTCAGCCATTACTCAATTCGATTCACAATCCATTCTCCAGTGATTTTGATTTGATTCCCAGAGTAGGCTAAAAAGAATGTTAGTAAAAAAAAAATGTAATGAAGAAAGGATTTTTTTCCTGAATCATAGACAATGCAAAACTATTCAAACTATGTTGAATGTTTCATGCTGTGACTAAACACCAAAGTAAATTACTAATGCATGTAAATTGTACATTACATTTTGAATGAAGTAACTCTGATTCTAATTTTGTAAATTCATTCATATTTATTAGATTCCTTATCAGTGCATGCCAACCATTTCGGCTGTTAATGCCTTCAAATGCAGAAGCAGCTGTATGGCTCTAAGCAGCAAATATAAACGCATATATGTAGGCTTTGCTGCTCATTATGATCCATTTGTGCTACATATGTTTCACATATTTTGTACCCACATTTTATCTTCTTATTTGCATATAAAGGTGGTTTATATTATATTATATTATATTATATTATATTATATTATATTATATTATATTATACTATTATATTAATACTGTTATGAACACATGGGAAGATCCTAATGCCACTAGAAAGCCTCCTCATGTCTCTCTCTCTCTCCTTTCTCTCTCACACTCTCTGGACATTAAACTCAGTGTGTCAGGTGTTATGTGAGTGTCATAAATTCAGGCAGCCTTACGTGGGTGCATAGCAGGAGGATAATTTGTGGCCAAAAAATAGGGTGTGTTTTTTTTTCTTTCCCCAGCACAGCTATAAAACAGGAGACGGGGTTGGGGTGGGGGGGGGGGGGGGGGGGGGCTTGGGTGGTGATGTTCTGAAGTGACAGACTCAGCACAACAATCTGGTCAAACTCTCTCTTAGCCCTTGACTGTTGACATCACCTTCAATCATGTGTAAACTATTACAAAGCAACGGGCCACCATTTATTTAACCAGCCCCAGGAGGAAAGAAGGATCAAGAAAAAGATGGAGGGCGAGAGAGAGAGATCAGACAGACAAATTTCAGCTACTCTCGACGGATTTGTTCTCCCATGCAGCTTGCCTGTGTTCTAATTCTGTCACTTCTTGTGCGGCTTTACTGTATGTATCAACTTCCACTTTAAGTATATTGCCAATATTGCTAATATCATAATATGCATTGACTGTTTACCCTTATTAGGAATATGATTGTGTTGTTTATTGCTTTGTTTTAATGCCAAAACATTAATGAGCGTATTATGCGAGAAAAATCTATGCGATGTATGCAAAGTTTGGGAGCAAAGTTATAATCAAAATTTTTTCCAACCATTTTTTCCCGTTAAGAAGCCCAAACAGCATACATACAGATTAGACTGCTCCAAATAAAGCAAATGTAAACTACTTAATAAAGCCTTTAAATTGGAATCTTTATGTCACTGAATGCTGCTTCACCTTTACCTCATGTCTCTGCAGAATGCTATAAAACAGCATGGGTCAGAGTGATCTCCATGCAGACTCCATGTGCACCTGTGCATTCAGACCTGCAAATGACTGGAACAGCCAGCAACTGAGGGTGCGCATGAATGAGTGCATCGCTGGCTCACGTTCTTCAAACCATGAAACATTTCTAATGCTCATGCATTTTTTACACCTCTGTAGAAAGTTTCATTTAACAGTCTCAGCAATGAGCTTCCCTACTGACTATACAACAGCATTACCCCAACCCCCTAGTGTTAAAACTCAGCTTTAATACCACTCCGTGTGTGTGTGTGTGTGTGTGTGTGTGTGTGTGTGTGTGTGTGTGTGTGTGTGTGTGTGTGTGTGTGTGTGTGTGTGTGTGTTGTGTGTGTGTGTGTGTGTGCGTGTGTGCGTGTGTGCGTGTGAGACAGAGAAAAGGACAACGTTCTCCCATCAAATGCTGAGGAAGATACTTCATGACTTCATTTCTATACAAATTGCCTAATTAAAAAGCATAAAAGGACAAAAGAAGATTTTTTACAATTACTGCAGGCTACAGCAACTTTGGCTTTATCCATACATTTTGTGATGTACCCATGTTGTCAAAAAGAGGTCCAATGCCAAAAGAACTGTAGCAAAACTAAAACAAATCTAATGAGGCAGTCACAAGTCCAAAAAGTTACACACATAAAGTTCAAGTTAGAGGATATTGAAAAACAAATGAGAATTTATGCCGTGCACACATCAAATATGCCTCGGGCCACTGAGCAGGGAAAAACATCGGCCTGTCATTTCTTCATTTCTGCATTTCACACTGTCGCACTGTCAGCATGTTCCCTGTGAGCTCCGGGTCTTTGTCGTAGACTCTTCAATCTCCGTCCTTCACTCCATTTTTCTCTCACTATTTTCCCTTTCAGCATTATTGTTAAACTGTAGCTATAATTCAGCTCATCCACGCCAAGTGCTAAAGTTTTTTCTTTACAACAAGGAACACTTCTGTGTCTAAACACACACACACGCACGCACACACACACACACACACACACACACACACACACACACACACACACACACACACACACACACACACACAGACTAAAGCATCTTTTCTTTTAACTGTGTCCAAGTTGTCTAAATTATGGTTATTTGTGACACTCGTTGGTTTCCTGTCTTTGTGTGAAAGCCTCGCTCTGTTACAGGGTAATGGTCAACTGGCTAAAACACTCATTAATCTCAATATCGCAGCCTCTCTCGTGACTGATAGTTAGTGTTTCCATGCCTCTGAGAAAATGGCTTCGGAAAAAATTGCAATGATATGGCAACAAATCATATTTTGACAGAGCAGGAAAAAAAAACCCAGCAAAGTCCAAATCAACCAGGCACAACACTATGAACACAGGGTGTGTGTTATCCATGCATAGTTAGATGTCTGGTTGGGGAAAACAGGGTAAATACTGGAGGTTCAATACTATCCCATTTGTGGGGTGTGAAATAGAGAGATGGAAAGCGATTAAATGAGTAAGGGCCGTCTGGGTGTGCCCTGACTAGTGAGTATGGAAACAGCCACAGGCACGTCGTGTCTTTCTGTCTTCTGTCGATAATGAAGCATGTCTTCAGTGCGTGGGATGTTTGGCAGCAAACAGTAAAACTGGAGGCACAAAATGTCTGAGCGTTCTTTTTTGTTGTTGTTGTTTGTTTGTTTGTTTGTTTGTTTGTTTGTGGCCATATGCAAATTCATTCTGTGGTTCCTCAGCACAGAACCATTCTGTGGTTCCTAAGCTGCTTTTTACTTGAACATCTCTCAGAAGGCCGATGAAGTAAACGAGACAGTCAGGAGAAAGTTGTTTTCACCTGGAAAAAGGCTACCTACTTATCTAGAGCATAACATCATGTACTGTATCATTGGCAGGATGGAGGAAAATATGCTTTAAAAATAATATATAACAGTAATATTTGCCCACTGTAAATGTGAGTAGTGTCAAACTTCAGCTAGTAAACAGAGTCTTCGTAGTCATGGTGCAGGATTGTCATTGTGCACGGACACTTATGGTGTGTATCAGACCCAGACAATGTTATCATGCAGTTATCCATTCAGTCATATTCAGCAGGAAAAAAATGTTATTTTGTCTGAGAAAGCTAAACAGATACACACACTCTCTCTCACACACACACACACACACACATACACACACACAAAGTAACCTGCCATTTTTTTTTTTTTTTGGAAATAACAACCCAGCCAGTAGTGTTTTTCATTTTTCTCCTCTTTGTCCGTTCTGCATCCTTTTCCCTTCCTTGACTGATTGTTTTAATTTAAAAACATACTTATCTATTTTTTTTTCCACAGACTTCCTATCGGTCACGACTAGGTCAGCCCAATCTAATTTTGCTATATATATATATAAAAATAAAAAAAATGCAAGAAGATACGTTCTCTCTTTCTGAGCTCCTTTGTTCCCTCTCTCTTTGGTGCCTCCATTATTTTGACCTCCAGATTTTAAAATAAGGTGAGGAGAAAGGGTATGAAAAAAAAGCATTGAAAATTTATGCAGCCTGGGTGGTGTGAAATGAATTGTAAGAAGTGCCAAACATGAATGTGCGACGTGAAAAGGACACGATGGGAAGCAGCGAATTTAAACTGCAGATGAGCTCTGCAGATGGGCAAATTATGGTAAGAAAAAAAATATTACACACAAAATTGCATTTTTCACAGAGGTACTCGCTGAAATGCATATGCAAACAGATATGTGTCACATTAAACCCAGCACACACTCACACCTATCCTTTGAACCCACACAAAGCATTGAATTCTTCCTATCCAGTGTCCCAAAGGTCTCCATACCTCGGAGAAATTATCACTCTTTAGCAAAAATGTAACTTTGTTTACAAAACGTCCTCTACATAAATCCATTTTTATGAAAACAAACACAGAGTCATCTCTCCCACTCACTATGAACTTGTGTTAACACATCTGGTGTTATGCATTTAATTGCACTCCTTTAAATGATCTTTGTGTGCTTCCCAATCCAACAATGGTAAGAGCTACTGTACTCAATATTAGGCAGGCAGTCATATGGCTGATCAGTATACAGTATATACAGTATATACAGTGTATATATATATATATATATATATATATATATATATATATATATATATATATATATATATATATATACATACCAGAACCAATCAAAAGTTTGGATACGATAGTGGCGATTTTAAAGAACTATATAGTTCTTGCACCTGGAACTACTGTAGCTAATGAATTGACAACAGCAACATTCATTTCCTATTTTAAGGTACGACTGTCAACTTTTCTGAAATAGTTCTTGCAAGAACAGTATTGTCAAAGGCATAGCAAAACCCATCAAGTACCATGATGAAATTTGCTCCCAGGACAGCAAGACCAAAACAGAAGTTCATTTAGGGTTACCAGCCTCAAAAATCCCCAATTTAAAGCACCTCAAAGCTGTTACGCAAGCTCTGCAGAGTATCAGTACCAGACACATCTCAATATCAACTAAAAGAGATTATTGCATATTTTGGATGCCTTCCAATCTATGCATAAGTTTGCAAACCCTTGGAGGACATTTTGCTAAAGGCTTTAATTTCTTCTATGTATGGAGACACCCTATAGACATCTCGTCTATTTTTCTTTCCATGCTGAACTGACAACATTTTGCATGCCTTTATGCTTGTTTGATTGGGTCTGAACACAAAATGTTCCCCTGTGACACACTTGTAGAGTTAGGTGAAGAAGTAAAAAATAAAAAATAAAAATAAAAAACACAGTTTTTTCCTCATATCTGACTGGCATTGTTACAGTTTCTTCTATGCTGGGATGGACATGGCTTCTTTGGAACCAGGTTTGGGATTAATATGTTACAAAGTAGCCTGAAGGCAGGAATCCACTAGAGTCTGTCCATGCTGTCTCAAACGAGCTATCAGAGTTGCAGTAAAACCCTCAAATCATTGTCATGTCCTCTATTGTGTAATGTGTGAGGAAGATAGATGGTCAGGGAATAACAGCATCAACTAGTGAGAGAGGCTGATTCTTTTTCCTTTTTTTTTTTTTTTTGTTTGACATGCCAGAATTCTTTTTAGACAGAAATCCAAAAGTGAGAGTGGTTTTAGACAGGCCCTTGTCAATAGCCAGCAGTCACTGAGTGGGCATTAGTTATAGTCCAAAATCAAGCATTTTTCTTCAGCTCAATACTCCCAGGTCACCATTGCCAGCTCTGTGCAACATTGACTAATGTCCTTCCAACTTCAGGCTTTTCTTAGACACACTTTATATATTTGATATTAATCCAAGAGCCAGCCCCTTATCAAAGAATTAGAATATACAATATAATACGTTTAATTCCAAGCTGTCTTGATATGGTTCTACCACATGTTAAAAAAAACTTAAATACTGTAACTTGTATTTACAAAAGTTATAGTCACAACAGTACAACAGTTCAAAATGATCATTTTATGCCACTATTAAGCAGAGGTGGCAGAAGTACACAAACTCAAACTCAAAAAAGTTAAAGAACTTTGCGTAAACGTTGCGTATGTTTAAGCACCAAATGCATTCTCTAGAATACAAAAATACAAGTACTCTGCAAAGAAAGTGATTTTTCTTGGTATCTATCTGATTGATAGAAAGTTACTGATGAACAGTATTGTAAAGTAGAGTATTTTAAACACAGTTTAAAATACTCTACTTTACTAATGAATAAAGTAGTAATGATAATGATGTAATGATGATAATGATAATGATAATGATAATACTAATGAATGCAGAACGCTTGCTTAGTGGTTAGCACTGTCGCCTTGCACCTCCATTGTTCGGGTTCGATTCCTAGCCAGGTTCAATTCCTGCCTCTGTGTGCATGGAGCTTGAATGCTCTCCCAGTGCTAGGTGGGTTTCCTCTGGGTATTGCAGTTTCCTCCCACAGTCCAAAGACAGGCAGGTTATTGAATTTGCCGTTGCCAAATCATCTATAGTGTGTGAATGAGTGTTTGAGTGTGTGTACTGTACTATACGTATGTCCTGCGATGGGTTGGCACCCTGTCCAGTGTGTCCTTAGGCCCCAAGTTTTCTACAAGACCCCCGCAACCCATTATACAGGATTAAGCAGTATAGACAATAGGTGAGAGGGTAGCTTTGTTACTATGTTAGCTTAGTTAGTGTCAGGGATAACCCCTAGAGGGCGCCAGACCTGCCTGCTCCTCCGATCTGTGACAGCGACGACGACAGAGAGCTCTTCTACATGCCGATCAGCAATGACAATGGCGAGCTCTTCTATATGTTGTATAGCGTCGATGATGAAGATGACGGCGCTCCTCTTTCTGCCGTTGTCACGCTTCGAGGAAGACAGCGAGCTGCCGCCGCTGCACCGCGCCGCCGAGCACAGCGAGCTGCCGCCGCTGCACCGCACCGCCAAGCACAGCGAGCTGCCGCCGCTGCACCGCACCGAAGAGGAGGGCGAGCTGCTGCCACTGCACAGTGCCTTCGAGGACGGCGAGCTGCCGCCGCTGCACCGCAGCGCCGAGCACAGGGAGCTGCCGCCGCTACAAAGTGCTTTCGAGGACGGCGAGCTGCCGCCACTGCACTGTGCCTTCGAGGTCAGCGAGCATCCTCTTCCTCCGCCGCCGCCGTCATGCGCCGCCGAGGTCAGCGAGCATCCTCTTCCTCCGCAGCCGCCTTCATGCGCCGCCGAGGATAGCGAGCTTCCTCTTCCTCCGCCGCCGCCTTTATGCGCCGCCGAGGACAGTGAGCTTCCTCTTCCTCCGCCGCCGCCATGCGCCGCTGAGGACGACGAGCTTCCTCTTCCTCCGCCGCCGCCATGCGCCGCTGAGGACGACGAGCTGCTTCTTCCTCCACCGCCGCCGTCATGCGCCGCCGTGGTCAGCAAGCTTCCTCTTTCGCCGCCGCCGCCGTCATGCGCCGCTGAGGACAGCGAGCTTCCTCTTCCTCCGCCGCCGCCTTCATGCGCCGCCGAGGACAGCGAGCTTCCCCTTCCTCCGCCGCCGTCATGCGCCGTTGAGGACAGCGAGCTTCCTCTGCCTTCGCCGCCCTGCACTGGAAAGGATGGTGCTCATCCTCTGCCTCCGCCGCCCTATTGCAACGGGGGCATCAGGCCATCGGGCCCGCCGGACATAGGTGCCAGCCTCTGGGTGAGAGGGGCGGACATTGGACCCTGGGGGGGATGCCCTGGACCTCCTGTGGCGCCCCGGAGTTGCGCCCTTTGAGGGGGGGTTATGTCAGGGATAACCCCTAGAGGGCGCCAAAGCGCCCTGTGACTTTGTTGTAGTTTAGTTTCGTTTTACTTCATTTCCCGTCATGCAGCTCGGTCAGGTGACATGAACCGAGTTAGTTATTAGTTTCTTTATAAATAGGTTGTTTTGAGTTTAGTTATTTGTCTTGCATCTGTTGATTTTCACCCTGTAAATGTCTGCATGTTTAGTTTGTGTCGTCCCTTAGTCTTTATTCGTGTTTTGGTTTGTTTTATTATTAAAGTTTAATTGTTTGTTTGATTTCCCTGTTTACTTTATAACAAAAACATTGTTCCTTTAACACCTGGACCTCTGCAATTATGCCTCGCACAAAGAAACATGACAGTTAGCTAGTTCCTACTGTTGCTAACCTGTATGACGCAAGTAGTCTACACTGCTACACAGGGGCATGGGCCATGCAAACAGAATACAATAAGGTTAAAGGCCACACTAAAATTGTATAATTATAGATTTGTTATAATATATGTAACTAGTGTGAATCACAAATCCAGAGTTCACAACTCTTTTGCTCAGTATGTTAGCTAGGTAGCTACAGTAGATTGCATCTAATTTTAGCTTGACAAGTGTGGTTGTTTAAGTGACTTGAAAAATGGAGCCAGAACAATCCATAGCCCAGAGTTCAAGTGGGTGGGATCCAGTGCCTATCAATCACATTGATGAACTAACCAATCTGCGCTCATAATGACCTGCCAGTCATTTCTGTAAACTTGGACTACTTGAGCTGGTGGAATTGTTTTGTTTCTGTCTCTGCCACTTTCTAATCATTTTTCTTAGATTAGAAAATGCACCTTGGTGAGATCTATTTTAAATGTAGGGAGTAAAAGTACAAGTTTTTCACTCAGAAGTTAGTAGTAGTAAAAGCTATCACATAAGACAATATTCAAGTAAAGTTGAGATGCACAAAAAGTACTCGCACTTCATTACTTGCTTCTGCCTCTGCTATCTTTTTTTTTATAAGCGAACATGAAAGAGAGACACATCATCTAGAAGACTCCAGTACTCTAAAGAATGATTCATATGATAGGTCATTAAGACTACAATTTATGATCATTATTTTAAAAGCCAAAATAATTTAATTCTATTTAATTTTATGTAACAATTTTTTTTTTTTTTTACATTAATTGATGTTGACATCAACAATAGGTAATAGAAAAGGGGATGAGGGATTTGAAAGGACAAATCCCTGCCCTCCTTGTTTTAGTTAAATCCTAATTTCTCTCAGAGGAGTGTGCACAAAAAAAAAGGTTCAAATGCAACAGATCTGTTTCCAACAGATTCAGATCAGCTACCCAAGGCTTTTATAATAGAACCAGCTCACCTTTGCTTTCCAAAAAAAAATAAAAATTTTATAAAAACAAGCCTAATATGGAAATATTCATATATATTATACAGTGTATACAAATGTACTGTAGGCTATATCTTTTTATTTATGCTTACCATCCATTTTAACAGGAACACCTGTACATCTGCTCATTCATGCAGGTACTGTATATGAGATAACAGCATTATGCATAAAATCATGCAGGTACAGGTCAATGGGATTAAGTACAGTATTAGTCACATCATACTTTAGAATGGGGGTAAATGCTTTTAACTATGGCAGACAGTACTGTAGATGTTGGTGCCAGATGGGCTGAGTATTTCAAAAACTGCTGATTTCCTGGGCTTTTCACACACAACAGTTTCTTGGGTTTATTCAGAATGGTAGGAAAATAGAAAGAAAAAAGAAAAAACACTGAGTGAGAGACAGTTTTGTGGGTTAAATTGCCTTGTTATAAGAGAGGTCAGAGAAAAATGGCCAGATTGGTTCAAGCTGCCCGGAAGGAAGGAAAGAATAACTCATATAATCGCTCTTGACTGTGCGCTGTGGAGATCAGAAAAGCATCTCAATAAACATCTTTATGGAACTCGCTTTGCATTGACATTTTATGGAGCATGTTATGAACTGCTTAGATCCAGTCAAAGGAAATCTTTATGCTACAGACTGTAATATCACTCTAGATACAATAAGTACTGTATGTGCTTCCAACCTTGTGAGAACATGAGACAACTGTCATCAACTAACTTCATATACTAATCTATCTCATATGTTATGGATACTAAATGTTGGGATAAATAACATCTTATCCATTATACAGCTCTTGTATTGTACAATATTGTTGTAAACCAGTGGTATTTTACTATATTTATGAATATCCCATGCTTATGAAAAAAATCAAGATAAGCAACTAACATGGCTGAATGGCAGTGAGGATTAGTGATCAGTTCCTCTGTTTAAATAAGATACATGGATTTGAAGTGTCACTTTTCATTACTTCATTTGTACTAGCACTAGCACCTCAGACCCTGAACAGATGCGACATCTGTTTTGAAATTTTTTAATAAGCTATATCATCACTTCACTAATCAGGCCAGAGCCGGAAAATTAATTTAAATTAAATTCCACAAAAACATTTCTCAATGAGCTCCTTTCAGTTAAATAACTGACATAAATGCGAGTTATTTAATCAGCTACAGTGGAGGATATGCAACAAAAGAAATGCTGGTTAATGTCCAAAAACTTGGAATCCCTGATGAATAAGTGGTTCCCAAACTTCAAAAGTTCATGGCCTAATTTAAAATCTTGGCAGGCCAGACAAGCCTTTAATCACAGCTCTGATCAACACACAAGACTGATAGAAATGAAAAATAACAAGTCATTTAAAGTCTATGGCTTTGTTTTATTAGCTTTTATTATTATTATTATTATTATTATTATTATTATTATCATTTAATGGAATCATGTATTCATTAATATGCTATGGTAATTTCAAATTTAATTACAAAATTGAAAATGAAAAATGTTTAATATACTATTTGTAAATAAATTCTCGCAGCCCACCTGCAGTACCTTCATGGGAAACTCTGTCCTTAAGTATATTTCAAGTGCTTGATTCAATCCAGACCACATTCCACCACTTCACAAACCTCTGATTAATCTAAATAGCTTCAAACATACGAGCTTATGACAACAGTGCCAATTATAGAGGAAACTTCTGCACAGTTATGAGTCACCAGCCTTCGGATGTATAATTTCGGATTTATAATTTTCCATCACTTTTCTACTCAGACTTTGGCAGCACTGGGCATTTATAGCACATCAATGAAATAATTTATTCTTTCCGAAGGGAATAGCTGTTGATGTAGGAGTTTTTATTGGATTTATAAGAGAGTGCCTTAACCAAAACTTTGGCATTACGTTAATAATTAATGAATGGGTAACAAATTCCTCCTGCAGGCATATTAGAATTTTATCATCTCTATTTGGAATCACATGTCTTTATTAGGTCTTGTGCCCAACTGTCCATGCAAATATAATTTTTTCAGTTTTTGTATTGTTTAATATATTTTTTCAGTTTTTGCTTGTTGTGGTGTCTGTGTGTTACAGTAGGTGCAACAGTATCACAATAGTCTGTATGTGTGGCCTCGTATTCATAGACCCTTCTCATGGTTTTTGTTTTCAAATTTGTTTTTGGTTATTAGTTCACATAATGTTTATTTAGAGCTATCACTGAATCTGACTTTATTTTATTACAGAAAACTAGAAAAGATGCAGAAGATTTCTGTGGTATCCAGGGAGTCATCCTGAAAAAGGGTGAGTCAGTGCCATGAAAGAATCCTTCAACGTCCTGGTCCCCATGCAGGACAGTGCCATTTTGCACCCTCCCTGCCCCGCAGAGAACATTGCTCCAATGTTTTGCTCCCCTTCTTCCTTTGCTGAGAACATCGCTCCCTCCCAGAGGGTGTCAATCATGGGAGATGCTTCATGATGGACATCAATTCTTCCCATCCCCACCTCTGCCTTCCATTTCACTCCCTTTGCTGGCTTCATGGTGTCTGTAGCTCTGTTTCTGTGCTCCGTCTGGGAGCTTGCGCCATGCCTTAGTGATACGGATGAGACCACAATGACAGTGGTGCTCTCAAGGGACTAAGAAAAAAGACATTTTGTATCACTATCCAGGAGCCCGTCCTGTCTTTGTTTCATGCATCAGGGGGAGCGTTTGGGGGACTTTCATAAATTCCCCATCAATCCCAGTGCGTCACGGTCCCTGATCAGATTCAGTTGTGTCTCTTTACTTATTTAGCACCATTATTTAAGTTATGAGTTTTTTTGTCTCTTTGTCTAGCTTTTGTAGGGTATGTGTGTATCATATCAGGTCTCAGTATTAGACATTATGAAGCCAAAATGAAAGCACACTTATTTACCTTCTTATTTACTTAACTTACTTTACTTACTTTACTGATTCCAAGGTAAATTCCTGCTGTCTAGCAGCAATATAGACAGCTACACAAGGCCAAGGTTGTGGATGTGATTGCATAATGTATATCGTACATATATAGTCAGTAGACACAGGACAATGTAAGAACTGACCAAAAATTACTAGTGCAATGTTATGAACAAAAACCTACAAGAGTGTTTAACGGATATAAATAAAGCATATGTCACAATTAAAATATATATTTTTTTAAATCGGAAATGAATAATAATGGTAAATGAAATGAAGTGAAATGCAGTGCAACCTTGAAGTGCATTTGTACTAAGTACCACCATGATTCAATAGTTTGTTAATCTACCTTTAGCAGCAATAACTTGAATAGATCTTGACTAGGCCATTCGAAAACATTGATTCTTTTATATTTCAGCCACGCTTATTTAGATTTACTGGTGTGCTTCAGATCATTGTCACTGTTCCATGACCTAATTTCGACCAAGGTTTAGCTGTCGGACAGTTGGCCTCACATTTGCCTCTAGAATACAAAAGAGTTCATGGTCACCCCAATAACTGCAAGGTGCCCAGGTCCTGTGGCTGCAAAATAAGTCATCACTCCTCCACCTCTGTGCTTGACACTGGCTATGAGGTACCTCTGCTGAAATGCTGTTTTGTGAACCTCAGTAGTGCTTCCATGTTCTTTTTTAGACCGAAAAGCTCTTTTCCTGGCAACTCTTTCCAACAAACTGTACTTGTTCAATCTCTTTTTAATTGTGCTGTCACGGACTTTACCATTTAACATGCTGAGGCCTGTAGGGTCTGCGATGTAGTGCTTGTTTTTTTGTATTTCTCTGAGCATTGCACGTTCTGACCTTGAGATGAATGTGCTGGGACGTCCACTCCTGGGAAGATTGGGAACTTTATCGAATTCTTTCCACTTGTGTATAATCTTCATCACTGTAGAATGTTTCATCACTTCAAATTGTTTGGAAATGGTTTTATAATCCTGTCCAGATTGACGTGCATCATCGGTTTCTTTTATAAGACCATTGCTTACAGTATGTCGCTTGCCATTGTGCAAACACACACCTGAATTCTCCAGACCAACAAACTGGCAAAACTTTTTCTTTTATAGAGGTCTGCACACCTGCTGATGATCAATTAATCAAGGGCTGATGAATAACAGCACCTGGCTGCAACTTACCCTCTTACAGTAAAACCTGTGGAAGCAGTAAGGGGGCCCACATGTTTTTCTTTTCTTATTGGCTTCATTTTTGTTAAAAAATATTGGCACAGTGAAAAAAGGTTATATGTTGTTCGTCTGAGGTTGTATTTGCCTAATACTAAGACCCACTACAATCAGATGATTTTAATGGTTTAACACAAAAGAAAACATTTACAGGTGAAACTCAAAAAATTAGAATATCATGCAAAAGTTCATTTATTTCAGTAATGCAACTTAAAAGCTGAAGCTAATATATGAGACAGACTCATTACATGCAAAGCAAGTTAGTTCAAGCTGTGATTTGTCATAATTGAGATGATTATGGCGTACAGCTGATGAAAACCCCAAATCCACAATCTCAGAAAATTAGAATATTGTGAAAATGTTCAATATTCTAGGCTCGCAGTGTGCAACTCTCATCAGCTAATTAAGAGATAACACCTGCAAAGGGTTTCTCAGCCTTTAAATGGTCTCTCAGTCTGGTTCAGTAGGAAGCACAATCATGGGAAAGACTGCTGACCTGACAGTTGTGCAGAAAACCATCATTGACATACTCCATAAGGATGGAAAGCCTCAAAATGTAATTGTAAAAGAAGCTGGATGTTCCCAAAATGCTGTATCAAAGCACATTAATAGAAAGTTATGGAAGGGAAAAGTGTGGAATAAAAAGGTGCACAAGCATTAGGGAGAGGAGAGGATTATAAGGAAAAGGCCATTCAAAAGTGTTGGGGACTTCTACAAGGAGTGGACTGAGGCTGCGGTGAGTGCATCAAGAGCCACCACACACAGAGGCAGTAACTGCTGTAAAAGGGGCCCAAACCAAGTACTGAGTACATACAGTATGCATACTTATACTTTTCAGAGGTCTGATATTGTTCTATGTACATTCCTTATTTTATTGATTGCATGTAATATTCTAATTTCCTGATCTTGTGGATTTGGGATTTTCATAAGCTGTACGCCATAATCCTCTCAATTATGACAAATCACGGCTTGAACTATCTTGCTTTGCATGTAATGAGTCTATCTCATATATTAGTTTCACCTTTTAAGTTGCATTACCTGTAAATAAAATACGTGACTGTATGTGTCATACTATCACTATTTGCCTCATTTCATAGTTCACTGCACCCATCTTCACCTCCAGCCCCTGACACTTGCAATCTTCTTATTCATGTATCATTTATGTAGACTTTCATTTTTCTTCTTCTTTTTTTTTTTAATTGTCTTGCTTTATGTTACATCATCTTATATTTGGAATGGGAAAAAATACCCTTTTCCCTCACATTTTGTTCACATTTTATTTAAAAATTTTCAATTTCCTACAGGCTTAAAGGCAATAATGTTTTTAATAGTGGTTTATTGGAGAAAAACTTTTGTCCAAGGAAAAAAATGGCAACCTCCAGGATGGAGTTATTTTTAATGATCCGAATGGGGAGCCCAGAAAGTCAGCTTAGGTATTACTGACATTGTACTCCATAAGGCAACTCTGAATACAACTTTTTTCATTAGAAATATTGACATAGAGAATAAGGTCACAGAGAATGCCCTTTTAGAGAAAAAGGTTACAATTTTAGTGGCCAACTCTGAATATGGCTCATGGGAAGTGAACATGTATTGATATCAATAAAGCAATGCATTGATTGTTTGCTAAGATCATTTTATGTTGTAAGAGTGACACTTGCAACTGTACTAACAAACACAATGTGTTTGTAGTCTAATCTTTCCCACCCTGGATATTGGATATTTGTTGTTGTTTTTTTCTGCATGAGAGAGAGAGAGAGAGAGAGAGAGAGAGAGAGAGAGAGAGAGAGAGAGAGAGAGAGAGAGAGAGATGCACAGTGAGAGGAAATATCACTACTGTGAATCTACAAACTCTTCACATAGGCTATTTTTTTGCAGCTTGAATGAGACCCAAATTGGGAACCAGAGAACTAAATTACTTTTATTCCCTAAATATCCTTTGGTACCTTAACTTGCACCCAATATATTCACCCAATACACACAATATATTCTCCATAAAGCACTGCAGATGAATAAAAAATGAAAAAGAGATTCAAATAAGACCGTGGGCACAGATACAATAAAGGAAACACCAAACAATGTACTGTATACATACAGTACATCAGGTATAACAAGCTGTTATGTTTCTTGTCTTCTTGTTGATTTTAGTAAGATAACAGACCCTACATTCAATTGAACAGTTGGAAACAGGTGATGTGGGCGGAAATCTTTCTGAAAGAAAATCTATTTGCATGTGATAAAAAAAATTTTTAAATAAGAGAGTATGTCTCATCATACCACATTGCCTCCTTCTACTGTTCTGAGATTGAAGTTTTGCGCTGATTACAGCAGGTTCCACATAGCACTGCTTGCAGTGGTTCCCAAATGGCAGTCCTATCATAAATCTTACCGTTGGGAAACTAATGATGTGCAGTTTTGGTTGAAACTGAGTGGGGGGATGGTTTCACTTCAGCCCTGTGCTGTTTTTTTAGGCAGTTGTTTCAATATTCACATACAGGCCTGTCAGTGAGATTCAGATTTCAGCCCTTCTTCCTACCCAAGGCTGCTTTTCCTTGTTTGAAATATGCTGTCATAATTTTGGACACTGTCTCTCTTGACACTTTTTTTTCCCCGTTTCTTTTACTGGCACACCGGCAATTTGCCACCCAACTTTCTCTTCTTTCACAGTTTGTCTCAAACTCAAAACTCAGTCTATAAAAGGCTTAAAATGTCTTTAATAAGAAAATGCTCGTTGCATACGTTAGTAGCATGAGATGATGCTACAGTACTTTAAATAATGAAAATAGATTTTTGCTTTTTATGTGACTCAAATTTAAGCAAAAAATCTGTTTAATTTTATAAATAACCAACTATTCGATATCATGGTTGATCTTAGTTTTATTAGACAATGGAAAAGAACATAGTGCCTGCACTTTTACCTTCATGACAAAATCCAGGATAAGCAAGAATGCAAAAACTGAAAACATTCCCATTCCCAAATTAGCTCTGTTTTTTGGCATAGTGAACCAGTAACATTAATGTAGGGACATCTAATATACTTTTTAGCAAAATATATCTTTATTCACAATACATCCTCTGTATGAATGCCATCTCTTTGTAAACACACACAGAGTTTCTCTCGTTCATGATAAACCTCCATTGAAATTGCTCTCTTAGTGCTTTCCTTCAAACAGTCTGTGCTATATCTTTTCCTGGTATACCATCGCCTTCTCATACCCCCACAGGTAAAAATCAAGTGGGCTTAAATCAGAGGATCTTAGAGGGATGTTCACTGAGCCACAGCAGAACCCAGAAACTGTTGATCCAACCTTTGGTTGATTTCCCCTATGTGTGAAGACTGTCGGGACACTCTGTGTTTTAACATACACTAATTTTCAATAAGATTCAATATTCGTTCCCTATTATTTCCATCTTATTTTCATCTTGTTAAGAACAGAATAATATTGTCATTTGGGACTTTTTATAGTTTCTTGATGTGAGCTGCTACGCTCGGCACAGAAATGCTGATTGTGTGTATAATTTGCATATCACTGGCAAAGCACAGCATGGTTTCAGGTCTGTTCTAATCCCCATGCCAGACACTGCGTCTTTTTTTCTCAGGCAAGTTGTGAAGTAAGCTAAAATACATATGATTTAAATGGATAAAAAGCTATGGGAGAAATAATGAATGAGGTCATGATTTAGGTGAACATTTCCTGTCAATGTGTTGATGAGTAACGTCCACCATGTTCACCATGAATGTTAATATATCGATCAGCCACATAACAAAAACACTTTACAGTATGGTCACCCAAGGCACAACTATGCCTGTGAGGAGCAACGGCCAGCCTGTTCAGTGTGATCTGACAGAAGAGCCAATACAGCATGAAAAGTCACACAGAAAATATTCACCTAAATCGTGACATTATTCATTATTTCTCCATGATAAGAAGGCACCAGAATACTCAGTGCACCATTGCCCAACATGCACAGCAAATGAAGTCCACATAAACACAATGCAAGTGCAAGCACTACTATTAATCTAATCTTTTTTTCACTACCGCAATGATGCACAATGGATAAACAACCTGTACACCAACAACCTGTACTCTTCTGTTTTGGGATCCTAAAATGGCTGGAGAACTGAGCTGCCTCTTCTGTGCCTGTCACAGGTCTAATCACAAACCATATCCTAATGGTCACATGACCATTAGGATTTTTAAACGTCCATATTAGTAACTTAGTGTCACAAAACCCACAGTGACACCAAAGGGGGGAAGGAAAACAACACCACAACAAAAACTATTACAATATTTTTACAAAGGTAATAATGTAAGTGAACTTAATTTCTGCACATACTCACACATTTTCCCTGTTGTATCCTCTATTATTGTTTTAATGGGAATTATTGTTTTAATAACCATCACCAATATACTTCGACTGTTTTGTCTCATTTTATAGTTCACTGCACCCGCCTTCACCTCCAGCCCCTCACACATCTTTTTATTTGTGTATCATTGTAGTAGACTTTCATTTTTCTGATTTTTTTTTATTGTCTTGCCTTTATGTTACATCATATTACATTTATAATGGGAAAAAATACATGTTACCCCACATTTTGTTCACATTTTATTAAAATTACATTTTCTTACAGGCTTAAAGGCAATAGTATTTGTAATAGTGGTTTATTGGAGAAAAAACACAACTTAGGCACTTCTGTTCAAGAAAAAAAAAAGGTAACCTCCAGGATGAAGTTATTTTTAATGATCCGAATGGGGAGACCAGAAAATCAGCTTTCAGTAGGTATTTACTATAAGACTTAATTTTGCGTGGAGGACTTGTAGGGCTGGAGGTCAGGAGATGTCTAGTCAAGTGGTTCAGTCTAAATTTACAGGACTTAACTATAAGCAGATGTTTTCTTTTCTTTTCATCACCTAATATTTTCAGGCAATTTTCGGCCAGGTCAGTGAGGCCAGCTCAAGTCAGGTTGAAAGAAACCGAGATCACAGTGTAGATCAGCTGGAGACCAAGTCATTATAATTGCAAGTTAAGTTTTTTTGTATACAGGACCATTGCTGGGTTTTTTTTTTTTTTTTTTTTTGTACTCCATTGCGTTGTTGTATACCTGTTGCACAAGATGATTTTGGACCCAAAAACACATACCATGGAACATTGTTCATATTTATAAAAGTAGACATACTGTATATACACATACTGTATGATACACCTACAAGGTGATTTTCTCAGTGTGATATTTAGATGATTTACCTTACCTGTATATAATTCATGCCTCTGTGCTTGCCAAGTTCTTCTTGAATAGAAGTGCACAAGACTGGTTTTTAAATAGCATCTAGATCATTGCCTTTCAACACAGGCACTTGCCTTTAAGCCTGAAAAAAAAAATCATAAAATCATGACTATAAAAATTGCTGACTGAAGGAGGAAATTGAGGCCGGAGGTGGGGGTATCTTCTTTGGTGGCATATAATATGATGCAACGTAAAAAAAAAGATCATTTAAAAATGAAAAATACTAATACATTGACATGGCCACATGGTTGAGAAAATGACTAATACAGAAATAAACATCTAATTCAAGTCCAGTATATTTGCAGTATATTGGTATTTCATTATAAAGGTAACTTGGAAAAATCAGTGTGGTATTTTTTACAATATTGAGTTTTAAGAATAAGCTGACCTAGTATAACTCACAAAGAAATTGAGTTATATGAGGTCTCAATTTCTAGTATGAATAAGAAATTCAACAAATGCTTCTACAAAATCAACAATACCAAAAAACTATGATGAAAAAATTTTAATGTAGCATGACATACATACATACATACATACATACATGTCATATATAGGTTTAATGTATGTAATGTGCTGTATCCCCCTGTCCTTGCTTGCAATAAGAATTTCAACTATAAAAATGTACAAAGTATATACTGAATATTGAATATATATAACAGCAGGCCATCTTCCATGTATATCCCTGCTCACACATCTGCCATGGTGGTGCTGAAAGAACAGCACCATTTCAGCACCACTAATGTTGTGGACCAAAAAAAGCACATGGCCACTGGGCAGAATGAGAAAAGAAGAAAAAAAACTGCACAGCTGGCACCTAATAATCAGTAGCACGCCTCACCCTCCTGGAGAAATAGACAGGGTATGAAAGGGAGAGCAGCTCAGCAATTGACTACTCTCTTTCTGAAAGCTTGGACTGATTATTCTCTCTCTGTTGTCTTCCAACTAAGACTGCTCTGCTCATGCCTGCCACTAGAATTCTGTGGAGAGGAAATCCCCAGATCCACCTCTACAACCACTCAAACCTGACTTCACCTGTAAGTAGAAGACTCTCTCCTCATAGCCCTGTCCTGCAGCATGGCAGATACTTGACCCTTTCTGGCACATCTCTTATTCACACACTCTCCACACTTTAACTTGTCCTCTTTCTGATCACAAACCAACTCAAAATCGCAAAAACTAAATTTCTTCTGCCTGCTCTGTATTTAAGCTCTGCCTCAGCTGTTGCAAGTGTTACCCTGGAAAAAATGTAAGCACAAACAATTGGTCATTTGTCAATAATTGAGCTTCAATAGCAGGCCACTGGATGTTTTAGATTGGAGCTGTTAGATGCTGCCAGGTAGATGAGTCTGCCACTGTGCACAGGATGCCCAGAAACTTCTGATAAAGCTCGCTTATTTTTTTCTGCTTCACACAGGAGGATAAATAGTTAGCCAGCTATATAATCTGCTACACATCACTAACCAGTGGCTGACTGACTTCCCTAAAAGTAGTTAAAATGATAATGTTGGCTAGGCTTTTCAAGGGCTATCCCGCAGAGGAATGGAAGGTGGTGGGTATGGACGTGTGGAAGTGTTGAATTTCTTTCAACTTTCCCCACAGTACCAACACACAGTGCCAAAAAAGCCATCACCCAATCTGTTCATTTGACTACAATTTGTTGAAGTGCCTTTTGAAAAGACTGGGATGGTATCTAGTGGCATCACTTCTGAAATCTCCCTGGGGCTATGAATTTCATCACACACTATGCCACTTGGTTATTCCTCTTAAAAAGTGACCTCCCAAAACAGTATTCAGGATCTGTTCCTCTTGTTCAGATGGGCCACCTGCCCAAGGACATACTTACTGAGAAGGGTACTCCTATATAGTATCCTATCCTATGGCAGCTGTTGCAATAACAAAGTTGAAACTTTAATCTTTTAATCTTTCATATTTTTATTTTATTTAATCTTTAATCTTCATCAACCAATGGAAATGATTTAATCAAAACCTGGAAAAGAATGCTCAGTAAAACTGTGGGTGAAAAGGGTGTAACTGGGAACTCGTCTCAGCCTTCCATCTGCATCACTCCTTTTGAAAAGGTTTTTGCCAGAATAGTTGTCCCCTTAAATGTAACACCTGAATACACCTAGTATATGCAAGATTACACAAAGTCAGCCTTATTATACATCAGCATCTGGAACAAAGCTGAGCAATAAATCCTATGATCGCACAGCTGTGTGAATTCTGTCCTGGAGATTGAGTCCCTATCCTCATATTCACAGCCAGCAGTAGGTGCCCGGGTGCCCACTGGCAAGGGCCCTTCACAGTGGCGAATGTGTAGAGCCAGTGAATTACCTTATGCAACTGACAGACAAGTGGAAAGACACCAAACCAGGTTTATCATATTACTTTGCTAAAATGGTTGATAACTGCTGTTTCAGGCTTCATTACTGTCTTCATGGATGTTTCAGGAAGTACCCTGGTCCATAAAGAACATTTGACCCCAACACAATGAGAAGAACCTGAATCATTTCACGGACTTATTATTGTGACCAATGAGTCACCCACCTCACCCTGCATTAAAATAACATTAAAATCCCCCTTGGTGTGATGGTACAGAAATGTCCCAGAGGTCTGCCAGTATGCCACTGTGGAGATGGTGACAGGGCATCATCATTAAGCCCTGAGAAATACCTCTAGCTATAGTACCTGGGGCACTGCATTGTGTGAAGCCTGCTACCCACCCAGCAAATATAAGGGAAAACCATCATTCTACAGAATGGATTATTACAGGTTTATACCTCATATCTCCTCTATATCCACTGATACCCTCAGCCCCTTCAAATTTTGGGAATGACAAGAAACTGTCATCCAGAGTGAGGACCAAGGGCACTGTGCAGATATTCCAGGCACTGACGTGAGCTCAAGATCATACCATTATGTAGGCTAAAAAGAAACTTTTTTTTTTTTTTTACTTAGTCTCTTGTGACGCTAGTCACAGACATTGCACCTTCAGTGGACGGCCAGAGCAAAAGACATAAATGCTTGTATAACATGCTGGTTCTTATCGTTACAGGATTTCTCGTTCCAGATCCAGCACCGGGCTGGTATATGCTCAGTATAGCAACATCAATGGACTCTCAAGTAGGTATGCACTGTGGGCATCATCAACACCAGCAGTAGGTTTGGTACTGAGGGAGGTACTGTGATCAAAGGACATCCCCCTTACATGTCTCTCCTCAAACAATTGCCATGGTGGTGCTGAAAGCACAGCACAATTTCAGCATCAGCAATGTTGTGGACCAAACAAAAGCACATGGCCACTGGGTGGAATGAGATAGCATGGCATAACTGGCACCTAATAATCAGCAGCATGCCTCACCCTCCTGGAAAAGCAGACAGAGTATAAAAGGAAGAGTGTGCAGCAACTGACAAGTAAGTCTCCCTTTCTGAATATTTCTCTCTCTGTTTCCTCCAGACAAAGACTGCTCCCCGCTCATGCCAAACCACTGCAATCCTGTGGAAAAGAATCCCTGGCTCAGCTGCTGCAACTGCTCAAACCCGACTTCACCTGTAACTAGAATACTCTCTTTCTCTTCATGGCCCTTCAACTCAGCATGCTAGCTGCTCAACCGCCTCTGGCATGCCACTCTCTCTCCCTCTGTTCTTAATTTCCGATTCTTCTCCCCTAATCCCAAACTTAAATAAAAATGCAAAACGAAATTCCTTCTGCCTGGTCTACGTGTGTGTTCTGCTTTCAGTGTTGCAAGTGTCATCCATTAACATATAGCAATTAATGAAAAGATTATGGTGTGTCAAGAGCTTCGAAATAAACAAAAGTGATGCATACAGCATTACTGAAACATACAGTAATCTGTGCATATGATGCCAGTGTTGTGACATGCTGCATTAATTCTGTTAATCCTATGCATGGTCATTTCTATTGCCTAATGAGAAATGCTGGTGTGTATCCAATGCTGGATGTGTCAGTGTGTTTTATTTGTTTATTGACGTGCACATTTTACACGAAGGTTTTGGCGGATTATAGCATGTACTGTTTTGTGTCTTGTAATGAATACCTAAACGAAGCTTTGTCTTTTAAATTGCGTCTGAGGAATGTCATTGAATCTGTACAAGAAGACAAAAAAATCTTTAACATTTATGGTACTATAATGTATACACTGTCATTGAGATAACTATAAATAGCCTGCTCCTCCACTATCCAGACATGTATAATATTTGCTCCAATGTATGTCAGAGTGGTAAGGCTAATTCCTTTTTATTTGTTACTTCTCTTCTCTGACAGAGAGGGAAAAGTGCAAATCAAAGCCATGACAATACAAACAGAATGCTTCCAGAATTATCGCACCTTTTTTTGTTGTTGTTGCTGTGTGTACTTCCTTTTCTTCTCACTTTCTTAGGCAGTTTAACCTTTGATTTTGTTCCTATTTCTCACCTGTAATTTTATATTAAAGTTAATTTAAGCTACTCCAACTGGGTGCCATCATAGAATACTGTGTGATCGCCAAAGTACTGTACTGTAGCCTGCTGAAGAGCTGAGCAAAGGAAAATAAAGTATGGGAAATGGACCGTGCGTCTAAGCTCTGTGGTGATGTACTGTAAAAGGATGAATTTCCCATGTTTATTACATCAATATCTATTTTGGAGCATGGCTGTGGGATTTGTGCTTATTTAGCTTGTGGTATTGACATTAGAGAGTTGGTGAGGTTGGGAACTGATGTCCGATGAGGAGGCCTGCCATGCAATGTACATTCCAGTGCTTTGGTGTAACACTTTGGGGAGGAACCCAGATATGCATCTGATAGTCAGACAATACAATATACAATACATTGGCCATAACCAAGAATGTAACCAAGAATTAACTAAGGGCGTTATGCAGTACTTTATGTAAGGTTTTTTTGTCATTTATGTAATACTGTGTCCATGGTTTAGTTTTATGTTATTCAGTGCATTAGCATGATATTAATCGCATTGTTTTATCACACTGAATTTAAAGTTTGGGGCAAACAGCTTCATTATAATAGGTTTGTAAGAACTCTATATCTTGCAGTCTTTTCTGATAAACAAAGAAAACTAGAACAGTACAGCAGGTCAATTGATTTACCCTACTAAGAGAGCTCTACAGGTGTGTGTGTGTGTGTGCGTGCGTGTGTGTGCGTGTGTTTGTGCGTTTGTGTGTACGTGCGTGTGTGTGTGTGTGTGTGTGTGCGTGTGTGTGTGTGTGTGTGTGTGTGTGTGAAGCAGGATTTCAAATGCTGCTTGATAATCATATTGATTGTCCGTCTACTTATTTCACACACAGTCAAAAAATTCTATGTTTTCTCCCATATCAGAGAGGGTTTCTTGACAGATGCTTTATCACCTTTTATAAGTTGCATTTATACACACTACAAAGGTTTTTTTTCACAACCTACTGTCTTTTTTTTTCCTTTCCTTTTTTTAGCAAAGTCATGAGAAAGCTTTTTTCCATTATTGTTATAAAACCAGACTGAACGCAGTGGAACAATAAGAACAGCTGTAGAAAATGCACAGTAGAACAGAGCGAGTGATTTCCTCTGTGCTGTCTATATTTTTATGTTGCATACAAAGACTACCTCCTTATAATTAAAGTATTATTTGAAATTGGTTCACATACATTGTAAGGGCCATTTATCAAGTCAGTTGGAAAGGATGTAAGGGAATTTTTAATCATTTATTTGTTTGTTCATTCTTTCAGTCTCAATGTCCCCTATTACCCCTTGCACCCCTTATTTTATTTTATTTTTTTAAGGAAGCACTCTTTATGGAACAAGTGTGCCATCTATTGAAAAACAGGCTGTTACAAGCCAGTACGCATCTAGTCCACTCTGAACCAACCACCCCCCCCCCCATCCATCCATCCCCCAACCACACACACACACACACACACACACGAACAACCAACCCACCCACAGACATACACGCCTATCCACACAGAGATATGTGTTGATAATGAGGTGTCTGCACAGGATGAGGACTCTGATCTCACAAGGTATACCAGCTACACCAACTTCAAATGCCAAGACAAAAGCAGGGACACATGGCAGACACACTTATTGCAAAAGTGGTGGTATGACTGAAAGGCAGGCTATAGTGTAGGTCACTTAATGCAAAAAAAAAAAAAAAAAACGAATTATTCAGTCCCAAAAAGGACTTTCTTCCGGCCATCTTACCATTCACTTTACCAAACGAATTGTGATAACCATCCCGGTCCTCTTCCACAAGCGTATGTTAAGGGCTCGTCATTCTCCAGAGGCCATAACAGTGGGCAGAAAGTGGAGTCAGAGCCTGGAGAATATTGGGGGGAGGGGGGGGGGGGGGGGTTGGGAGGGATGGAAATGGATTCTTTTAATAAGGATGGGGAAGTTAAAGGATCACCACATGTATTATTCATACACACTCACATCTGCTGAACTTGCAAAAAGTCCAATAGAAGTGCCTGTTGTTTGACAGCCCTAGCACTTTGACACATGGAACTGCTTGAATTTCTCTCATAGAGGAGAAAGGAGATGAAGGAAAAAAGGAAAAGTTCATGGCAGCAGAAAAGGAAGACACAAGAGCATGAGAGACAGGAAGAGAGGAAGTGGGAGTGAGACTGTGATACATGGAGTGCAGAAGGAATAATGAAGGAATAAAAAAAATTATAGACACTGTCTGTATCTATATTGTTCATTTTATGACTCACTTCCTTTTTTTTCCCCTTGACTTTTTCTAGAACGTCAATTCTCATATCATGTCTCAATTCTTATATCTTTAACCATTTCTTTGACTATTACCATTATTAAAAAGGTTTTGGCACAAATCATGGTATGTATCTTGTACCGTGGTCACCACGTCATATCCCTCGGCTAAGACTGATAATATGTCGGGGGTGAGTTTATACAGTTTATACACTAGTATGAAAAAATTGTTTAGGTTGGAGTCAAGGGATAATTATTGATCTGGTTCATCTGATCTGTTAGTATTTAAATCCTTTTTGTCCTTTTCTTCCTGTAGTGAAGCTAGAATAAAGCATGCAGTTGTGAAAGAGTGCTATCACTTTTAGTGTGTCTGAAGTGTGTGAAGTGTGTCTCCCATGTGCCCCTGCTTTTGTCCTGGCTTTTGATGTTGGTGTAGCTGGTATACCTTGCGGGATCAGAGTTGGTTTTTGCACCAGATTTTGACTGCAACATGTTCAACAGGTTACGTGAGTAAACGTTTGGTTGTTAGCAACATGCCATATATTTGTTATCAATATATATATATATATGTGTATATGTATATGATTTGTGCAGCCATGGTGACTTGAAGTCAATCTGTAAATGCAGTAACCTCGGATTGTATTTCTTATGTGTCCATAATAAATGAAAAAACATATCGGACCTTGACTTCAAAACCGAGGTATGTACCGAATCACCGTTACATCGCTAATGACAACTATTGCTAAAAATAGATATCACAGTTAGATAGGTAACAATCGTAGTTACCATGAGGCACGATAGTAAAACCAACTTCAGTTGGAAAGTACTACATGGTAATATCATGTTTCAGATGTGTATAATCATAGTTATCATAAAGAATCATAATTAAAGCATAGTGAACTAAAGTGAATTTTTGTCATTTTAAAAGACTGATACATATTATGCCCCAATTGACAGAAACATATCTAAAATTCTCTTCCTGTCTCAGACACCCAAGACAGCCATTATCTCTGTATAGGGGTCACATAATACGTGCAGAGTGTAGATAAAAGGCATATTTTATAAAGAGTCTAGGCAATGAACTAATAAGCAAAACAGGACTAAGACAATACAGAGAAAGGCTGAGACATGATCAGAAGTTTTTCTTTAAAGATAGACGAGAAAAAAGAAAAAAAAGGAAGAGAAAACAAACACAGGAGAAACTAATGGCTCTGCAAGTTAAAATAATGGGTAGACAAGGGTTTAAATACAAACACACTGAGACAGAGACTGATCTACCCAGAAGACAGGATGCCAAATCACTATAGTGTATGCAGTAAAGTGTAGTGAAGAGTGTCCAGAGCTCTGCGTTGGAGAAACCAAACAGCCTTTACACAAGAGGATTGCTCAGCATAGGAGAACAACATTTCAGGACCGCAATCAACAGTGTACAGTACCTGCATTTAAAAGATAAAGGACACACATTTGACAACAACACTGTGCACATCTCTGTGGACGGAGAGGATAGACGGTTTGAGAGAGTGGGGAAAGAAGCCATCTACTGTATATGATGGTGAATATGAAAACCCCTCCCTTCGACAGAGATTGAGGCATCAGACGCGACCTGTCTCCAATTTCCCATGCTGCCTTTTCATCCATGCCCAGGAGAATTAAGAACACTTCACACGTCAAACAAGAAGGTCAAATCGAATGTGAGGTCATCACAGATTTCTGGTCTTGGCTGAAGGAAGTGATGTCTTTTTCTGCTGTAGGCCTCCGTCTCAGAAAGTTCCACAGATGCTTTTCTGCTCAACACAGCTTCACAAAATAGTTACGGCACTGTACGGTATCCTGTCTGTCAGTTCGAACCATCTGGCCATTCTCCATTGACCTGTCTCACCAACAAGGCCGCCTAACTGACACTCTAAAGACTATTGTGTGTGAAAATCCCAGGAAATCAACAGTTATAACAATCATTATGTGGCCAAAATGACTGAAATCATACTTTTTTTTCATATGAACATTACTTGAGCTGCTGGCTCACATTTGCATGATTGCACTGCTGCCACATGATTTCGGATTAGAAAGCTGCATGAATGACTAGTTGTACAAGTGTCCCTAACAAAGTGTTCAGTGAATGTATGAAACTGCATTAACCTGCACTTTAATACAATGACTAAAATGGCATTCTGTCATCTAAGAAATATACAGTAGCATGAACGAGAGACCATCTCTAAATGTGTCCATGCTTTTGTTTTTTTCTTACCTGACTACTTTAATGCACTGTTGGCACGACTACAGCATAATGCATAATGGAGAACGCTTATACAAATGAGAACGCAAGCTAGATCGGTTTTATCAGAATTCCACCGACTGCCTGTTTTCTTATTAAATCACTATAAATTATATATATATATATATATATATATATATATATATTATACCACTATAGCACCTTCATACTTCTCCAAATGCCTGATAGTCCATGTTCCGGCGATCATCTTGTGCTAGCCTTCTTGAAACCTAAAAAAAAAATCCCATCCCGCATTTGTGAATATTCTTCATGCATGTGCTCATTCAATGCACTTTTTTGTCGCTCTCGAATGCTGAGCCAGTGGAAAGAGACTAAAGCTGTGTGACACTGAGAAAATAGAAACATTCACTTTATATCCGCTCACCTTTTCTGCCTCCGAAAGGCTCATCTAAACGGTTCATGCGCAAGCCGAGCTTTAGCACACCCCTTCCTGAGAGTGGATCGAAACGTGCGTGTATGAAATGCGGTGGTAAGAAGGAAAAACGCTCTCATCAGCCGTGCAGCCTGTCAGGAGCTAGTCACCAGCTATTAACCTTAGTGCACATCAGCAGAATCTCACTCCCTCGTACCGTTTCTATTATCCACATTTGCCTCTCAATTTCCTTTTCTCATTGCAACAGCATGTGCTCATCGTCACAGCTTCTGAATGTCACTCCTGTGGAACCACTGTATTTACTGCAACACCCCTGATTCAACTGAGAGAAGATTTCATCTTTCCCAGATTAGCTGAATCAGTTACCACCCAGCAATTTCATCTGGGAAGTGTCCCTAATCCTAATCATCTGAAATCAATGGTAATCAATAAGTAACCTAGACACGCATCAAAATCGGTGTGTTATTGCAAACCCTACATTTTGTTACATGCAAAGTGTTCGGAATGTGGGTGAGCCCGCATTAAGTGTTGCACTTCAGCAGAGCATCACTGCCATCTACTGCTGAAGGTGGCACTGTTTTTTTGGGGGTGTTTTTTTTCCCATACTTTCCAAAACGTACATTTTTAATCTCTAGCCGTTATAACGTCTGTTTTTTAAACATCCAGCTTTCTTTAGTGTGTGCATTTTTAGGATGAAATGTATGCCTTTTTTAATATAAAAAGATCACACTGATTTTCTAATTATTAGTGGTTTTAAAGAGTGGCTTAAAGAGTGGTTTTACAAAATGTCTGCCTGGGTCCTGCCTCTAATACATAGGCTTTAACCAAAAAACTAAAGAATGGACAAAAGAAAAAAGAAAAGAATCCCACAGTTTAAAAAAATGAGCAGTGAAAGGAAAATAGACTAACAGCTTAGCTCTTTATTGATGAGAGTTAAACCACATTTTTATTATGTCTGAACAGTATACAAATATTCACACAGCAAATGTGAGGGTGGGGCGATGACATTTATATCAATATGATTCATCCATGTATGTGGGCACTGAACCTGGGAGTTCAATCTGATATCAGTCAACCAAAAACATGTGGAACAGCAATATTAGAACCCAATTTAGCATTCAATGGTCAACCCTCCTTCATAATGCTTACAAACCCTATGCATAAAATTTTAATGTGGAAAAAAAAAACACTCAGGATCTTCTGTAAACATGGGTTTATAATTTAATTTTGGTAATATTTGTGCTCCTTGTGGAAGAGGAAAATTAAAATCCATTACTTGTTCTGTTTATTTCAGTAAGAGCCATTATCCAATTAGCCTAAAGACTGCTACTGGGTGTATTTTGAAAACATCACCCTTTCTACGCATATGTAGTCCTGTGCTCAATCCCAAATGGAGAACTGAGATAAGTGCATAATAAGTGCATGGTACGAAACAAAGGATTCTTGCGTGCCACTTTTCAGGACTATGAAATCTATGTGTATGGGAAGTAAGACAGGATTGCTTTTCTCTCCATTGTCTTATCAATAGGAGACTGTGATAAATAGCTGTTGTAAGTGTGTCCTAATTGCTGAAAGCCAGCCAAAATCTTAGTGGGGTTTGTATAACGGCTGCCAGACATCTACTAATGGCAACCCACTGATTTGCCACAGCCTAATGGTTAGTACGCTTTGAAGAAGAAAAAAACAAGAACAAGAACAAAAAAACATCTGAAATCATTTAATGTTACTCCATTTAGGTGTTACTGAGTTTGACATGCAAATTTTCCTAAATTTTATGAAAAGCTGATTGGGCAAATTATTCCCTATTCAGTGTCAAACTGCATTGCAGGCTACGTATATTGACTCTAACCACCAACGCTGATTATGTTACAGTCGCCTGTAATTTCATTAAAGAAATTCCGCCGGGTCTGTCCTGTCCTGTTCTGTATGACGCAAGTTGAAATCATTTGGGAACATCTGAACTTTCCCAAGCTCGGAATAAGCTGTTGTACCAGAGGACAATTTTTTTTTTTTTTTTGAGATAGGAAATTGAATTATGCAAGTCCATAACCATATCCAGAAAATTCAGATGAATGACTGCCTTGGTGGTGTACTGATGCAGAATAAATGATCTTCATTCCAATCTTAGTTCCAAACTTAATATGAGAAACCTAATAGAACTACTCAATGTTTCAGAAGGCAATTATGCAGGAAGATCTCTATAAGGTTGCTGCTGCAATGGTGATGCAATGGAGCACCAATCTCGGTCCTGGAGTATCTCTGCAGTGCACAATTTTGTGTTTTCCCTGCTCTCAGCACACCTGATTCATCTTATAATCTAAAATTTAAAAACCCTATAAAAGCCCTTCTGAAGTCTAAATGGGTGCATTAGTGCTCAGAAAACATTTAAATGTGAAGTGGCTGGGTACTGAAGGAACAAGATGGGGGAAACACTGCTCTAAAGCTTTGACCTATAACAGAGAGATGGATTGGACTTCGTCTCTAACCTGTGTAAATGTATACATGGTTTTGGACCTTTTAATGATAGCAGTGTGTGTGTATGCAGGGGATTAAGCATGAGACGTTTCCATTCAGAATTTATAATTATGCAGACGTGTCAGAATTTTGTTAGATTTTACATGAATCATGTAAGAAAAGCCAACACCATAAATCCTGCCCTTCACTGTAACCCTATATATTAACATCTGTTCATACAAAGTGGCTTTATATATATATATATATATATATATATATATATATATATATAATTTTTTTTATTCATCACGAGAAACAGTTCACTATGATCATACCTATTTAGCCCTGGTTTCCTCTCTTACTTAAAACAGTTCAACTAATCTAAGGGCATACACACCATAAACATTTCCCATAGTGATGCCCATAATCAGATGCAGTTTGATTGTTAAATAGGTGTATTATTTTTACACAAATTTAACAGCTGATTCCCCCCAAATTCCCCCCCCCCAGGATTGTACAATGTCCTTCCTTAAGTGATGGCTTCAAGATGATTCAGCTTCTCATACGTGAGACAGTACAAGTATAAATAACAGTAAAATATAAGCCCGTGACAAGGTTTGTCAAAATAACATAGGTTTAGTGCCAGGCTATGTATTACAGTGCGTGAGGATGAGATTTGTGATCACAGTGATGGTTAGGCCCTTGAAACAGAGCATTCAGTCCAAGAAATATGCGTTATTGATGGGAGGTTAAAATTTGCATATGCATATATAAAACACAGAATCCTTCCACACGTTAACAAATGCATGTTCGGCAGGTTTAACATTAAAAATCTATCCGAACATTGTTTTCATGGGAAAAAATATTAAAGAATGCACTGAAGAATAAATAATCTAAGAAGCATTCTAAATGCATCAAATCATTTTGGCTCCATCGGTTTATTACTTTTAAGCACGCCTCTTCTATGTATCTAAACTTACTGTTAATCTGCGAAAAAAAAAGCAGCCCTTTCCAAATCAGGAAAGCAGTAGTGCAACAACCTTAAGCAGGAGTTTTGGTAGCACTTTATCTGCAGCAGTCATTATGCCCTTATAACGAAGTCAGACTTACAACGGGTTAGTTTTGTTATACGAGTCAGAAGATTCGGTGTAAACCACAGAGCTTCATTTGTACTTGGATATATATTATCTATATAACTTTGCGACTGTATTATTCAGGCATTATGACTGTCTGTCTGTTTGACACTAAGTGCTACCACTGTCTTACCTTTTTTTTTTCCTTACCTTAAAGGTAATTAGTCAAGTACAGGGGCTCTGAGGCATCAGTAAACAGGAAATGATATAGAGCTAAAAGCCCACATTCAACTCTACATCTTCACAATTACGGGCTCTTTTTGGTTTTACCTCCAGAACACTAGAGCCAAACTGATCACTTCTATGATCAAAAACAAACAAAGAAAAAAATCAGTAATGTATCATCGTGTTTATCATTATTAATCCACCAACTAAGGAAACAGTTGACATTGTTGAGGTGGATAGGCAAAAGGCACCAGGACTTATGACAGTGGTCTTAAATACATAGGCTTTTCCTATGTATTCTGCTCCTGAACTTTTCCATATGTGATAGTGCTAAAACCCAGAACTCAAACAGGATTTGGAATCTACACAAAATAGCCCATAATATTCAAATGGAAATAAAAGGGGAAAAAAAGTTTCTGTGAAATTACTATGGTGTAGCCAGTTACTTTTAGAAGTCAAACTATTAGTTTGAAGGAGTTTAGCTGTGAGAAATTATATCATAAATATTAGAGAAGTTTAAATGCATGTCCCTGAAAAGTCCCAGATTCGTTAAATAAAAACAACATCATAAAGACCAAGGATCTATTCAAACAAGTCCAGAAAACATTCGAGAAAAGCATCGGTCAAGGGAAATGTAAATGATCTCAAAGTTTGTTCATCCTGCAATGCAGCGTTTTATCAAATTATTTAATCTATTATTAAAATAAAATTACAGAATGGGGGCAATTGTGTCTCTGCCCACAGAAGGTCATCCACCAAATGTCAGTGACTGGTTAAGCAGGGCATTAGTCAGAGAATCAATCAAGAGGCCAAGTGTAAATCTGCTAGAGTTGGAGAGATCAACAGCTCAGACGGGTTAAGCTGACACAGGACAACTAACTCCCAGAAGTCTGCTAAAAATGGCTTTATGGAAGAGTGGTGAGCCATAGGAAATCCTCTTTAGAGTTTGCCAAGAGGCATGTGGAGAATAAAAGTTTCTCTTGGCTGATGAGACCAAAACTGAACAATTTGTTAAATTATATAAATTGAAAAACTGAGAAACTGAAGTTTAATATTTTTGCTGCCATGCCACAAAGTGTTATTTAAAAAAATAACCCAGAACACCATCCACACAGTGAAGCATGGTGGTGGCAGCATTATGTTGAAAGTATATAAGATTAATTACCCAAACATCATTATGATGGGCCATTTTGATTCATAACTTATAATCCCAATTATGTCAATGTCAGTTCTAAGTTATGACACTACAATATGTGGAAAAGTTCAGCCAAGCAAATATTTATGCAAAATACAGCATTTTCAATTGCATCATTAACATTTTGAAATTTGACTAAATTTGTAAAGTAGGACTTTTATTGGTTTACCACTTACACAAACAAGCTTTTCAAATGAATAGTTGTCTGCTTACATGGCCTTTACTGTAAGTTATGGTAAAGGGAAATATGTTTGGTGCGTTATGATGATCCAACTCTCATAGTCAACCCTAAAACCACAACATAGAATGAAGTGCACAATGCTTCTTTAGTTATTTGTAAATGACAAAAAAAAAAAATGACCCTTGATTTTTGACCATTTGTGATATTCGAATGACGGCATGCCAGTCCAAGTGGACTAAAAGGCTTCCAACCCAGGATAGCACCTAGACGGAGCTACATTCTGTTTTAATAAAAATAAAATATAAAAAAAGAAAGAAAAATAAAACTAAACATTTTGGCATCTGATTGACAGTCCATTACATTTTTTTTATTTGTTTTAAGGCTTTTTTTATGTCTTCATCTAACTTTCCTCTCCATTCCTTCATTGCTTTTTGCTCTTTTTGAATAAGCTCTTGATTTTTGAACGCTTTTTCTCAGGGTTGTCGCACGAGTCTGGGGGACTGGAGGATGACAGGAGCTGCTTGGCCTCTTTGCCTGTCTTTCCATCCATGTCTAGAGAGCTTAGGGAAATGTAACGTCCCTCTGGGGGCGTCCCGCCAGCAGGCAACTGGCCCAAGCTGTATGACTTCTCCAGCATGCCATTATAAGCTGCCACCTTCGTGGCAGAGTGAAAGGTCAAACTCTGGGATTCTGGGATGGCAGAAGAACGGGTGAGGTCAGGAGAGCCCTTGCGGATTGAGGTGGGGTCAATGGAAGATGAAACTGAGGGTGTTGAGAGGGTAGCTTCCAAGGCAGTGGCTTGTGCTTCCTGAGCCAACAAGAGGAACTCATCGCGCGAGATCTTCCGCTGTGGAGTATCTGCTCCTTGAGTGCAGGAGCTGGACAACTGCTTTCTTCCCACGGAAGAACTTAGAGAGTCTGAATCTGAACATGTGTCCTGAGAGTCTCTGTAGGCCAGACAAAATAAATCACACTCAGACTTCCAGTTAGTAAATTTTACATATAGTCCCTAATCTAATCCTTGTACCTTACATTGGGAAGGGTACTTATTTTGTTTTTGCTATAAACTGAAGATGTTTGTGTTGACATCAAAAGATGAATATGACAGATTAGAACATAGCACCTTTGGTGGCATGGCACCCCATTGTTGGATGAACCATAGTACTGACAAAGACAATACTAAAGTTAATAATACTTAATATTTGGTAGCATGTATCGTACCTGCAATAACTGCACCGATCGGCAACCGATTGACATCACCAAACTGTTCAGTCTCCTCTGCAGAAGGTCAAATGTATGCTAAATTGGGTCTGGTGATTGACGTGGCCAGTCTACATACTGTTGGCAGTGTGTTTTAGGTCTTTGGGGCAGTGGTGGCTCAAAGGGTTAACACTCTAGGTTGCTCATCAGATTGTTGGGGTTCAAGCCTCAGCGCCACCAAGATGCCACTGTTTGACCCTTAAGCAAGAGACTTAACCACCTGTGCTCCAGGGGTACTGCCACTGTTCTAATTTATATGTGACAAATAAAGGCTTATCTCTTTTCTCATATTCTAGATGATGAAGTCGACTTCTGAAATCTTTCTGCTGCTACTGTACCGTCTTGAGTTATATCCTCAATAAAGATTAGTGAGCTCATTCCAGAGGCAGCCATGCAAGCCCAAGCTATGAAACTACCTCCACTGTGCTTGACCACGTTCATAAGCACATCCCTTCTTTCTCCACACTTTGGCCTTTCAATCATCTCCCATTAAGGAGATTAAAGTCATGAAATTTGTGGCTCATCTCTGTAGTCTTTGTAAATTTAAATCTGCCCTTTTGATTCTCACTGCTGAGGGGTGATTTGCATCTTGTGATATGGTCTCTGTATTTCTGCTCTCTTGAATAATGGATTGTGATTTCTTCACCACTGTCCTGTGGAGGTTGTTTATGATGTCACAGATTATTGTTTTAGGTTATTATTTTTTTATCAGAGCTCTCACAAGGTTCCTGTCATCAATTGGTATTTTCCTTGGACAGCCTGTTTGATGTCTGGTTGTTTTTTCTTTTCGTTTTGTCTTCCAGGACATTACACATTTTTGTATTGGCTACGCTCAGTGGTTGTTTAATTGCCCAGATCATTTTTCTCTCTTTTCTCAGGTTTGAAATGGCTTGCTTTCCCTCCACCGACAGCTCTCTAGTCTTTGCGGTAATTTATCCTTTTTAAAAACTAATGCAGACTTCACAGGCAGAACCCGGCTCTCAAACCAAGAGTAGAGTTTCAAAGCTATTAATTGTTTAAACAACCAATCTAACAGGGCAAACCTTAGCAACAAGAACTATGTGTGAGTCACATGATCCAATATTTCAATCAATTAAAACATAAGGTGCCTTGATCTAAGGTGTTTAACACATCCCAAAAAATGAAAGCTGAAATTCTGATCCATCGTCTCATATTCATCTTTTGATCTTAAACCCAAATGTGTGTAGTATATAACACAAACACCCATTCCATTCCAGCAGCCTATATCTACTGTATATTTACACATACAATATAAATATACAATACCGCTCAAAAGTTTGGTATGACTTACAATTTTCTTTGTTTTTGTTTCATGATTAATTTCTAATGAAAAAAAAAAAAAACTATGAAATAGCACAAATGGAATTAGGTAATTACTTAACAACAACAACAACAGTCAGTTGTTATTTTAAGATGCAGAGAGAGGTCAGCCTTTTTGGAATAGTTCTTGCAAGAACAGTATTGTCAAGTGCATTTGAAAAACGCATCAAGCGCCATAATGAAACTGGCTCTCATAAAGACCTTTCCAGGAAAGCAAGACCAAAACTTAGCTCTGCTGCAGAGTCTCAATTCTAAATCACCAATTAACAGCACCTTAGATTAGAGCCGTTATAAAGGATTTACAGAGTAGCAGACACATCTCAATATCAACTGTTCAAAGGAGATTAATGCATATTTCGGACGACTTCAGCATTGCTTTACAACATAGAAAGAAATGAAAATCAGAAATGTGCATGGAGTGATCCCAAACTTTTGAGCGGTAATGCATTTTAATTCTAGTGTGAATGTCATTCAAGCAGTTTTTATTTTTTTGTAATGAAATTATAATAACCTGAAAAACTTTTGACAAATTTCACAATTTCAGTTTTATGTGAGAATACCTTTTTGTGTCCGCGCTGAAGAAAATGTGTTCGTCGTCTGGCTCTGGTCTGTAGACACCTGGTGCTGAGGCCATAGACAGCAGATCAGGATCGGCCGAAACAAGAGAAGACTGATGGGAAAGGAGACTCCGCCGAGAGCGACACAAACTGCTGTTACGTAGCAGAGGACGAGCCAGTGGAGCTATAGGTGTAGGTAGAAAGGCAAAAGCATATTTATACATTTTGTATAAAAATAACACACACACACACACACACACACACACACACACACACACACACACACACACACACACAGATAAATAAAATGCATAACCAAAGGAAAATTATCAAATACATCTGTTATGTAGGTTCAAAAATTAGGAAAGCGTTTAGTCTTTTTTCATTACTTGCTTCATTACTTGCACTTTTTAATGACTAAAAAGTCATTAAAAATAGTTGACACTATTTCTCTTGTAATCCTTCTTTCACAATTCCTATAGTCCAAATTAATTTTCCAAAGACAATAAGGACTGTCAGAAAGGCTCACAGTTAAATTGTGGGACGATGGGGGGCGTGTCCTCATCCAAATCATCCACTCCTCCTGCAATGGGGTATGGGGGAAGTGAGACACGTGGCATCACCACCCAGCTGTGTTCCGAGTACAGTGATGCACTTAAGCTTGGCAGACCTGAGTTCTGCACCACGGGGAAGCCGCAGAGTCTCTCAATCTGCTGCCAGCGATGAAGACGCTCACGCAGACATGCTGTCACCTCAGACAGGGCCTTCCTATACCACACACAGAGCCAAACACAATAGGAATCAGAGACACACACAGCCAAACACACACACACACACACACGATAACACAGAGCCAAACACAATATGGATCAGAGACACACAGCCAAACACACACACACACACACACACATATGATAACACCGAGCCAAACACAATAGGGATCAGAGACACACACAGTAACACACACACACACAGAGCTGAACACACCTCAGAGGGGTCATACACACACACACACTATCAGAGGGATTAAAGACTCACACAGCCAAGCACACGCACACATACACACACACAATGCCAATTAAAAATTTTAACCCTCAAGTTTTCCACATTTTGTTTTACAGCCATCTTAAAATTGATTCAAATTATTTTTCCCCCATTTACACATTATACTCTACAATAACAGTTAAATCGACAATTAAATCAGTTAGTTTTTTTTGATAATTTATTATAAAATAAAGACAGAAATATCCAGATACATAAGTATTCAGACTCTTTGTTATGACACAAATTCAGCTTTGGTACATCCTACTCCTATCAATGCTTCTCCAACTTGCCTGGAGTGCACATGTGCCTACAGTAAAACCCAGTGGTGGTAGCATAACATGCTGTGTGGATGGGACTGAAAGATTAGCCAGTGTTGAGGGAAAACTGATGGAGAGAAAATAAAGAGCTATCCGGACTGAAAACCTTCTCCAGAGAGACTGGGATGACGATTTATAGTTCAACAAGACCATGAGCCAAGAAAGCACAGGAGAAGCTTCAGAACAATTCTGTGAAAGTCCTGGAGCGGAGGACTTACTCTGGCCCAGCCTCCAGAGTCCGGACCTTAACCCATTAGAGCATCTTTGCAGAGGCCTGAAAATGGCTGTGCACTGACCCTGCCCAGATTCTCCCAAGAAGAATGAAAGAAAATTCTTTAAAAAAAAAAAAAAGGTGTATCATGTTTTGTGGCATTATTCACAAGCAGACGTTGTGAGGGTGTCAATGCTGCCAATGGTGCTTTATCTAAGTACTAAGCGACAGGTGTGAATACTTATGTAAAAGGAATATTGATGTCTTTATTTTATTTTGAATAAACGAACAAAAAGGTTTTTTGGAAAACTTTTTGTTGGAACTGTATATAAATATATACAGACATATACTTACACACACCCACACATGTGCACATGCACAGAGCCAAACATTATACAAAGAGATCAAAGACTTACACATTCACACGTAAATCAGGTATAATGACAGGCACAGTGTGATTTGCACTTACTTGGCTTCAAGTATTTTGTGGTCAACCTCATCCAGTGATGAACTGTGCGCAACATGGAGCGTTCCAAACACAGAGCCTCTCTTCTTTTTAATCTTCTCTGCCTGAAACAAATAAACACAAACACACACACACACTTGACTTTTGTGTCAGAACTAAATTCTCCAATTAATCAAACTCAAATTTCATACACTCGAAAAACATTATCAAATAAGAGTAATAAAATTCAGGAACAGTAATTACAAAGCAAAAGAATATGGATATGCGGAAAATAGACAATAATGAATGAACAAAAAAGAAGGTTTTTAACACAGAAATTGCAAAAGTATTCTTTTTCAGAGTCTGAGGCTCACAGTAGTGTGTGCTAATTGCTTTGTCTAATTGCTTAGTGACTCATTCCAAATGTAAATGACAAAAGGCAAAAAAACAAACTATCTAATTAAAAAGTAATTTACCCACATCATTAAATAGCCAAATTAGTATGTGGAAAAAAAATCTGTTTCATTTGCTTGCCGTTTGTGTTAGATCCATATATTTCCAGATAAATAACGGAATAGGTTGAGAACAAAGAAAAAAGAGTGTTTGATGCATTAAATAACAACATGATTTGGTTTGACCCGGTTCGGTACCTACTGTATGAGAGTTCTCTAAGGACTTTATAAATAATTTCTTTGTAAAATTTTTAAACATAAAAGGAATCAATAATTAAAGTGCATATTTGTGGTTTGTTTATTTATTCTTTTTTTTTATTAAGAAATCTAGGATTTTAAGCGCAAAACCTAGACATCAGCTCTGTGTTTACATAAAACACTACTATAGCACACATTCTAATTTATAATTACAAAGATTAAACTGTTTTATAAAACACTGTTTTTAAAGCTGTTTAAAAGAACATCAAAGCCTTTCGAGACTCTTTTGAAATCACGTCCCACGCACCTCTTCCTTGGCAACGGTCAACTGTAGCTCGGCATTCTGTTTTTTGATGTTGTAGTATTGGACCTCCACCTCATGTGTGAGCTGCAGCCACATCTGTAAGGCCTCGGGAACTGACCGCTCTGACTGCAACTCTTTCTCTGCTCGCTTCAAAGCCACACGTACCTACATACACACACACACACACACACACACACACATACACATAAGCATGAACATAATTACAATCTCATACAAAACTACATACGGGTCTTAGCTAATGTTTCACAAAAACTCAGTATTAAACTGTCATTTGATCAGCTTCAGACAGCATCTGTTTTAAATCTGAAAACATTCACCTTCTCTTTTATAAACAGAGAACACAAATACTCAAATTCAAGAGGTAAAAAAAGAAATAGAGTGCTCAAATGATTCAGGTTTAGAACAATGGTATTTAAATAACAAATAGAATAATTATTATGATAAATTATGATATTTTATTATATGATAAATAAAATATTTGTCACATAGACAACCATACACAGTATGACATGCAGTGAAAAGCTTCTACGGCTGTCAGCGACTTAAAATGGAAAGATGGGGTAGAATAGAAAGGTTTCTCTATAATAAAAGGAAAAGTGCACTATAAAAATACAATTAAATAGATAAAAAGATAGACTTTACAATAAAAATCATATAAAAATTTAAATAAAAAAAATAAAAAACTTGGGACGAAATAAACAAAATTACAGATTTACAAAAGTTACAATAAAAAACATTTCTCTCTCGCCCTCTGTCCACACATCCACACATCCAATATACAGTTGTGCTTAAATATTGCATAGCCTGAAAGAAATGGTTAAACATTTCTATTTATTTGGAAAATATGAGTGATAATACAAAAGAAGTATAGTGGTCACGTAAAGTCATTCATTATGACATAGTTGACTAGTTGATTCCTTTTTAAAACCTAATGATAACAAAAATTGCCCAAACAACCCTGATCAAAAGTTCACATATCCTTGAATGTTCGGCCACATTATAAACACACAGGTTGACACACACAGATTTAAATGTGTATTAAAGGTAAGTTTCCACACCTGTGACTCAGTGTAATTGTAATTAATGTCTGTGCATAGATAGTCAGTGAGTTTCTCAGCTCATGAGGTGATGCACTGACTTGGCTGGATATTAAACCATGTGGAAGGCTAAAGAACTGCCAATGGACCTGCGTAAAAAGGTAGTTTTGAACTTTATGAAGCAGGAAAAGGATATAAAACGATATCTCGAAACTTGCCAATCAGTACTGTTCAAGCTCTGATAAAGAGGTGGAATATAAGAGGTTCTGTTGATACTAACCCATGATCAGGTAGACCAAGAAAGATTTCACCCACTACCCCCAGAAGAAATGTTCGGGATGCAAACAAACAACTTTACGAGAAATGCAGGCTGCTCTGGAAAAAAATGGGTGGTGTTGTTTCAAGGAGCACAGTAAGGAGGTTGATGAACACCAATGACCTGCAAGGTCGAGTCACCAGGAGAAAGCCGATACTGCGCCCATGCCACAAAAAGTCCCGCTTGCAATACGCCACACAGCACCAAGACAGGCCTCACAGCTTCTTATGCATTTGGAGTGATGAGACCAAAATTGAACTTTATAGTCACAGAGGCGTCAACAAGGCCTACGGTGAAAAGTACACCATCCCCGCTGTGAAGCATGGCGGTAGATCTCTTATGTTTCCGGGGTGTGTGAGCTCCAGTGGCACAGGGAAGTTTGTCAAAATTGATGGCAAGATGAATGCAGCATGTTATCAGAAAATATTGCCAGACGATTTGCATTCTACAGCACGAAAGCTGCGCATGGGACGCTCTTGGATGTTCCAACTTAGATGTTATTCTTATTCTCTAAAGCAGTAAACTAGCTGGAGGTTATTTTCTTAGAGAAACTTTTTTTCAAACTTGCTCTTCCTAAGGATGTCTGCTAAACATTTTAAAACATGATGATGATCCAAAGCACACGCCCAAGTTGACCCACCAACGGCTACAGCAGAAAAAGGGTGAAGATTCCATCACAGTCTCCTGATCTCAATATCATTTTTGAGCTACTTTGGGTGATCAAATGTGCAGTTCATGCAAGAAAACCAAAAGAATTACGCAAACTGGAAGCATTTTGCCAAGAAGAACGGGCAGCTATACCACCTGTAGGAAATAAAATCAATTTGCTTTGCCTTCTCATTCAGGTTTTCTTTATAAAATAGTTGACATTTTGCGAATGCTTGAGCAAACCTGTATATGGATCTGTGGTCTGGATATATTTAGTCGTCTAACCTAATCACAGACATTACAGTAGACAGAAATCTGTTTTCAATTTCACCTGGATTCAAAGCCAAGAAAAAGAAAGCTGGCATTTCTGTGGTAGAAAAATTTTAATGGAAGTTCTATGCACAAGACAATTTTAGAATATAAGGCTGGTCATTATCTTCGATGTTATTGTTTTAGATGTTATTCCTATTCTCTGAAGTAGTGAGTTAGCTGGAGGTTATTTTTACGAGTGAGACTAAGGACATCTGCTAAACGTTTTAAATGTAAAAGTAAATAATATGCCCAAGAGAATTCAAGGCTGTATCACAAACTGCATAATGCACACGTATTAGTATGCTTAAATGGTGTACTGCTAAATTATTTAACACAGTAGTGTGCAGTTTGTGATGCAGTTCAAGTGTTTTTAATGGTGAAGAGCTTATGATTTATTTAACCCTGTTTACCTGAGGAAAATCTAAATTTGGGATTTCGGGTGGCTCATATACAAACAGAAACTTGGGGCTTTAAGGATTTGTAGCTTTGATACATATTTTACCTAGCCGACTAGATTAAATTTTTATTTTAAAATTGTTTTATCTTAGTACCACTGTTCTTGATTGGCCCGCAGAGGGCTGTCACTCCTCCCCTTTCCTGACCTCCAGCTAGACATAAATCACTTTTATGCCAAGATTTAGCTATAAAGCCATTATGAAAACCCACTGGACATGCCAACTTTGTTTACCTTCGGTAGTTTACACTGAACCCAGCAATCCAGGTTAAGCCACCTCAGTGCTTTCTGGACTCAGAAGAGGAATGTGGCCTGATCACTGACAACAATGAGCAGGCCTACCTGGAGGAGACAGCCTCCTTCTGAATGTCCAGCGCCGAATCATCAATGGGACCCCAGTGGGGCTGAGTGGACAGCTTCCCGTTCCCTGGTGTTCACGCATCACGCAAAACCTATCATGGTCCTGTCACATCAACATCCTGGTGAAGAAGGCCCGGCAGTGTCTCTACCACCGTAGATGCCTGAAAGACTTTAGACTGCCTCCCAAGAAAGAATTTTCCTGATGGGAAACCTGGTTTTGGGAACAGCACCATTCAAGACTGGCGAGCTCTACAGAGGGTGGTGCGATCAGCTTTAGCACATCATCTGCACCGAGCTCCATGACCTGCACTAAATCTACAACAAGTGCTGCTGGACTAAGGCCAGGAAGATCATGAAGAACCTCAGCCAGGCCAAGAAATGGACTGTTCTCTTTGTTGAGGTCAGGGAAGAATTTCTGCTGCCTGAGGAGACTGACTGAGGAGACAGAGGAGGAGCGGCTTCTTGCAGGATATTCAGGCCCTCAACCAGAACACCAATAAACACACACACACACCCTACATTCTTGCTAACACATCGGAATTATGATGCAACACGTTTTTTGCACGCTGTACATTTCTTGTGCTCATTTGCACACAAAATGAGCACTAACTTGCACTTGCTGACACATATATATCATCTTATACTGCATGTTTCAATCATACTGCTGCTGACATACCCATACACCATATTTTTACATTGCTATACTTTTGTATTTTTATACTTCACAGTTTATACTTTCACTTTGTAAATTCTATTATTGTGCAATTTATATCCTTTATATACAGTATTCCTCTTTTAATAATCCTATTTTGTAATGTATTGTGTATTATTTAATAGTTTTATTTTGTAATTTAATGAAATGCTTATGTTTTTATTTCATTGCAAGTTCTATTTTCAGTTTAATTGTATTCTTTAGCACAATATTTTCATTTCATTGTGGGGGAAATATTTCTATTCTTAGGTCACAGGCAGTCGTATAAGCATTTCACTGCATATCAGACTATGTATGGTTGTTCATGTGACAAAAAAAAATATGAAATTTGAGGTGTAACACAATATTGTTGTCGTCTAGTGTAACATACAGTATAACATGCGACTAAAATACCTTGCATGCCATTGCTTTCCAAACAATAATAGAGAGTGAACTGTGTCACACTTACTGCCATAAAGGAGTAAAATATCTCATAATAGTTGTTAGGCTACATGTTGAAAGACAAAACATAATTCAAATGTTGGACAGGTGTTGAAAGCGAGTAATGCTATATGGTAACCTTTAGTATGTACTGCAAGTCCTCAGCTGTCGCTCCTACCTGCACCAGTTCTTCTTCGGCGTATTTGAGACGACTGAGTTCACACTCGGCTCCCTCGCGGAGCTCTCGCAGTCGGTAGGCTTCCCTCTTTGCACCATGGATCTCATCTCGCATCTTCTGCTCCAGGTTCTGCTTCTCGACCGCCACCGTGCGATTCTCCTCCTGTGCCTTCTCCAATCTGCAACAGAACAGAGCTAAAAGCGTCTACGGAGTGTTGTACTTATTCTACCAAATTCTGTGCATTTTGTAAGATGTTTATTTTTTGCATTTTGAATTATACAATACCTAGATTTTGATGTTAATGTTCTGTCTAATAAATAAAAAACGAATTAAAATGTCCCCAATCCTAGTAAGAACAAATAACATCAACAAATAATATCCTGAAAATGGAATAATGTTGTATTATAGAAAAAAGAGAGAGAGAAAAAAAGATTTTCTTAGCTGTCACATAGATGGATAGACCGTCAGACTGACAGACAGATAGATAGACAGACAGCCTTTCAGTCCTGACTGTATAGGATTCGTCTGTATACCTGCTCTGCAGCTCCATCAAGCTTTGCTCGGCACTCTGCAGGCTCTCCAGGTCTTTCATCATGCGGGAGATGTGGATTTTTGAGGACTTGTTCTGCACATAGGCGAACCAGCAGCCTCCTACCCCGATGATGATGGACACCATGAGGACGAAGTCTTTCAACCAGTTATGCTGTGGCCCTGCAGGACGGATGAGTGCAAACAAGCAATGTTTGTCTATCTTGTCATTAGGGAGGGTTTATGATTTGACATGTTTACAATATATGTGTATAAAAAGGGCGGCACAGGGCTCAATGGTCAGGTTCGATTCCCGCCTCTTTGTGCATGGTGTTTGCAGGTTCTCCCTGTGCTTGGTGGGTTTCCTCTGGGTACTATGGTTTCCTCCCACAGTCCAAAGACATGCTGGGTTTATTAGGTTTACTAACTGGCCTTCCCAAATTGTCCGTAATGTGTAAATGAGTCTGAGAGTGTGTGTATGTGTGTGTGTGTGCCCTGCGATGGATTGCCACCCTGTCCAGGGTGTACCTCGCCTCGTGCCCTAAGTCTCCCGTCCGACCTTGTATACAGGATTAAGCAGGATAGATGATGAGATAAGAGACAATGGTGGGGAGGGTTTTGGGAATTCAAGGTAATTTGTTAGGTATTTTAAAAACAAGACAAGCAGAAATGCATTTTAATCAACACTTTGTTTTGAGTTAAACGCCCAATCATGCTTCATGGTTAACCCCATGAACACCCCTAAATAATCACACAGGTTCAGTTAAGGTAACACACACATTAATAAGCCACTTACGTAATGGTGGACCAAACAGCACAGCATCCAGCGCCTTCAAATTTAACTTCTGTTTATGTCGTTGGTCTAATATTTTTAGTTGTGACGACATGAAGGAAGGTTCATTAGCCGCTATTCTGGAGATAAAAGAGAGAGAGATGACAGATTCAAACAATACTCTTATACATACTGCTAACATACATCTGAACGGTGATTTATTTTTAATACATTTGATTGAAGATATAATACATATGGGAAGGAATTTATTAAGGCATCGAGTGTTGTGTATTGAAATATTTCAGGACCAGTTTAGGGGCATATCAATAAAGGAAGGAGAACATCTACTGTACGTGCCTATTTAAACAAAATGTATTTTGTTTGGGAGTTGTGTCATCATTTCATGAGTCAGCAAGTGCTGGCAGAGGGATGAAACCCAATCTTTAAATCCTGCTTTACCTCCTTTGCTCTCAATCCCCCTCTTCCTGCACCCGCACATAGCAACCAGAAGAGGGCAGTGCCACACTAATCTCTCCAACATTCCTCCTATATCACAGCATCATTTGATGGTGACTTTTTTTGGAATACAAATTACGATTCGGGATGCTTAAAATATCTTTTTCCTAGTTCACTCGGAAGCTATGTTCAAGAGACATGTGACTCTGGCTCTCTATGTGTGTTTGGGGCTGTGTGAGTGTGTATGTGTTTACCGAGGTAATGTATTGCCATTAACTTTGAACTCTCTGAAGTTTGTTTCGTATTGAGGAAGCTCAACCGATTCTTTCAGCCACTGGACTGCATCGTCCATCGTCCAGTTATGAACTGAGAAATAAAAAACAGGGAAATAAAGTTAACGTGAAACATTCAAATCTATTCTAATATGCACAGATTATTCTGCATGTGTTTGCACTAATACACACGTGGACAAAATTATTGGTACCCTTCGGTCAATGAAAGAAAAACTCACAATGGTCACAGAAATAACTTTAATCTGACAAAAGTAATAATTTTAAAAAATTCTATGAATGTTAACCAATGAAAGTCAGACATTGCTTTTCAACCATGCTTCAACAGAATTATAACATGGAACAGGCCTGGACAAAAATGATGGTACCCCTAACTTAATAGTTTGTTGCACAACCTTTTGAGGCAATCACTGCAATCAAACAATTCCTGTAACTGTCAATGAGACTTCTGCACCTCTCTGCAGGTATTTTGGCCCACTCCTCATGAGCAAGCTGCTCCAGTTGTTTCCGGTGTGAAGGGTGCCTTTACCAGACAGCATGTTTCAGCTCCTTCCAAAGATGCTCAATAGGATTGAGGTCAGGGCTCATAGAAGGCCACTTTAGAATAGTCCAATGTTTTCCTCTTAGCCATTCTTGGGTGATTTTAGCTGTGTGTTTTGGGTCATTGTCCTGTTGCAAGACCCATGACCTGCGACTGAGACCCAGCTTTCTGACACTGGCCAGCACATTTCTCTCTAGAATCCCTTGATAGTCTTGAGATTTCATTGTACCCTGCACAGATTCAAGACACCCTGTGCCAGATGCAGCAAAGCAGCCCCAGAACATAACAGAGCCTCCTCCATGTTTCACAGTAGGGACAGTGTTCTTTTCTTGATATGCTTCATTTTTCCGTCTGTGAACATAGAGCTGATGTGCCTTGGCAAAAAGTTCCATTTTTGTCTCATCTGTCCATAGGACATTCTCCCAGTAGCTTCATGGCTTGTCAACATGTAGTTTGGCATATTCCAGTCTGGCTTTTTTATGATTTGTTTTCAACAATGGTGTCCTCCTTGGTCGTCTCCCATGTAGTCCACTTTGGCTCAAACAACGACGGATGTTGCGATCTGACACTGATGTTCCTTGAGCATGAAGTTCACCTTGGATCTCTTTAGAAGTCTTTCTGGGCTCTTTTGTTACCATTTGGATTATCCGTCTCTTTGATTTGTCATCAATTTTCCTCCTGCGGCCACGTCCAGGGAGGTTGGCTACAGTCCCATGGATCTTAAATTTCTGAATAATATGTGCAACAGTAGTCACAGGAACATCTAGCTGCTTGGAAATGGTCTTATAGCCTTTACCTTTAACATGCTTGCCAATAATTTTCTTTCGAATCTCCTGAGACAACTCTTTCCTTCGCTTCCTCTGGTCCATGTGTGGTACATACCATGTCACCAAACAACAAGTGACTACCTGGAGCCCTATATATAGGCCCACTGACTGATTACAAGATTGTAGACACCTGTGATGCTAATTAGTGGACACACCTTGAATTAACATGTCCCTTTGGTCACATTATTTTCAGTATTTTCTAGGGGTACCATCATTTTTGTCCAGGCCTGTTCCATGAGTTTATTTTTTTAAATAACTCTGTTGAAGCATGGTTGAAAAGCAAATGTCTGACTTTCATTGGTTAACATTCATAGAATTTTTTTAAATTATTACTTTTGTCAGATTAAAGTTATTTATGTGACTATTGTGAGTTTTTCAATTTTGTCCACGTGTGCACATATTAACACATCGGGGATATCATCATACATGGAAATATAATTGTAATTGTAACCCTATGCTTAAAGTAATGATAGTGCTGAAGGTATATGATAAAAGTAACTACTCAATTTTGCATATAAAGTATATTTTATATACTATAATGTAATACAGTACAGCAATACAGTACATGAACTCAACTTTCTATCTTTCAAACTGTAATGCATATTATAATTACCTGGAAGAAAATAAATATAATAATTTTTTTTTATCCTAGTTTTTTTTATCTATATGTATAACAATTATACACTAATCAGACAAAAATATATATAATATATCGCAATCAATGCATGGATTCCAAAAAGCCCTCTAAATGCGTGCAGCACATCCCTTAAGTTCTATAAGCTGTAGTAGGCCTCCATGGATCAGATGTGCTTGTGCGGAGAGTCGACACCTTAAACCCCTCGTCATGTACCTTAAACCACCCCTGAGCAGTGTGGCAGGGTACATTATCCTGCTGAAGGAGTGTACTTGGTCTGTTACAATGTACAGGTAGGTGATACAAGTCAAAAGTTTTCCACGTGGATTCAAGGACCCAAAGTTTCCAAGCAGAACATCACACTGTCTATGGTGGTTTGCTTTTTTCCCCATAGTGCATCCTGGTGGCATGTCTTCCCCAGATGCGCCACACTGCTGATATAAACGTCATCAGACCAGACTGCCTTCTTCCATTGTCCAGTTCTGATGCTTATATGCCCGTTGTAGTCACTTTTTGGTGGAGGATACGGGTCAATCTATGCAGACAGCTATGCAGACCCATAAATCTATGATGCACTACGTGTTCTGACAGCTTTCTGTCTGTGTGATTCTGTGGAACCTTAGCACTTCAGTGAGCACTGGATGCTCATATCTCTGGTTCCCTCTTTAACTACAATTTTGGGATGTACCTAACCATGGGACTAACCAGTGCAAACTGGGACCTTTAGTTTTGGACACGTTCTGACCCAGTCATTTAACCACCACAATTCAAACAAAGTCATGCAGATCTTGATATGATTTATACGCAAATCAGAGGCCCCGAGTTTGAGCGTCTATGTCAATTTATACTTTTTTAATAATTTTTTTTTTTACATGGAATAAGACTTTTGGGCTGTCCTGTATATCCAGTTCCTCGACAGCTGACACTGTAATGAGATACTCAATGCATTGACATCACCTCCCAGTGGTTTTAATGGTATGGCTATTGGCGTACATCATACTGTCCGCGTTGGTTACAGTCACAAATATGGTCATGTCTGAAGTCGGACTTCACTGTGACCACAGCCAAGCAGGGAGGAGAGAAAACATGAAACTGCATGAGCTTGTAAACAAATTGGACACAAATACTTGCGACACAAAACAGTAAATTTTGGCTAAATTTCAAAATCTTACATCCTGGAGCTTTAATGTTGTCCTGCATTTAAAATCATAGGACATATTTCACTTTATTATAGAATGGGTGTATTCTACACCAAAATAATGTAGTACTAACGGCATAACAAATCTTTATCTCTGTCTCTATACCATCATACTGTATACTATCATCCCACATACGAGTGAGCACTCGAGGAAAGAAAATCTTTGTTTCTTCTCTTACTCAGACACGGAAGAATGACCCAGTATCTACAAGGTTGAATTAAATAATGTGGGCCACGATTCAGGAAAATGCCATGTCATGTGATTCACACTTGTGTAGGTTCCACACACGTCAGCTGGTTATGATGGACTGAAGTTTTCTTCATACCGTGGTGTTTTTTTAAATATCGGTCGCAACATTGAAGCTTGAAATGTTTTCCATTTGGCATATGCCCTTGCATCAATCTCTTCTTTTTGAAAAGAATCCACGTAAGTCGTTCTGTCTCACCTTCAGACATCTTCCATCCTTTCCACAGCTCCTCTACAGTAATGTGCTGGTCCTCCCTATGCAGGTTGCTGTGCTTGTTTGTTTGCTGCTGTTTCATGTCCTCGATGATGAACTGAAAAATAATGCATGACACAATTTCATCACACAAATGTTCCTCATAATAATAAAATCATCATAATAATATATCATAATATCTTTTCAAACTGACTGAAATCATTCCAATTATAGAGCCCCTCTACTTAAATGGATGCTGATTCCATAAGGGGTGCATGTGCATGCTCAAACAGTTTAAACAGAACATAACGTTTTTTTTTTTTTTTTTTGACATGTGCGATGTGGTTCTGCCCACTGTGGAGCGATTAATCTGACAGAAATTTAACACATGCCAAAGTATTTTTCTAATTTTTTTTTTAGGTTAGATAAATTCCACCTTCTGCGTTTTAATTGGTCACAAGAATACAGTCCACTACTCAGTTTACTAAATATGAAATATGAGCAAATTAGTGTCCCTTGCTCAGACAGAGACTTAGCTGATCAAAGTCAGCAGTTTACTGATCAGGAACGGAAGCAGAATTTCCATCCTGGGAAACTCATCACATCACCTAATGTTGGGGCAAATATGCGCAGAAATAATACTGTATATTTATTCCAACAAGAGAGCAGCAATCGGATCAAGTGTTTACATGGGTTAATATTTGCCTACTGAAGGTTTACCTTTTCAACCCCTTACCTTATTACTGAGGTGGATACATTATGTAGTTTTATTTTGAACAGGCTATTATTTCTCTTATTAGTGGGATACTAGGGCCCACGTCAACGCATATACCTCAGGAAGCTCGCGTATAAATCCAGAGAACAGGATCTAGTCTTCACGCAATTCAATAAGCACTAGCTTTACTAGAAAGTGACAAAAATGACCACTTAACATTTGATTCCTAATAGCAGGATTTTCCATCGATTGAAATGTACACCACAGAGCGGCCGCATTAGCGGGAGCCTAATCATTAGCTAGCTTCACATAACACAATCGCATCTTGGTGTGTTTGCTTTGGTTCGATTAAAAACAAACTCTGATACGGATGCGATCGCTGCCATCCGAACCTCGGTGTGCATCGAGCAAGAGAACCGGCGACCCCTTGAAAAGGTGAGTCTCGATCCGCTTCCAGCTGAACTCCAGTGTGGTTCGATTGAAATGTGAATGCACTACGGACCAAAGCGAGCGTCTGCTTTGCTAGCAATTTCGAGTTTCGAAAGCTACTCAGATTACAAAAAGGAAAGGAATAATTTGTTAGCGTTAACAAATTAAACACTGCCAAATGAAATGTTAAATTTAATGAGTATCCAATGACATTTAGAGCAGGACAGTGATTACAGAAATAACAAAACGCTTACGAAACGTTCACAAATGTATGACGGTTGAACGGTTTGATGAAATGTCATGTTTTTTTAAATGCCCTCGTTATTGAACGCTGCCCTTACTGTATGTATTACCACACACATTACAGGCAGGCAGATGTACAGTAGTAGCGGGGAGAGGCTGTGAAAGGACTAAAGATCGCTGCTTACTTTTTATTTCCATTCAATTTTATAAATTGTTTTTGTCTGAAGAGAAGCTAGTTACAACATAAAAACATTAGGCACATTGGAGACCATTTTATTCACCGACGGTACCTGTGCTTGTGTTGTTTTCAATGTATATAGATACCACCATATATAATCCTCATGCCATGTCAGCGTGAATGCTAAACGAACCAGGACTTTATGCTAGCGAACCGACACTAATGTTTCGATTTATTCTATGGTCTGAACCAAGAGAACCGAACTACGTGTGTCCAACTCTTATATTCTTAAACCCAGTTGAGATTATGCTAGTTTATCATGGGGAGTTTGTGGATGCAAGAAATAATATCTAATATATTAGATATGTCTTGTCCCACAGGATTAATTTTGATGTTGTTCTTTTTATTATAGATCCAAGATGGCGACGAAATGAACAATAGAAACCTAAACAGAACCAGAAATTAACTTTTTTTCTTTTGTGTCATTTGAAGTATTTTTAAGGTTATCAAAGTCAGCCAAGAACGATCATCACACATGAGCAGGAAATCGTCTCTGTATGTAACAATGAGTTCTGATGCATTAAGAAATGTTTCAAAGGTCTTGTATTTACTGTATTGACAACTCTAAACCTGACCATTTGCTGCAATTTATACTTAATATAAATGCATTTGTATTAAGTAAGTATGGATCCAGACAGGCCACAGTGTACATCTCTTCCTAATTGACTTGACAGTAAATATTCTGTTCTAGCATTTATATTTCTTAAATATAAAGACACTCCCAGGCCAGGAGCATCCTTTTGTTGTCCTCTGCTGAAACCAAACCGAAACCTAGTACTGGTTGACTTTTAAATGGCAATCCACAAAGCAGACTTGTTTCTGGAGGCTTTTATGGAACGTATTGTCGTCCGAGCATCCTAGCGAGATGGGCTGACGCTCTTTATAAGAAACAGTGAAAGAAATGATCGTACAAAGGCTTAACCAGGTACTTTGCCACAAATAAAAGACAAGACATTGTATTATAACCTTTACGTTATAATAGTAACCCTGGCTAGAGAATGGTGTGTAATGTTGCCTGCTTTTTGGTGTGTTAACAATGCACACCACTGAAGAAGTGAAGACACTTCTATCTAATTTATATGGAGATTGCTTATCCTGGGCAAATCAGACAAAATCATTACATACATTGTTTAGTGCGCTAACAGGTGCACTTCTGGAAATCTTATCCCACCCAAACAGTACTTAATCTAATCAATATTAAAATGTTGAGTATCAGATTTGCTGTTCACCAACACTATGATAAGTTACACGGCATTATTCGCACTCATACTCTGTGTTACAGGTTTCACTGCTTAATGCAGGTTTTCTAGTAGTTCACAAGTGGATAAAGACTTTCTTAGAAGCACAGAACATATCCCTTTATCACTACTGAATTCTGAACAGATACCATATGTACAGTACTATTTAATCCTTCTTTATTCAAATCAGATCCAGGACTCAGCATCTCATCAGCACAACCATCGTTTCAGCACAAGCCCAATATAAAACCATGACTTCTCATAGGTATCAATGATCAATAATCATAACCTATCAAAAGCTATCAGAAACACACTTGTGTATTTTCTGAGGCTCCTTCTTTCTGTCACGTTAATGGACGTACACTGGGAACAGCTCCTCTTTGTGTTTGTGTAAATGAGCTACTCATTGTGTAATGTGTGAGCTACCAATTAATCAGTTATGCGTCTGTATCAGCTCACGTCTGTCTCGCTCTGTCTCTGCCTCTTATATTTAACAAACATTATTTTCTCTTTAGCGTTCTGTTTGTCATGTTGCGTTTAAGTGATAAGATACGGCATTCATTATCATTTCAAACGTTAATGGACTGAAGACAAAAGTTTGTTTTAGTAGCACAACACCACTATCTGCATCTGTATTTGTTAAGCGCTTCAAATATTGATTTCTTTATTTGGATTTAGATTAAACACAAAATAGCCATGGTCTATTTTCAATATTGTAGATTCTGGCTCTAAAGTGACCCGAATAATGAAGATAATCAGGGGTGAAAGTAGGTTTAAAATCTTGCAAATGCTATAGAATAGGTACCGGGGTTGAAACCCAAATAGTGTACAATGGAAAGGTGGTGTGCTAAGTACAGTGTAGAATCCCTTGTTCCCACCTAGTGGTGCCCTTGATCATTGGTTAGAAAGGGATTTGGGATTCAGCCTTGTGTAGATAGCTTTGTAGCTAGTGATGGGAAGTTTGAATCATTTTAGTGACTCGGTTCTTTGAATCTCGTCCACAAAAATGAACGACCCCCAACACGTCTACATACATAGATTTTGGCTATAGTGCCAGTAATGAAAATATTACAATGCAGCTAAGAACATAGCATGATAAACGGGGTCAGGGGTAGCTCACTGGTTAATTCAATGGCCTACGATTCGGAAGGTCCAGGTTCAAATCTTAAGCAAGGCCCTTAACCCGCAGCTGCTCAGATGTATAATGAGATAAAAAGTCACTTTGCATAAGAGCTGCCACATGCCTAAATGAAAACAGAATGAGCAGCTCACCTATCATATTTTCTGGTCCGCATCATTTGTTCTTTTGACACGTGACTCTTATAGACTAAGAGTGCAATTGATTCTAAAGATCAGATTTTTCTTTTTCATGTAAAGAACCACTCAATTCTCCAGAGTATAGCACTGCATAGCGTCTATGAGACTCACGTGATAAAAGAAGGAACGATTCGGACCAAAAGACTCGAAAGGTAACTACTCATTGCAAAGCTTTGTGTATGCGCGCCCAGTAGAAAATGAACTTGTTCTTCTGAGTCACGTTAAAGACTCGTTCAAAAAGAACGAATGGTTCATCACTATTTGTAGCTAGCATTAGCCATGAACAAAACAACACAGGCGATTCAGAATACCATAGAAGAAGTTGTTAAGGAGGAAAAGTGTTGTTTAAGATGGCATAACGTTATCAGATGTGTTTTCATGCTCAAAGTGACTGGCCTTGACTGTGGGTTTTGGCAAGCAGCTGATCTCCCCTCTTTCTAGCACTACATATCGCACTACATATAATTTTACTGATACGCAGTACCGGATCATAATGGCTTACCCTGACCCATGAAAATAACGACAAAATCTTTCCCAAATCAGACGACTGTTATGTACAGTATGACAACAATAACCAGCTAATAATTTCTTATGATACTGATGATATTCCTTAGTTTTTAAGTTGGTTATAATTCCACAAAGATTATAGAAGTCAATATAACAGTTTATTATCAAACCATCACTGTAGCACCAGGGACAGCTGAAACACTTCCTTTAATTGCCACTTGATTATAATGTGTTGCGTTATTAATTCTTTTAATAACAATTTAGAACAATCATTTAAGCATGGTGAGAAAACATACTGCTACAATGAGCATACTAATATAATACTACAGTGATTACAGTTAATTAATAGTTATTAAGTAAATTAAATCATTACACAATGCCTGGACAAAAACAAGTTGCTCTTTGAAAAGGGTCAAATTAGTGGCCTGATTCAAGCAAGGAAAACATTCGAAATATTGGAACTGGATTAAGAAATGACGGAACTTTACGGAAGAAAGGTGATCGTAAAACAATCATGAATGAAGGTTATTGAAGATCACATTAGAAACACATATGTTTAATGGTCAGAGCAAGATCATTTCCACACACACACATTGTGATGAGAACTGGGACTAAACAGCTGTGTGGCCATAAGAATTCCACTCTATTAATCAAAAAAAGGCTTCAATACGCTAGGCACTAGAAAGATTGGACTTTGCAGCAAAGGTCATGTGATCTAATGAGTCCAGACTGACCCTATACTAGAGTGATGTGTGTGTCAGGATAAAAAGGGAAGCACGTGAAGTGATGCAGCCATCATGCGTAGTGGCCACTGTACAAGCCTGTGGAGACAGTGTTATGATCTGGGGTTGCTTCAGTTCACCAGGTCTAGACTCTGCATTGTTAGTGGCAATAAAATTACGTCAGCTGAAGACCTTAATGTCCAGGTTATTATTAATATTTTTTTCCTTCACTGATGGTACTGGCATATTCCAGAGCATACATGTATGAGACATTTAGACACATGGAGGTCACCACCACCACATTGCACATCACAACCAAAACTAAAGGCAGTCAAACAAATTCCTAGAGTGCATGTCTTTCTTTCTTTTCTTTTTGTGCTAGAAAATATGCACTTATACAGTACAGACCAAAAGTTTGGACACATCTTCTCATTCAAAGAGTTTTCTTTATTGTGTTCTTTATTGTGTTCTTTAGCCCAAACAAGTCTCTTCTGCTTGTTGTCTGTCCTTAGCAGTGGTTTCCTAGCAGATATTCTACCATGAAGGCCTGATTCACACAGTCTCCTCTTAACAGTTGTTCTAGAGATGTGTCTGCTGCTAGAACTCTGTGTGGCATTGACCTGCTCTCTGATCTGAGCTGCTGTTAACCTGCGATTTCTGAGGCTGGTGACTCGGATGAACTTATCCTCCGCAGCAGAGGTGACTCTTGGTCTTCCTTTCCTGGGGCGGTCCGCATGTGAGCCAGTTTCTTTGTAGCGCTTGATGGTTTTTGTGACTGCACTTGGGGACACTTTCAAAGTTTTCCCAATTTTTCGGACTGACTGACCTTCATTTCTTAAAGTAATGATGGCCACTCGTTTTTCTTTACTTAGCTGCTTTTTTCTTGCCATAATACAAATTCAACCTCTTTGAATGAGAAGGTGTGTCCAAACTTTTTATTCTTTACTGTAATTGTCTCTACAAGTACGTCAGAAATACAGGCACACCACCACGGCATCTTCTCTGTGCAGTGGCTGAACTCACTAGGCTAGTTTAGAGCCTCTTGGTGAAGTTTTGTTAAGATGAAATTGGGATGGGAATTTTGCTGAAATTTGGCAACCTGGTTAAACGTTCAAGTTTTTGCATACAAGTCAAAACCTAATGCTCATGCGGTTTCACCCAGTAGGGCCCCATTCCTGACTCGCACACTAATTTTACCATGAAGTCATCTGCTAAGCTTATGAAAAACACATTCATTCTCCTATTCATATCTTTACTTGTATTTGTTTAGAAAACATTATACTAGTGAAGGTATCTGATTAGTTTGTGTCCAAGAAAAACAAAATATTAAGCTGATTATGACAATCAATTGCTGATATTTTTCTATATTAATAACCTGATCTTCATTAGCTCAGTCAAATGTGGTACATTCTCTGGTGTTTTCAGTTAGTAATAAAATATATACAGTATGGATTTTACTTTTCCCACCCAGACTAACTAGCTGTTGTTAGTGTTTATGTGTGATTTTCTAATAAAAGGAGAGGGCTTGTAAAGGTATTCATGTTTCCTCGGAACGCTGACACACACATACACATGCACATGCTGGAATTTGCTGTGGTATGAAAGATGACACCATGTCCCACTGGCTGCAGGAGAGGGAAATGCTTCAATCTCCCATGAGGGCACTTCTTAAAAGTCCGTTCCAGTACAGACGATCACCGCTAGAACCTTCTATATATGTGGAATGCACACACACACACACACACAAAACACTACACAGCTTCTAGCTTAGTATTTCTAACGCATATTTTCACCATGCTCTCGCTCTCCGTAACACAAACACACGGGTATAGGTGACCAAAAGTCTAGCACCTGCCATGCCCAGCGACCATCCATAGCAACACTGATGAAAAACTAATCTCAAAAATCCACAAGCACACCATACACACACAATATTGCATGACGCGCACAGTCAAACTAATACCGAGTCGGGTGGGGCAGCGATTAAGACCTTGTCAAAGAGAAAAATCCAACAACATGAAACCACAGATCTTTTGCTGAGCGTTCGTCATTCCTACTTGGCCTGATGACATCACGCAACCTGTAGAGCAGCATGAAAAACCCAAGAACCCCACCTGTTGAACCAGACTACGGTACATGGGATATAGTGTGAAGATTTGCATTGTCAAGTCCTAAAACTGACTCCCTTGTTAGTGCTTAGTTCTGAAGCTTAACATGTTTGTCTGTAGCATTCCTGTGTAATTACACTCACGCAAAGCCTTGAGTTTAGGTCGGAATGAGCCTGTTTTCTACTGATATTCCTACACACAGCAGCTTGCACTTGCATCTGGTTCTGCAAGTGGAAACTTAGTTCTGTAACATCTTGTTTAATGGCTCTAAGCTTCAAAAAGATCATTAATAAATAAATGCATGAATGAATGTGTTTTGCAGATTAGTGCTTTTAAGCAATGATGTGAAGCCTGCGCTGAGCCCAGGAGTAAAACCTGGAGGATATGACCTTTCCCCTTTAACCCTTAACTGCATAACTTTGTTTGATCTCTGACCCTCCTCATGTACGTTGTTCAATAAGAGAGGCACCCAAGTCAAACTGGGACTTTTGATCTTTATTTCTCTGCTACACTAAAACATAAGAGTCACTAGTGCTCGGATACCATCAAGGAAGAAAGTTTTCCCAGTAAAACAGAGCCATTCTCCTTAGGCTGCCTGCTTCCCGCCTGAAATGCTGGCGTTACAGGAACTCCTGGCGGTACTATAAAGGAAATGTGGAAATAACTCCCAGCCAAGTTCCTGTAATGTGCATGTGGTGTTTGTGAATAATTGTGTGTATAGTTCACACAGGACAGATGCGTCTCTTTCGCGAGTTGGTGAAAGTTATCCGTCGATTTTATGATAAGGATCGAGTGTTCCAATTGCAGAATGCTTACAAGGAACCACTGAAGTGGGCTCTGAGTCACCTCGGCCGAGATCATCATTCACGGACGTTTGGTCTTCTTTAAAAACGTTTGCACCATTGAGATGTTTTTACTACGGCTAAGAGTCTAATCACTGTACTGTGCTTGAAGTCTTCAGTAAATGAAGATCCATCGGTTTTGTGCCTTCGCTCAAGAGAAAGTCTCGGTTTGACTTGAACACCCCCATACAATGTTCACAAGGCAAATTATATATTGTTATTATTCTTTCTTAACATGTTTTGAGACCCAAACCATTTAACATACACATGCGCACGCACACACACACACACACACACACACACACACGCAAGAGTAACTTCTTACTCTTCTTCATTAATCTCTAATTTACATCTCTTCCTTTTGCTCTCTGTCTTATTTCTTTCTCACTTCCTTTCCTTTAGTCTTTCAGTACCACTCTTTTCTTCTCCTTTTCCCTCCTTCCATCCCGTCACCTCTTTTCATTCTCTAGGTCACTAATGACCTGCAATGCACTAAACTCCCATACATCCAAATTCATGTTTGACCTTTTAGCATTTTATGTATGTACGATGAGATTGTGAGAAATGTGCACAGTGGGGTCCTCGAGTGGCCCAGAGGTAACGAGCTCACCACTACAGTATCATCCGGGGATCAGGAGGTCGAACCCTGGATGCCAGGGAGCCTAGTGAGGGCTGATTGGATGAGCTCTCCCGAGGGGAGGAACGAGTGGCATTCTAGAACTCCAACACCAATCATGGACATGCTAACCCATAAATCAGGGCGGAAAAATCTTCAAAATAGGAAAGAAATCATCAAAAAAAGAGGAGGCAGTGTCCTTCACCTACTACCGCTGTGTCCCAAATTATACATCTACACATAATTAGTAGTACATAGTTTTTAACTATTAATAATAACTTATTAACCCATCACTGTTGTGTTTGAATTGTACATGTAGCCTGAAGACTAGGGGTCGAAAAGGGTCATTTTTGATCCTCTGACGTGCGTAAGTGAAGCATGCTGCCGTGTCCGTACACGTCACGTCAGTCAAGAGTCAAAAGTAAACCAGGAGCCAAACTGTTACTTGTGTGATAAACACAAACTCATGCATAACAGGGCCAGCTGACCTCCACACTCTCGTTGACTTCGATGCCGCCATCGTTGTCATCGTCCAGCTGCTTGTGGATGTGCCGCAGTGCCTCGAGGCTGAAGCGATCTGCCTCGTTCATGCAGGGTGGGATCACAGTCAGGCAAGGGTCTGCAAGACACAAAAAATAAAAAAGACAGGAAGCGTCACAACATCAGAATACTATAGGTTTATTGCTGATTGTTTCGCTGCCTTTTTTTAAACACATGTGATGATTTAACATTAGAACAATATCCATCCCAGGGCACGAGACAGGGTGCACACTGGATGAGGTGCCAACAATCACTTACACAATCACGGGTAATTTGGAAACACCAATTAGCATACTCTCGAACTGTACGAGGAACCCCCCAAGCCTGGATGAGTTAGATAAATTAAAGTAAGAATTTAAAGAATGTCCATAGCAGGTTAAAACAAAAAAGACGAAAAGTTTTTTAAAATATATTTTATATTTTGTTCTTAGCTATATTTTCTATAGCTAAAGTTTTTCTGTATTTTATTTTTTTTATTTTATTTATTATTGATAATCTTTTTTTTTTTTTTAAAGGTCACATGTGGTCGTATAAGCATTTCACTGCATATCGTACTGTGTATGTGAAAGAAATTTAATTTGAATTTAAATCCATATTTAAATAGTTCGATAAGTATTTATGAGTTTCAAATATTTTGAATCCCTTTAAGTTGTAGAATAAAATTCCAAGAACCCCATCCACACATTTGTTCATGTTCAGATTAAAAACTCATTATTTATAATCTGCTTTTTTTTTAAATTACTATCTGGTTTTACTCCTGACTGAAAGTTTCTCACTGAAAAAACACACAAGGTTCAAATTGACTACTTGTTTCCTTCAATCTTAGTAACCAGTGAAACAGACCAATAACTTTAATCCAACGGAATAAAAAAAAAACTCAATATTAGTATGACATTTTTTAATAATTGTAGGTTTTCATTTTGACCACAGTAACAAAAACCATACAAAGCAAAAAAAATAAAAATTCACATCCCGCATGACTTTACTCTCACTAGGTGAGTTCTAAGTAATGTTTAGTGTCTGATTTCAAATCATGAAATGTAACAGTTATCAAAGCATGAATTTTTCAAAGCATGCCACACGTACTGCATGCATGCGCGAATGCAAGCTTGATGTTGGATCTCTTTACAGTAATGCTCTTACACAGGTCCTGACACACTTCTTGTGTTACATGCTCTTGTTCTTGCGAGTGCTGCTGTGATTTAAATGGATGAACCTCGGTCTTAACTAGATTACCAAACATAATAAGTGCTCATTTTAAAAAAAAAAAATTGAAAAGCAAATGCAACACCCATAGGCAAAAGAATATGTGGAAATAAAATCCTTTGTCAGTTGCCGTTAAAGACCCAATCACGCTTCAAGTCGTTACACGGGAGATGCCTGGCGAGGCCTGTGAAGAGAGCAGGTGAATTTCGTCTGCATAAACAACTCGTGTGTTTTGCATGTTGCCTTGCATGTGTTTCCCTCTGCTTACATAATAACACCATTTGCACAGCAGAAGTCCCACACCGAACGCATTTGCATGGGATATTATTTACATAACAATCACTCACCTGGGCTGAAGGATGTTCTGAACACAATGTAACGTCATGAAATTTAAAGTTATAGTATGTGTGTATACATAACTATTCATTCGCTAACTGTTATGTCTCCCACACATGGAGTATATTTACAGTAGACGGGGCATCCAAGTACATTGACGGCTGTCCGAGTATATTTTCCCGCGCTTTTTAAATATCTGTCAGGGAGAACGATCCGCCATCCGCGATCATTAACTAGTTGAGTAACTACTGTAATACCCTCTTGTACTACCGCGAGAGAAGTGTACTGAGAGGCAGTAAATGCAGCAAATGGCAACTATGGTAAAAAAAATACATTTTTTAAAGAGTGTACAGATAGTTGTACATGTTCTGCATAGAAACACGGTTTTGCACGGTGAATAGCTCTTCTTTAAACAACCCAGGACGACTGACCGAGATCCATGCTGGCGTTTTTTCCTACTTAAGGGTACATGCAAAGGTCAAAGGCCAACAAGCCTAGGAACCATGTTGATTCATTCATGTTGTTGATTATGTACTAGGATCATTATTGGATGAGGATATTTGTCCATCAGAACATGCTACCCCTATATTTTCCAATAAATATATGATATAAGTACCAAAAGTATCAAAACATGCTCCACTTACTATGATAGTACATTTACCCGTTTAGCGAGACAAGCGGTAGCGATTCATGTTATGGTAGCATTTCTTGACAAGGCAGCGTAATTTGGCAGAACACCGGCATCAAAGAAAGCATTGGTCAATAACTCATTTTAAAAAATAATTAAAATGCTTAGGAGGTTCTGCTGGTGTGTGTCGACAGGCGAGGCTTCCCACATTAAATGCGCATTTTGGTTTTCTGATACGTCATTTAGAGCCAAAGTTATTATTACTTTGTGTAGATTTGTGTGTGAATTTAACTGAATGTTGGAATATGGGAATGACGTCATAAAAATCTCACAAAACTCACAAAATGTGCTTATTTTTTGGTCACAGAAATTACCGATCATATGAATCTGTGCTATTTCTTTGCTTATGTGGCCCATGTTTGTATAGTGATTAAAATAAAATAACTTTCATTTTATGGTATTGCCTAAGAAGGTTGTGCTAAAAAAAAATGACATGTCACTCTGTATGACACAATCCTGACCCCTGTTTATTTATTTATTTAAACATAGGAATGCAAAAAATGGCAAAAATGTTCAGTTTTTTAAGGGCTCTGTTCTATAACAAATAGTGACGTGTGAATACCAAAGAGTGTTTAGTTCGTAATTCCTTATACTTGGTCTCACTCTTCACACATGGGTAGATGAAGGGGATGGTTTGAAGATTGGATTTCTGAAACGTGAAATTAATAGAACTATCAAATAAATCAAAATATTGTGTTAAATGCCATATGTATTTGTTGTGCATTTTGTGCTGGCAGGTGACGCCAACCTGTTCTGCTCTCTAGCACTGCAAGTACAGTATATCTCAGACCTGTAGGAAACCCAGCGTGTCTGAACTGTATGAATCATTTGTAATTGTACATCATTAATCAGAAATGCACTTTGAGCAGACTAGTTTGAGCTAACAGGAAGGCTGCTGTACTGTAAATAATCACAAACAAAATTTGCAACACAGAAGATGCAACACAATGAGCGTTGAAGCAACTGAGCTATAACAGCGGAAGGCTATACAGGGATCTACTCGTGTCAGGCAAAACAGGATACTAACAATGTCACAGGCCGAGAAGAGAACCTGGACAGCTGGCGAGTGCAGAAATGTTGTCTATGTCGGGTGAGACAACATTAATGTCTTGTGTCAAGAGTTCCGGGTGGTGGAGGTAGTGTAATGGCGCGGGGAATGGTTTCTTGGCGGACCCTTAATGCCAATCAAGGCATCATTGCTTGAAGGCCACAGCCTTGTCACATCTCAAACATGACAACAAGAATTGATTGCCATGAAGAGCTGAGGCAAAAAGAGGATGATACGCAGCAGTATTAGTATTATGAGCCTGAAAAACAAATAAAGTGGCCAGTGAATCTACATCTACACAGTATCCGACCCAAGCCGGGTGGAAACCTGGCCATTACACTCATACGCAACCTTCTCCAAACCACTGCATTGCGTGTTACGGCCAGGTGTCCACAAACTTTTGACCATACGGTGTATATGAACACTTATGAATCAATTCAATTCAATTTTATTTATGTAGTGCTTTAACAATGGTCATTGTCCCAGAATCAAAATCAAACGTATTGTTGTAGCGCTATTTAAACAAACACAAGTCTTCACTCTAGAACCGACGCCTTACATGTAAAGAAGAAACCACACCCTATTCATTATTAGTTTTTTTAAATATATAAACCCAGTGCTTTAGGTCTGATCCTGAGTCTCTACAGCAGTGTGTGTGTGTGTGTGTGTGTGTGTGTGTGTGTGTGTGTGTGTGTGTGTGTGTGTGTGTGTGTGTGGCATCGCATATAACTCGAACTGGCATTGTAACTTATAAACTGTTTACACACACCCATTAAGTGATTTATATACACAGTCTTAATGCGTATTAATCAGAAATTGTTATACAGTGTTTATACAGAGCATCAAAGGATTTACAAGCATGGTACTTAGTATTGCACAGTCTAAATGAACCGTCTTAACAGATCCGTTCACTGACAGATGCTTTCCATTAACTGAATACTGACAGTGAATCTATTTTCAGTCACGCAGACCGAAAGAGGTTTCTGCCTTGTCCATTGGGGTGCTATCTATATAAGAGACCCACGTAACAGGAAATGACACGCATGGGAAGACTTGTGAAGCAACACCATGTACCAAAACAAGAGAAGAGGAAAAAGAAGCGTGCTAAAAATAGAACAGTGTACTAAGAATAGAAATGGAAAAATATGACAATATCTGGCAGTCAGGATGCGGTTTGCATAAATGCTGAGCAAGCAGGCAAAACCAGTGCAGTAGTTCTCACAGCCAGGGCGGAAAAAAACAACAACAACAAAAAACCCAAAGCATTTAACATAATCTAAAGAGTAATGATATATACAGAAGGTTAATAAAATGGTTTTATCCAAATATTTATGAGCAATCTAATTTCTAACAATTGATTCGTGTCCACAAATGAAAAAGTATTTTTTCGAGATTAAATGCTTTATGTTTATGACGGCAAGCAGGGCAAACCTACAGGACACACCAGTCAAAGTCTAGTCACGTCTGCGCATTTGAATTGTCCGAAAAAAAGACAATAAAATCAGATCAAACTTTAAAACGCATATAGAATGATGTAGAGATCAAGAAACGTTTTTTCTCAACATTCATTTTAGGTAGGAATTTTTAAAAAATCTTCCCAAATAGACTGAACCCTTTTTGCTGCCGCTGTTAAATAAATAAAAAGGAATTCAGAAATCAATGCGCTTGCCTAATCCAACCTAATCTATCATGTCCGATCCAAACGTCTGACTGGTGGAGTAACCGTGCTGTTGAGGCTTCAGAGATTTGTTCAATGGCCAAAAATTCCTGATCTCATAATCATGTGTGTTTAACCACTGAGCCCCTACTATTCACCTCATCCTGAAATAACTCTAATCTTTTAAACATTCAATTACCTCCACTCCAAACATTCACCCCAGAATGACCAGAGAATGCCAGGAGTCACACTGAGAAGAAAGGAGTCATGTCGGCTTTATTAGTGGCTCAGGCTGATACTCGGGATGATAATTACTGCCTAGGAACAGATATTTACCTTCTAATTACCCTCCTTTTTTTTATTATTTTTTTTACGAAAAACATGCTTTGTGCCAGAGAGGCATTGGTTTAAAATTATACCTTTTCCACAAAGAGAGAGAGAGAGAGAGAGAGAGAGAGAGAGAACATGTATGTGATAAGCAGATAAAAATACACTGTCACACTAATATAACTATTGTCCGCACAATGTGATGATGTGACAAGATCTCATAGGATTTGCACTAAACAGCTGTGTGGTCATGAAAAAAAAACACTCGTTACTCAGACTAATCAGAAAAAAAAGTCTTCGATTTGCTAGGCAGCACAAAAATAAGACAATGGCGCGATTAAAACAGGTCTGATGAGTCCAGATCGATGGGTGCATCAGGGTAAGAGGGGAGCACATGAAGCGATGCACCCATCATGTATAGAGGTCACTGTACAAGCCTCTGGAGAGTTATGATCGGGGGTTGCTTCAACTGGTCAGGTCTAGACTCAGGAACATTATGTGGCAATAATATGAAGTCAGCTGACGATCTGAATGTACTGAATGACCGGGTTATCACATCAATAGAGTTTTCTTTCCTGACGTTTTTTTGGTCCATGCAGTTTATGTATCTCTACTCAGATTTCCTAAAGGTAAGAGGTCAGATTATCTGTAGTAAATTAGTTTAGGGTGACTGCACTAGCGACTGCAATCATTTCCCTCACTCTCATTCTGAGAATAAATAACTAAAAACAGGAGAAACCTCTAAGGAGAAAGGTCTTTGGATATGACAGGCTGTCTCTTATGGAAAAATACAATAAGAAATCATTCTGGTTATGCTAATCTTGAGGTTTTGTGGTGTCGATGTAAAAGTACTTCCATGTCCACTCTGATCCATGAGGATTATTATGATGATGATTAAACTATAATGTCATGCTTGTGAAAAACGATGACTATTTCTAAAAAGACAAGACATAAAAAGCTTTATGCTTAAACACTTCATTTAAAGCTTAACTCCTTAAACCCTTTACAACTGTTTCTCAACATTCAGAGAACAAATAGAGAACCGTTCTCATACACCTGATATATATATATATATATATATATATATATATATATATATATATATATATATATATCATTTTAGTCACAATTTACTCAACTTACTGAGTTCAACTCAATTGAATTGTATATATAATATACATTTACCAATGGAGTGTCACAAAGCAGAAATTTAAATTCCAGGTAGAGATAATAAAAAAAAAAAAGTACACATTTCGGGCACTGATAGCTCAGAGTTTTGGCTGCCTGTGTTTGATTCCCATCCAGTGGCCCAAACCCAGCCATCCTTAGCACTGATCCCAACCCAGGATATGATGGAAGGTTGCATCAGGATGGGCATCCGTCGTAAAACCTGTTCCAAACTCAATGTGCAGATCTGGTCTGAATGGGGACGACATGAAGAAGAAACCTGAGAGGAACCAATCTCAAAAGGGAACCCATCCTCGTTTAGATGATACAGGATAGTGCAAACCGTAAATAAATCCCTTTGGCAACTATGGATATATGGTCAAAAGTTCAAGTGTATAGCAGCAACGTGTTCTTTTATGAGCGCACGGAAACACGCAAGCCTTGTAATCTAGGTCTAGTGTTTTATAATGGATTTCGTTTGGAACGCCATTCATTTTAACAAGAAGAATAAAGTAGATGAAGTTTCATGTGTAAAGCGATTGAGACAGAGCCAAAACTTTTTCTTGCTTGCGCAGGCCCAGGTGAAAAGTGTCTTGGTACCACTGAACAGCAAGCTACTAATGCTAACGTACTAACATTCCTGACTCGCACTGCAAGGACAGCATCAGCATATATCAACTGAACTTCAATCCAGGGTCAAGCCTTTAAAAACGAGACACTGGACTCTCTTCACTCAGCATGTTATAAGGTCAGAGGGAGACTGTTATTTACCAAACGTTCACTGTAATGATTACTAATGGTTATTTGAGACAGTTTTCGCTTGTAAAAAAAAAAGAAAAAAGAAAAAAAAGTTTCACGGCAGCACTCAAGGTGAGCAACAATTAATGCGAAACCCACATCAATTACACTCAGTGAGCGACTCACACTGTGACATGCATTGCGACATGTCCAAGAAGCACGGTGCATATGTAGAACGCCAACCTTACAGTGCAAACGGAGCTCAGGTTTCATCGTCTTCGCCCCCTCATCAGGTTCAGCCGCAGTTCTCCGGAGATGCTTTGCCATCAGCTTATTTCATCTAAATTAAGCACGATGTACGGACTGCCCTGGCATTTACTTTTCAATTCAGTGTCTGGCAAAAAGCATGCTTGTAAGATGACACACTCAGATACACTGCGCTATTACATAAAGTGGATTTATCACTAAAATGTTGTAATAGACCGCTGATTCAGTGTAGGATTTCTGAATGCAAAACAATTACACATTGCGAATATGTTTCGTGCTTTCACAGGGCAGGTTTCATATTGCAAAGCTCGGAGCTAAGCAAAGAAAGTAAAAAAATAAATAAATAAAAACAAGAAATACTCCTTACATAATATCTGTCCTGTTCACCTTTTTTCTTTCCACCTCCAAAAAAGGTGCACTGCTGGGCATCATCAGCAGAACGTCTCTAATCCTGTGCATGAGATACTGCGGAACCAAACGCAAGAAATGACCAAAAACTGACTTTAAACCCTGACAGCTTCCACGAGCCAGGAGCCCAGACTTCCAGAAAAGGAGATACAGCTAAACTTTGTGGAGCAGGAATGTGCAGATCAGAGATGAACATGAGCTGATCACCGCTGAATGCCAAAAAGAGCAAAAAACAGAGTCGAAATAATGAAAGAAAGGAAAACAGAGGCTTAATTAGTGTTAATTGTGCCTCCATAGCGAAATGCGGTCTTGCTAAATATAGCCTACTACACAAGAAACCAGTGGATGTGGACACACACACACACACACACACACACACACATGTACCTCGAATATTACCCAAAGGCCACACTTTCTACATTTAGCAATGCTTTAATTTAGACATGCTCTTTCACAGAATGAATTAGTGAGGGAAATCAGTGAATAAACTGAACCATGCAATGTTCAACACTGACTAGCGTTTCCCTCATGTTCCTCTTCCGTATGCACTGAAAGTGTTCTGCAGTACAGGAAAAGCATGACTCAGACGATAGAGCAAAACGACAAGTATTATTATAATAATAATAATAATAATAATGATGATGATGATGTTGATGACACTAATACTCTTGAATCATACATTGAATTGATTTCCGTCAAAAGTTTGGACACTCCGCGTTCGTTCCTCATTTTTATTTCTTTCTACATTGTAAAGCAATGCTGAAGCCGTCCAAAATATCCCTGGCATGTATGCAATGTAATGACGGTATTAAATATTAACAGCTATTACTTTATTAATACCTTGTTACAGCATGTTGGCACAGGGGTTAGCACTGTGGTCTCGCACCTCCAGGCTCGAGGGTTCGAGTCTCGCCTCAGGTCTGTATGACTGAGTTTGCATGTTCTCCCTGTACTTGGGAGTTTCCTTCCACAGTCCAAAGACTTTTTAGGCACATTTGCCTAATTGGTGTCTCCAAATTCCCCATTGTGTATGAGTGACTGTCTGAGCGTGTGTGTGTGTGTGTGTGTGTGTGTGTGTGTGTGTGTGTGTGTGCACTTGCATGCCCTGCGATGGACTGGCACCCCATCCAGCGTGTAGCCCGCCTCGTGCTCTGGGATAGGCTCCAGGCCTTCCGTGACCCTGTACAGGATACGCGGTGTTGAGAATGAATGAGTAATACTTTTCTTGTTTGACTTTCGATTAACGGCTTTAAGAGCAATAACTTGTCCAGCTTGTTCTGAAGAGATCTTCTATGAGCACAAACAGGTTGTGGGTGTTTTTCTGTTTAACAGCAGAAAAGGGGTATTTGAAAATTCCTACGTATTTGTCCCTGGAACAGTCCACACTAAAGTGCAACAATCAAGTCTTATAAAACTATTACAATTCTTTGGAACTTCCATTTCTGCAGTGTTTATTCCAGTCTGATTATAGTAACAAATTTTGATGCATACATTTTACTATGCACTGTGGATGTGTGTGAAATACGGTATATACTGTACTTTTAACACTACATTGTAAATCAGAGTGTTTGATTCAGACAGAAATGTGGACATGGACTTCTGTATCCCTTTTTCCGTTCGCACTATTCTGAGTAAAATCTAGAGACCATGTGAAAATCCTAGGAGATATACTCAAACTCAAACCGGCCCACATGGCACAGTCACAGAGATCATGCTTCTTCTTCATTCGGATGTTTGATTTGGACATTAATTGAAGCTGGTGATCTGAATCTGCATGATTTTTTTCTGCACATAGTGCTTGTTCTTTTGTTTAGTAGTGCATATCCGTCAGTATTTCTAAATGAATAAGCCCTGCCATCGTGAGTTGTGGCTTGTGGCAAGAAGATAAGCGATTTGGGAGGTCCGTTTCATCTTCTCATAACACTAGTTGGTATAAACAGATAACGTTCCTTTAACAACATGCTCACTGAAATTACAGATCATGGCCTGTCATAATTAAGTCACTTGAATTATTATTGTTATTTTAACGAATAATTAACGAATATTATATATTATGAATATTAATAAAATCTATGGCTAATACACTGTAACTGAGACCACTTAACATTTAGCACAGAAAAATGCTTTTTTTTTATGATGTTATTATCCAGACCTCAAGTTTCCTCAAGTGGCTCCAGTATGACAGGAAATAGGATGTGTCTCCGCTTGGGCTAAGTAAACAAAGCCACTCTGGTTATGACACAAATCACTGTGGAAGGATGTCAAGCGAGCAAACAAAGCAACATCTCTGCGTTAGGAACATCATGTACGTTTTTTTTTTCCACTTCTCAGACAGTTTCTGATGCTTCTGTAGGAAATCATCACAAGAATCATGATTCTTTGTGTTCAAGTTTGTGCCATGACTCCATAGACATGGCGAATCCAAACAGACAAACTGCTTTGTTATGTCGATTAATTGCGAAATTGTGATATGGATATGGGCGATTATTTAATTGCAGAACGCTGAAATTTATTACAGGTAATATAGATATAGTCAAGAAATTACATAGAGTTTGTCAATAATTTAAGCATTTGGGGGTTTTTTTAATATAATTTTGAGGTTGGCAAACGTTCTTAATCAGATAAGTTTTCTAATTATTTGCTTTTAGCCTAGATTCATATGTTAGAATAGAAATATTAGTTATCACAATCACAATACCTGTCAAAATAATTGCAATGTGATTTTTTTATGCAACCCTAAAAAAGATAATGTCCATCCATAAAAATTTCAAACATGGTTCTGAGATATTTAGACAGGAAATAAGACTGTCTAAACAGTACCATATAGTTCAGTTCACACCACCATGGGGACTTGCTTAGACATCAGATGTTAGATATTGCAAATTCAAATGTTTAAATTCTTGAAAAACTGTTCCCCGTCAAAAAAAAAAAAACCCTTGAACCAAGAAAAAAAATCACCAAATGTTAATTCAAGCACCTATGCTGGGTTACAGAATGATGATGGATGTTTGCTGCTCTGTTGTTGTGTTCTACGGAGCCCTGGAAGTCACCTAGAGGAAAAAATAAAACAATCTGTGGCAACGGTTTTGCAATTCTTGCCCTCAGTTTAATAATCCGTTCCCACGAATTCTTAAATTGTTCCCTCAGTTTAACAATCTGTGCGCTCAGCTTTTGTAATCCGTACCCACGAATTCATAATTCCGTGCGTACGCTTTCGCTATCTGTTCCCACAGGTTTGTACACAGACTCCTTTTAAAATAACAGGAAGCTCCCCGATACATGTTAATGAATCTTATTGTATATTGTGCAATTGTGGATTATTAACTGTAATACATCAAACGATCTTAACTGCATGCTTACAGTGATTCTCTAGCTATCAATTGTAGCAGGTTTAAGGTACAGTAGAATACTACGATTTAATAAAAAAATATTTGCATTAAATCTTGTGATAATTTGTGATAATATTATTATTTAATAAACCTGGCATTGTGTATTATTACTGACTGTTGACTAATTGCTTTCTTCTTCCTTTGTAAGTCTTTTGGATAAAAGCTTATTCTAAATGCATAGCCTAAATGTAACAATAACAATACTAGCAGTAGTAGTTGTAGTAGTAGTAATAATAACAACAACATCAACAATAATAATAATAACAATAATAACAATGATAATAATTATTATTATTTTATGACTATAAAAGAGTACATTTAAGTACACTTATCATAAAATAATTCATAAATGCTTTATTTATAAATAATCTGGAAATTAGTCCAAATCTATCCATCTTATAGGGTAAGGAATAAGTGAGCTCAAGGTGGATGGAAGCCTAAGGGTAGACAGAGTCATTAGGGAGCAATCCGTATGATGTATATAAACCATAGCATGCTGAATGGTCTTATTTACTTTTATCTTTATACCTTTGTTTATTTTTTTGGGGGGGGGGGGGGGGGGGTAAATAAAATTACTAAAACAAGTCTTCATGTTAAGAATGAAGAACAACACCTTTCCAAAACTTTTATAGGTTATTTATAAATAAAGCATTTATGAATTAATTTATAATAAGTGTACTTAATTGATCTCTTTTACAATAATAATAATAATAATAATAATAATAATTACTACTACAACTACTATTTCTAGTATTGTTATTGTTACATTTAGGCTATGCATTTAGAATAAGCTTTTACCCAAAATACTTACAAAAGAGGAAGAAAGCAATTAGTCAAAAGTTGGTCATAATACACAATGCCAGGTTTATTAAATAATAATAAAATAAATAAATTAAATAAATAAAATTAAATTAAAATAATAATAATAATAATGTGCTGATTATCACAAATGATCACAAGATTTTAATGCAAATCATTTTTATTAAATCATAGTATTCTACCTTAAATCTGCTACAATTGATAACTAGAGAATCACTGTAAGCATGCAGTTAAGACAGTTTGATGTATTACATTTAATAAACCACAATTGCACAATATACAATAAGATTCATTATCATGTACCGGGGAGCTTCCTGTTCTTCCAAAAGGAGTCTGTGTACAAACCTGTGGGAACGGATTGCGAACACGTACGCACGGAATTATGAATTTGTGGGTATGGATTACAAAATCTGAGCGCACAGATTGTTAAACTGAGGGAACAGTTTAAGAATTCATGGGAACGGATTATTAAACTGAGGGCACGAATTGCAAAACCGTTGCCACAGATTGTTTTATTTTCTCCTCTAGGTGACTTCCAGGGCTCCGTAGTGTTCTGGTGTTGAGGAAAAAGACGGTCTAAAAAAAACAAAAAAACAAAACCCGACAGACAGTGTAGAAGAGCTCCTGACAGCTGAAGCATTACACACATGCCTCACACCGGCAGGTCCCATGAAGCGGTCCTCATTAGCACACACACATTTAGAACCGTGAGAAAATGTGTCTACAGGACAAGCGCACTTTCAGACCACTGTTTCAGTGCTACATGGCATGTACTGTGTATTTTGAAAACTGCTGAACGTTTAACCAGTGCCAGATGGGCTCTTAGAAATGTTCAAACAACATCTACTGCTGTCTTAAATAAGTGCCCCCACACCTCTGCCGGAACTGAACTTCCTGTGTACAAGCTCTCACTTCCTTGCAGTCAGGAAACACTTCCTGTGAGGTGTGACACACGGCCATCTATAATCTAATTTTTATTTCCAAAAAATCAAACAGGAAACAGATACACACAAGGGTGCATCTTTGTATTAAGCACAGCTACTTTCTCTGAATCTTCACTGACGGAATTACGTTAAGCTCTTCCCCAAACTATAATATAATGAATTAGACAGTATGAGCTGAAGAGAACACAATGAGGTCATCTTTTCATACAGTACGTACTGTACACATACTGTAAGTGAAACTCGCACAAAGGCTACCGTTACGTCCTTTCAGAACACACCCGTCTCTCTGCAGTAACGTCAGCGGCGTAGCAGTGATTTATTGTGTAGAACGGACACGCCCACTTCAGCACGAAATGCTACTAGGACAAATGACGTTTGTGTGTCTCAGTTGGTGAAAGCAAAGGTATGTTCCCAAAGTTCATTTAATTCATTACACGGTAAGATTTCTAGCCATTAACAAAAATAATGAAGGTCTATAAAACAATGGATTTTATTTAAGTATATTGGTATCGATTTTTTTAATATGAAAAACTATAATTAATACTACTAGGATTATGGTCTTATACTTCACAAAGCTCTCTGCTATTTAAAAACACATCTGTCACATAAACCACAGGTAATTATTTAGTCTTGACATACATCATGTTGTAATCACATTTTATAGGGACACGAAGTTACTTAATGAATATTATGATATTCATGAGTAAATTAACATTGAAGATATTGGCCAATTTATTAAACCGGCAATATTAAATGGTGATTTTTTTCAGTTTTTTTTTTTTCAAACACTATATGAAAAAAAAAAAAAAAGCATACCAAGACATCTGGGACAATGTCATACTGTACGTCCAACTCTGTGGTAACAGTTTGGGGAAGGCCCTTTTCAATTCCAACATGACTGTGTCCCAGTGCACAAAGCAACGACATGGTTTGGAGAAAGTATTTCCGTGTTGAAGAACTTGATTGGCCCTGAACTCAACCACATCGAGCACCTTTGGAATGAACTGGAAAGGAGATTACTGTACATCATCAGTGCCTGAGCTAATAAATGCTCTACAGAATGAATGGACACGACTTCCCACAGAAACACTACAAAATCCTGTGGACAGCCTCCTGAGAAGAGTGGAAAGTGTTGTAGCTGCAAAACGGGGACCAACTCCATATTGAAGTACATGTATTTGGGTACAATGTCACTGCAGGTGTGGACAAACACATTTGTCCATATAGTGTATCTTAGTACCTGATACAGCCGAGAGCGATTACATCTCCTACTTTTACTCATTCTCTATACCGTTCATCCTGTACAGGGTCGCAGGAATCTTCACCATGGATTGGGGTGCCATTTGGAAATGCCAATTAGCCTACTTCGTCTTTGGACTGTGGGAGGAAACTGTGAGAACACGCAAACTCTGCACATTCGGTCCCCAGGACAGAACTCGAACCCACGGTTAGCACTGTGCAAGGCGACTACACTACCGTACAGACAATATACTGTCACTGCTTTTCTACTGCTGTAGCTAATATCACCTAAACAGAAAAAAACATCTTTATCTCTAGCTAGCCTCTAGCTAGCTAGAGACACCTAGCTATCTATCTACATCTTTATCTCTAGTACTGATAAAATGTAATATTTTAAAATTTTAAAATTTTAATATTTGACATTTGTCACTGTGGTAGCTTTAACAAGAATTTCAAATATTTAAAAATGGCTCTTCTTGGCTCCTTAAAGTCTGCCTTGTGAAGAAGCTAGCTTTCTACATGCCATTATCTTCCCTCTTTTTTAACTACATTTTCAACTTAAACAGGATGAGTGGTGTATCTTCTCAGCTAAATACGCTGAGTCATGGAGTCTGCCTTTAAAAAAAAAAGCACTTCAATTTGCTTATTTATTTTATTCCTTGTATTAGTATGTCTCAGACAGCAGTCTTAAACACTGACACACCCATGAGGCGTCTGTATCTGTCTACCTCATACACACACCTTCGTACCTTCCTGCCTGACAACAACCGAATCTCAGACCGGTCATCCGGGTGAAGGAAAAATAACACTGATATTGCGCGGAACATACGGACAAAAATAAAATTACCGAACAGCACGTGCAAAATGTGCAATCACTTGACCTGCCTGTGAAACGAATCCCGTGTAAACAGGCCTACATTCTCCATGAACTGCGGTTTATGTAACTTCTGGGAACGAGTCCATGTTCAAGCTCTTTTCTTTCTAAAACAGGTTGGACGCTGGTACTGTACCTGCCCCAACCCTGAACGTGAGCTTGTTTATGCAAAAGTGCTGTACCCTCTGCATTTTGCATTCATTGCTGTGTGTGTGTATTGCTTTCCCCAGCTGAAAGAGGCACTAGAGGAAAAGCTAAAAGGATGAGTCACACAGTTTCAGCAGGCATGTGCTGCAGAGGGAAATATACAGTGTGCTGTAAAAAAAAAAATCAGCATTATCTCGGCATAACGCGCCTTATATTCCCCTCTGACGCAGTGATTATCCAGACTCGGTCTTTAGTTATGCGCGACCTCTGAGAGCACTGCGCAGTGCCTTGCAATGTGAGAAGCGCTGGGCAAGAAGGAGAAATCCAAACCGGGCAGCTCTCCCTTTCTCTCTCTCTCTCTCTCTCTCTCTGTCTGTCTGTCTGTCTGTCTGTCTGTCTGTCTGTCTGGGACTTTCCCCTCATTGAGAAATAAAAAAACGGTACAGCTATTCCTTACATCCAAACTAGTCGTCCATCCGTCTCTCACGTGAGAAAGCCACTTCAGGGTTTATTTTAGCAGACACGGAGACAAGATCTCTTTCTCTCTCTCCCCAGACATAGTGTCCTCGCATTAACTGCTGTACTTACCTCATCTTACCTCGGTTTATAAAATTGGGTTTCATGACCTGCCTGAAAGCGTTACACTCTTAAAAAACATTTGTTTCGAGTGTTCCTTGGATAGACGTTCTGTTCCGGCGGCCTAAACAGGGATGTTTAAGTGCTCCTTTTAAAATAACTCTCAAGGGTGCTAGATCAGACAAAGCAGAAGATGACTTTATCGCTGGATTTGAACGCGTCTCAGAAGAGGCTCTTAAAAAGACTGTTCAGAATTCTGAGAAACACAGTCACAGAAGTAAACAGGAAGAGGCAACAAGTGAAACAAGTCTTTCTCATGCCTGAAGCATCAACTGTCCTCGCTATCATAACCACGCACATAGTAGACGCACTTCACAGCAGCTACTGAATAATATACAGTGCGCTGCCATGTGTTATCAGTGATTGACCTGGTAATTAACTTTAATAGAAAGATGATCCACCCTGTGTTGCATACCACGTGCAACAACCGCATAGATTTATTACAAATCCAGTGGTAAACCGTATGTGTGTGTCCCCTACCGAAGGGTATGAAAGCTGTGGTCCACAGCCGAGTATATACGCAGTGTGCTTTCCTCTTTAGTGGCTCTTAACACGTTACATGTCCTTCCGCTTTCAGCACTGTCCTAGCCGCCGCCGGAAGTCAACGCGGTACCACAGAAAGAAAAAAAAGAAAAGAAGAAAAAAAAATCACTCTACACTTCATCCAATCCTCAAACCACAGCATTTGGCAACAGATAGAGTACGCAAGTGGACAATATAAGATCCACCTACAGTGCTGAGGCAATCTAGCACCAGCAGTTCCTTCTGTTTTCCTACAAACTGACTGACGCTTTAAAAAGCTTTACAAGATCAACACCTAACGTCTATCAAAACACAAACGAGCGTTTCCGTTCCATTAATAGGCGACGCACGCGACAGGAAGCCGGCCTGCATCATTAACACAGCGAGTGATTTCCACTGTGACTACAGTAACCATTCGGACAATGTGAGGTTATAGCCAGGACGCAGAGATTACACTCCAGTTCCCTTTTAATGGTGCCCTCGTTAAAGAAATTAGAGAGAGTCAGAATCAAAATTCTGGTATTCATAATAGTGCATACCCATACAAGATGAAGCAAAAGTCTGGCTCCATAGGCAAACAAAGAAAATGCAATGAACATGAAGCAGCAACTCAAGTTCTGAGTTAAGGATCCTGTTTTGCGCACATGAGATCGGCTTCTGTTAGATCTTCTACTGTTTGATTTGAAGCCGTCTTGGACATTATCAAATTTCATGTAAGGAGCAAATGCTTATGGAGCTGCTGTCACAGCTTGCTCCTGTGATTGGTGTGCGCCTAATCTTCTGTCACTCGCTGTTCCCTCCGTAGGCTCACTAAGTAGGTGGCCTCCCCTTCTGCAGTTGTGTGAAGGGCACGGCTGGTTAATTATCATCATTAATGGACCTCAGGGTTTCCCTGCACTATAAAGTTTAGCTCGAGGTCCGGAGGTAAGAAGCAGAGTCGTGGGGCGGACTTTACAAAAAATGCAAAGAGTGGCATGTGAGCGGTGTGATGTCATGCGCCCCAGAGACTTCAAAGGCTAGAACTGAATGCAGCCGTTTGATCTCCGCTTTAAGGACAGCCGCGAGAGGACTGCACGAGCGGCACTTTCTCTTTCGCCTTTATAAACCTGCCACCGAAGAGGAAAGAAAAGGCCGCTGTGTGCTTCACGTTAAGGCCACCGTTCCCAGCCGGGAAAGCCGCCCAGCCACCGGTCTCCCGAGAACAGGGAGCATGCAGGAGCCTCTGCCCACGTTGGCCTATTGTGCCACTCTGCCCGCCGCAACCCATGCAAAAAATCTTACGTATCTAGATTTTTTGGCCAAGCTGTGTAATTGTTGGTGCATTTAGCAATAAGATTCGAATAGATAGCATTATACTATATCTGAAAAAGATATGCTGTGATCATTCTCACGCTCTCATTCTCGACAGCGCTTATCCTCTACACGATCACGCCTATCCCGGACGGGGTACACCATGGACAGGGTGTCAATTCACGCAAGCACGTACACACTCACTCACTCCTTCCCCATACCGGGGGGGGGGGGGGGGGGGTGTGAGCCAATTAGCCTCCTGTGCGTCAGTGCTATCCACTACACCACCTATGCCGTGACAATTTTGACCTGAAAAATAGATTATCATCATCATCAACCCCTTATGCTCCAAGTATGTTCTTTATTTTATTGTTATTCAAAATATTTTCATATTAAACATCAATATGAAAGTGGGTAATACTGTATACAGAAAGTATCAGAACACACTGATTTCTACATTCTAGAAAAATATTAGAGAAACTATGACATACCACAGGTACCCGCTAGATAATTAGAGTACAGCAACAACCACAAGGATCAGATGTTCTGGAATAGTTCTTGCTCAAGATTGAGCAAGAGACCACGGAATTCGAAGGTGTACCTAACACAACTGACTAGTGTGTGTGTATTTGTGTACGTATGATTTTTTAAAGTATTTCTGCAGCACATGGTATGAACTGTATGACAATAATGTCGCATTACAAAGAGTGGTTTTTTAGTGGTTTTTGTTTAAAAACTACTGTTTAAGACGTTTTTAATCACATCCATTATTGCTCCCAATAATTTTGCAATTACTACAAAAATAGATATTATAGATAAGTGTATTATGATTAAATTGATTATAACATTAATATTACATGTTTAAAGCATAAGCAAATGCGTTCAATTCGTAAAGCTCAAGGCAGCCTCGCTCATGAAAAAGCAACCCAAATAAATCTAATTATCAGGTCAGAATGACATTATTGGCTCTTTTCAAACTGGCACTCCTCTTAAGATTCCATCCATAACTAGCCTGTCTGGCTCACTACAGCTCAAAGCGTGTGTATGTGTGTTTGTGTGTTTGTGTATGTATGGCTGTTTTGGCTCTCCGGGGCGATCCTAACTGCCCCTAAGGCCAAGCTGCCGTCTAGACTGACAGAAGTGCTTAGCTATGAAGAACATTCAGGAGCCGGTGACCATGTCACCTCCGTCATCCGCTGTCCCTGGTCCTAATACGTGCGGCACACGCGCGTACACACACACACGCACATACGCACACAGTGGTCTACCAGGTCACATCTTACTGGAAAACATGACTGTAAAAATACTCGCATGTTTAGATCCCACACTGCTTCCAAATGACCATAACGGCGGAGGGGAAAGTCATCACGTTACTGGCAGTAAAGTCATGAGTAAATGAAATGAGGTGGTGATGTCATCCAGGGACGTGATACGCTTTATACAATTATAAGATGAATCGCTTTTCAGTATCGGGGTCTTACGAAAAGGACCAAGCGGAAAATCTACAAGATAATCAAAGAATAAAGTGAATCACATCAAATAAATGATTGTTTCAAACAACGGTAAGATTTCTATATTTGGTTGGGAGAAAGAGTGGGCGATAAAACAATGCACTCGCATCATTACAAGATATTAAAAAAAATTTTAAACAACTGGTGGGTGGGGTCAGGTAGTATGGTCATAATTATGTGTATTGATTCATTTAAAAAAATAATAATAATCAAGCACAAATAACATCCTAAACTAGGTGTAATCAGGTTACTTTTATGGCGTACTTGAGAACAGTGTGAGATCAATGATTAACAGTCTATTAATAGGTCATTTTCTGAATGTGCTTATAAGCTGCATGACAGCTGTCACTGTGCGTCAGCTGGGTGGAGTTTCCCGTAGGCCAGCTAATCATCCCGACTAACTGTCAATAGCACAGGCTGATAGAACTGTTAACTACACAGGCACGCTGTAGATACGTATACAATTACACACCGTAGCCTTGTCTCTATATACAGCTAATCTTCCATCATGAAAAGAGACCACTGCTAACCAGATGTTGGACCATACTCACAGCAGAGATACAAAAGTATGTGGACACCTGATCATATGTGCATGAAGAAAATCCCATCCCAGATCCAGTTCTGTTTTTACTGTTATAATAAGATTGACTTCCAAGACTTTGTGCTTTTTTTTTTTTTCAGTTTCAGAGCCTTACAAGGTCAGGTCCTGATGTTTCGTGCGTGAGTAGACATTGGGTGTAGTAGGCATTACGGTTCCTACAAAGGTTCTGTGCAGGACGCTCGAGTTCATGCCATGCGATCTGAGCTAGGTCTCCATAAAGCTCACGTTGTGCACATGGGCAATGAACAGAAAAATTGCAGTGCTACACACTACAGGATGTAAAAATGTTTGTGAACTTCAAACCTGACTGTCTGTGGGAAACCCAGTGTACAGGTGTGAAGCTCGGGTGGCACATCTTTTTAGCCATGTAGTGTACGCTCTGGTTATGCAGTGCTGCTGAGAATGTCTGATGATCACAGTTATCTAGCTAAGAGCGATCCTGTGATCAGAAACCGAGCTGAACCAAACAAGCTTAAAAAGAAATAGACCAACAACTAAAATATGTGGAATAAAGTGGCCTGGATTTTGAGGATTTTTTTTAAACACTTAATTAGAATTATAACAGCCAGGCCTTTGAATAAAACATTACTGTTAAGCTTGTGTGTCATTATGTAGCTAAACGTCCTTAAAGAAATCAAACATCATCACACACACACACACTATAATCGCTTACAGACAATGTGTCTGCATTATCTGTAACAAGAAGCAGGTAGTTGTATTTGTAAAGATAAAATTACAGATGAAAATCAGAAAAATAGGAAATGTGAAAAAAAACATTGTACTTATTAGCACATAATAATAATAATAATAATAATAGGAAAATTTGTGTTTACAGTATGTATTTGTAAAAACTAATTCAGATTTTAGAGATGGTGCTCTTAGGACACAACCTGAAGGTTTTGTACAGAATTCAGATGCTGTCTTTGCCTTGAAGCCTGTTTATGAATAGTATATTTTAGCCAGAAAAAAACTTGTTGAGATTAAAAATCTATCTTTTTCAAGATTGTCCTGACTAACATGAAAATTATAAATCAGATAAGATCATGAGTCCACCCTTTTCATAAAAATGAACTAATCACTCGAACATTTTATTTAATATACATTCGCCTTAAGGTTGCCTTAGGACCTCACTCACTCACTCACTCACTCACTCGTCATCTACTGTATACCGCTTTATCCTGTATACAGGGTCACGGGGCGCTGGAGCCTATCCCAGGAGACTTAGGACACAACGCAGGGTACACCCTGGACAGGGTGCCAATCCATCGCAGGGCAGACACACATACACTCACTCACACACAACGGCCAATTTGGGAATGCCAAGTAACCTAATCTGCATGTCTATTGACTGTTGGAGGAAACCGGAGTACCCGGAGGAAACCCACCAAGCACGGGGAGAACATGCAAACTCCATGCACATAGAAACCAGAATCGAACCCAGACCCCGGAGATGCAAGGATCTTCCTACAGTCAATCTTACAAAAAACAATTCTTGAGGTGTTCGTATGGCACACTAATGTGCTACTTACGGCACTCTCAAGTAGTTGGTAGGAACATGTCCTCTCTGTCGGCACATGCGTATAGCTGATACGCTGGTTTTCCTGAAATAACGCTTTGAAACAGAGGAACCAGTGACTGTAGTTCCAGCTCTTTGTGCAGACAGTTCCATGTATCAGGAGCCACATATATCTAATCTCTTATGAACCTTTTGTTTCTACATATTACAAACAAAAAGAGAATAAAAAAGAAGATCCTTCTGGGAATTTTATATGTCATTGTTGCACAACTAGATAAGCTATCCAAGTAAATATTTGTAAATAGTCTGTTCTGACTTTCAGTATCTCAGATACGGCTTGTACGTTTCTCAAAAAAGCAAAAGCTACTAAAAGCAAAGTGAACCGTTAAAGAAATGCTAAACAAGCTGAATTTAAGCGCACCGGGGTGTAACATATTGCCCGGTTTCATGAAACCGTTTCGTGTCATCGCGTTTGTTAAACACTACACCAGTGTCAAGCATATGATAGTGTCTCCAGGTCGAAGGGACACTCGCCGGTCCTCTCCTCGCACTTTAGAGAAGAGTCAACACACAATGTGCCTGCACCAAATGTTGACTTTCCTGTTCAAATAGCCTCGGTGCTTACTTTAAAGGCTCCTCTGACACGTAAACACACATCTTGTGTTTGCACGTCTCTAAATAATAAAGATCACATACTGCAAGAGGAGCGTTCAAGTCGAACCGGGACTTGTGATGAAATTTCTCTTGAATGAAAGTGTAAAACCGCTTGACGTTTACAGAAGACTTCGCAACTCGTTACAGTGAAGAGACTCAGTTAACTATTTGAATGCCGCGAATGTTTAAAGAAGGCCGTATGTCCGTGAATGAGCCGAGGTGGCTGGAAGCCCACTGCAGACTTTCTGTGAACGGTCACGTGTAGTCTGAGCCTTGAAAACCGACGGATACCTTGTTGCCAACTTGCAAGGGAGAGACGAATCCTCGCGCAATCATTCGAAACACCACTTGTACATTACAGGAATTCATTGCCACATCCCCCATACAGCCCTACCCTCGCTTGAAGCCATTTCCACATGTTTGGGCTATCAAAGGAGTTCCTGGGAGGCTGGTGTTTCAGACATGAAGCAGGCATGAGAAAACTTTCTACTGTACCTTGATGGTGTCCAAGCGCTAGTGAAATGCCAGGATACGTGCACTAGTGTAGCAGGAGATTATATAGAGAAATGAAGGCTGTTTTTACTCTCATGCAAGTTCACATCACTGTGTTCTGTTATTCTACACAATCAAAATTCCTGGTTTGACTTGAACTTATTTCACCATACAGCGTCCTGTGGCGTCTTTTATTCTTACGATTAAAGGAAGTAATAACAAAATAACAACAAAAAAAGGTACCCTGTAGTGCTAATCAGTATGCCTGTGTCTAATTATGCCTCAGTTCTGGATGAAAAAAATGATGTTCTACCTCCTGGCCTGTGAAGTAGGTGGTTACACTGCACGCTTCTAGCTCTACATTGCCTTAGGATCTATCTCCCTATCTCAGTAATGGAATGATTATTTTTTTAACTTAACACTGGAAAATGAATGTGAGATCATTTATGGAGGATCTCTGCCTGAACGTAGAGAGAAAAAAAATCCTTTATTAATGATGAACCTGTTCACCTAAAAAGACTCATTAATTATTAAACAATTGCACCATGAATCTGAAATGTGCATGGGCTCACATGAAGACCATTTCATTGGGAGAAAGAGAGGGGGAAAAAGGGCATGTTATTTTAGTGATAGTTTGCTCAAAGCAAGCAAACAAGAGTATCAATGATGTGATGTCCAAACCAAAGTTAAAAATGGGTAAAAAAAACAACAACAAAAAAACGGAAGAACAGAAAAGAACGGAACAGAACAGAAAAAACTGATTTTTTCTAGATTACAGGTCATGCACATACTCTATTAAACACTGATTTAAAAAAGAAATGTATTCCTATTAGATGTCTAATTATTATTGTTTTGTAGGACATCCTGTTTGTTATATATAGTTGCATGACTATAGAATGACAAATTGCTTATAATAACCCTGATTCTGATAGTCATTCATTCATTCATTCATTCATTCATTATCTATCCCAGGGCACCAATGGATGAGCTGTCACGGCACACACTACCTGCAGTTTCGAAATGCTGATCGACCTGTTCTGCATGCCTTTAGATCATAGGAGGAAACCCAAGGGAAACCAACCAAGCACCAAGGCACACAGGCACACAGGAGAGATTCAAACCCTCAACCCTGGCTGCCACAGTGTCACCTCTGATTTTCTCTCTCAACTAGGACAAATGAGCTTCAGACCTCGAACCAGTCAGACAAGCCAGTGAAACTTAAAAAAATAGATCTTGAATGAGTCTGACATAACAATAAGGCAATAATCTGGCTCTGACTGCACCTACACTCCAACAAGAGAAAGTGGAGCGCCTCTAAAAGGGATGACGCTGCTCGAATGCCGGAGAGGTTAAATAGACTAAATAAGTAAAGCGGTCACAATGTGTAACAGGTTATGAGATAATATGGTGAGAATGAATGACACTGATGAGAAGGAAATCATGGAAGTTTAAATGTCAATGTCAACTCTCAATACACAATACAGCCAGCACCAGTTTAAACGCTTACCAATGGCATGTTTCGAAGATAAAATGAGAAAGTGTAAAAGACTAACAGCTAAACGTGATCAGGCCTGAGGCGACGCTTCGCTTTAATGCGCTATACACTGATGCTGATGTCTCTCTGTCTGTGACGCGAACATGACAGGCTTGTTAATATTCTGAAGCTATGATGCAAAAAATCACACCTGATTATAACGAAAAGGATTCTACAATGAGAAGTAGCTCATTCATCCGAACTCTATATTTGAAATGTGATATACAGTAACACTTGAGTATGGGTAGACTGCCAATTTGATTTGGGATTTTAATTCAATTTTAAGAAGTTTACTGATTGATTGTATCTCTTAAAGATATTGCAGTATAACAATCTACCAAAAGAACTTTAGTTACTTCAGTTAAGGATTTAATTAGCACTGAAATTTCGTGTAACTTTAATGTCATGTCTCAATGTAATAATCTTTTTTCCTGACAATCTTCTGCTCCACTCTGTCCAGCAGCTGACCGTATTGCACCAACCAAAAAGCCATACTCTGGCAAAAATGCGAGTATTTGCATAAGATGTAAGCGGTTCCTATTTCAAGATAAAGATTTTTTTTTTTCAGCCACGAAACAGCGCCGCTAGGGCCGATGCGGCTAGGGGCTCAACTTGGTGGTGCTGTGCCTCGAAACCCCAACTAATCGTTTGAGCCGCCACTGCACTTTCTGTACCAAGGTGTGGTGTATTTTCAATGAATTCTTCCATTTTAAACCATTTAATGTTTGTAAGGTTACCTAAATTATTTTAAAAGTGTGAATCGATTCTGAACCGAAAAGAAGCGAAAGATTAATTAAATTGCAAAATCATCTCGACCTCACACCTCTACATAATACTACTGAAAAGTCTGATCGATTACATTTTTTTAGACCAAATCTTAAACATTCTTATATTTTACTTATAAGCCTATGAGTGTTTTATCTCTAGACTTATATAGAGATATATAGAGATGCACTGATTTTGCCGATACTTACTGACATCCTGATTCCAACTATAATTAACTACAATTTACAGAGTACAAAAAAATTTTTTGTAACTTCAATGTAATATTCAATGTAATATTCAACTATATATATATATATAAACATTAATTAGTGAATTTACTCCAAAACTGCACCAGGTTACAGGACTTTCTCTGAGCTTTATATATATATATATATAAAATCCAACTGAAAATGAGAGGGTGAAAGCTACTGTAGATCACTTGCTTCAACCAAAACATGAACTCTTTGAACTGCTGCACACGTAACATTAGGGGGCGGGAATAAAGTAGAGAGAGACATGATTGGCCAGTGCTGCTATGATTGATGTGAGAGCCCCCCATGCATGAGAGCTCCAGACTACAGACGGCTTCAACAGGCTTTTGATCGCCGCATGACGGAGTGAACGCTGGTTATATTCGAAGTCGAGTCCGGCCATGGGACGGTCCGTGCTCTCATTCTCTAGTATTTTACCCTCCATGTGCATCTGCTCTATATAACACTGATAAGTGAAGAGTTAATAAATTCCTAATAGAATTAATATTCTGAATCCATTCTGAAACATTGTGGAGTTTTTTGTACGAGGCAAAAACTGGCAGTGTATAGAATAGTCTTTGATCCAGAATCCTTTACTGTTCGTCACAACTTTAGAAGACAAATACAGAATCTCATCTGTATTCCAATATAAAGGCCACACACATCCACACACACACACACACACACACATACACATACATACACACACATACATTCACACACACATACATTCACACACACATACATTCACACACACACACACACACACTTCACTCAAAGCATTCACGATGATGGCTATTGAGAGCAGCACAGGAAATTCCATTAGAGATCAGTTTGCAACCGGGAGCCCTTTACTGACTAAGGTCCCTTATTTACATATATACAAACAGTCACTCTCACTCTCATATTCTCTCTGTCAGCACACACACTCACCCACACACGCATTCTTTTGCTTTGTCCAGTCCTCATACACTCTAAACATTTATTTATTTATTTATTGTAACCATTAGCGAGCACTATCATTTGTTTGCATAATTGTTTTTCTCTCAAACTGCAATTCCCATGCAGGGAAACACACACACACACACACACACACACACACACACACACACCATAGCACTCTGCATATGGGCAGATGACCCTTACAAAGTGCCGGATGGGAAATGGGTCATTTGGTGAGTCCCAGTAGGCCTGGGAAAAAATAGGACGGACGGACACACGCACACGCACACACACATGCACATGCCCACAGGGAACTGTGAGTCTCTGACACAAACAAAACACACACATTGCTCTGCATTAGTGCTAAATTTGACCTAAAATACCCTTGCTGAGTAAATACATCAAGTAATGAAGCCTGATAAAAGTGTGGGAATAGAACCACAGGATTATGCAACACGACTCCCCGTCATTTACATTCTGACATAAACATCACAGGCAGCTTTGCTCGCAAACATAATGCTGTGTGCGGCCTCTGGGATTCCCTCTGATCTTTCAAAGGAGATGCTAATCTTTTCTTTTGACAAAATGTGGCTTAAGGTTACCTCAGACGTAACAATGAGGCCGGTCTGAAATGCCTCCGACCAGGCACCGTGTCGTCTTCCTGCATGCGTGAGCAGAACTTCAACACACCTTTTTCCATGCCAACACGGCAGAAAATACAATGCGAAAACCATCATGGACTAGCACATATAGGGTCGTGTGTGAGCAGCCACAGCAAATATTAAACCAGCAGATAAAAGATAAAAGAAGCCAACTTGTTTACTTAAAGGTTCCACATGGTACTTTCTCTTTAACAACTTAGTAGAGGTCTCAAATCCACCCCCACAAAGTGTTTAGGTTAATGCTCCAGCTTAAATACCCCTCAGATGAATGCATTTGTATGCCTGAAACTTCCTGTATTTAACTCCTCTTTCAAACATGCAGTTTCAGTGTTTATGTAAATGAGCTACAGCCGAGCCACAACCTCCAGGGAACATCAGAGCTGAGCAACAAGCCGGGGAGGGGGATGTTCTCACATGAGGTCATGATACGGGAAAGTGCGATGGGATGGTTTAAGCCTCATGCAAGACAAATACAGAAAAAATAATGTTTTTTATTTGTATACACACTGGAGACCCATCTGAAGGTCTGAAAATAAGTAACAACTTAACTTTGCAGAATATACTGCCTAGCCATAACATAGTAGATTCACAATTTCTAATATATCATTTGACTTCCCTTTGCTTTGATTACAGCATGCATTCGCTGGTCACAGAGTTTCATTAAGCTTATGCAATGTCGTGACATTTATTTCCATTCAGAGTTGCATGAATTTCTCTATAAGATCTTGTGTTGATGATGGGGAGTCGAAATGCTGTTAAGGGTTTAAGGTCTGGACTCTGTGGTGGCCAATCCATGTGTGAAAATGATGACGCTGGCTCTCTGAACCACTCTTTCAAATTTGAACCCGATGGATCCTGGTAAGGTGACCTTGGAGTATACCCGTGCCATCATGGAAGAACAAAATCCACTGATGGGAAAAACCTGGTCATTCAGTATATTCAGCACATTACGTCCCAACAGGCATGGGGACACTGCGGCTAAAGGCTTGTACGGTAGACACTAAGCATGAAGGGTGCATCACTTCACATCAGCTCTGTTGTTTTTCTCTGTTGCGCCCGTGACTCTGGAACTGGGACAGGTTAAATCTGGACTCATCAGACAACATGACCTTTTTCCAATTCACATTCTTCATGCTCCAAAGCAAATTGAAACCTTTTCTCCGATTAGCCACACTGATAAGTGGTTTCCCTATGGCCACACAGCTATTTAGTCTCAATCTCTTGCTCTTACTTTCAGTATTAAACATAGCCATGAGATATACTATTGGGTTTTATGATTTGATTTCACTAAGCATTTAAATAATCTCCCATCACGCTCATTCAGGATGTTCCCCCAAACACATTTCTTCCTCAAAGATGATTGTTTCAATAATGTGTTTTAAAGTGAACCTAATTGTAGTAGTTTGAGCGATCTCCTTCGTTGTTTTCTTTGCTTGATGCAGGACAATCATTTGACCCTTCTGAAAAAAATATATAAGTGTAAACATATATATAGATGATGTGAATATTCCTTCTACTCACTTTAAGATTAAAAGTGGCAGAGTGTTGTTCATTTGGTAGCACTACATAAATACTTAATAATCGTAATAGCTCGAGTGAAAACCTTAACTGAAGAAGACAAATAGAACGATGTAAACGTACTTAATGGAGTGTGGCATCTTTAAAAAAGTAAAAGAAGGTTGACCAGAAAGTACAAACAATACACTTGCTTCTTCACTGGCACTAAACATTTACAACACAACACATGGATGGTGGTTAGTCACACAACTGCTAAGCTAAAACTAAAGAGGAACCAGCAGTCCAACGTCTAAAGCACGGTAGGTATAATCAAGCAATAAAACACACACTCAGGTTAAACTGTAAACAACAAAAGAATGAACTTTTACATTATGAGTAGCCATGGGGCTCAGGGGAACTCAAAGACGCTCGTGCTTTGCGAAAGTTCAGCAGCGATACAATGTCAAAGTAAAGGTCCGAGTCAGCCACAAATCACACAATGACCGAGGGTAATTTAGTGTCGCCTTTTTTTTACCAGGAACCAATAAATGTGGAAACATGTTAGTGAGCACACACATTACTAATCTCTTAAAGCAAAGTAACATCTACATGAACGTCAGAACTCAAGATTTCTCAGCTCAACATCGCCCAGAGCATAGCGCTGCCTCCATTGCTTTGCCTTTTTCATCATAGTTCGTGATTTTTCAGACCAGGTCACTTTCTTCCATTACTCCATGGTACAGTTTGGTGGTGGACGTGGGTCGGCGTTGGGCGCCCCGACTGGTCTACGGCTACGCAGCCCCATACGCAGTTACAGTGCACTACAGTAGCTCTTCTGTCCAATCAGACCAGATGCATATCAACAACCCTTGATGAATGAATGACTGGTTTTTGCTCTTTGGACCACTTTTGGTAGGTGATACCAGATACACAGCATACCAGGAACACCTCACAAGACCTGCAGCTATGGAGATGCTCTGAGCCGGTGATTAAAGTCACTCAGATTCTCACACTTGTGCATTTTTCCTGCATTCACTTAGTGAATTATATAACCCACCCCTTTAACACATGCCAATGTTACAAGATAATCAATAACAGGTGTGTGGATATATACATATGCAGATAATTTTGGCATGAACTAAAAGTCGAAAATAGTATACGAATGAAAATGGAATAAAATATGGATAAATACTAAAAAAAACAGACTTTTATTTAGCAATAAGACTTAACATTCCGTTATTTATCTGAAAAGTGAAAACGTCTTAGTAACTACAGTGACACTAGCAGGAAAGAAGGTGTGCTGTTTATCCATCGTTATCATGGTGGCTTAGGAAAACTGGACATTTTCTACGCATTTGAAGACAACAGCTTTTTCTACAGTTGTTTGCAATATAAAGTCTCATTACTCCCAAAAGTGAGAACTGAGAGAATTACCAGTAGCACAAATATTAGCATAGACATTATACAATATATATCAGACACAGCAACATCCAACTGGTGTAACCAAACCACCTCAACTATACCAGAACTAGATTTATGACATCACGACACCTGTAAAACGACTTGTTCAAACGTTTCTTGCCCAACCCATGTATGCCATGTGATTTTTGTTTTTTTCGATTTGTTTAAGTTTCTGTTGAATTTGGGTATCCTTAATTTAAAAGGAGAAATTAGACAACGCACAACCCAGGTCCCATAACCTGACTTGTTCACAATAATAACACTACATCCGGCATATTAAATCCTTTAATCATAGACACAAGACCTTAAACAGGGATCACACGAACATTCATTTTGTCCTGTATAAAAAGTACACAAGCCACTATTCCTCATTTTAGTGTTTTCAGAGCAGTCTGGGTTATAGGGACAGACTGTGCTAGTCATATAGACAATGTGCCCAGAGATCCATTACCATGCAAATCTAACAGTTTTGATAGTCAGGATTTAGATATAACCACCTATCTAAAGTGTGCACTTGGCAGGCTGGAGGGGGTTCCAGCTGGAGAGACAGCAATCTGTCAGGTCAGCCTGATCCGGGCCAGACGGCTGAAACGATACACTGTCATTAAACCCTGGCCCGGGATTGAGAAAACAGCTGTGAGTGACAGATCTAGCCAAGACTGCCCAGCTGAACCTGTGCCACATATGTTCAGCCATGTTAGCCATGAACCTCACTATCCTATGGCCCATTCACTCACTTCCAGCATGGCATACCCTCAACACACAGTTTTGCGCGAAAAAATATCATTCTGTAGTTGCCATCCCTATGTAATGCCGTCCCTAATGTAAAAAGCAGTGAGGGTCGTATCATTTCTGCAATTAAAATGATCTGGCTTCATGATTGATTTCTTTTCGTTTTTATTTCGGGAATGTGTACCGAGTTCCTATTCTCACTTACAAGCTCCTGGAACTCAGTGACAGCAGTGTCATGTTGCAGCACCTCAAGACAGACTTGGGCTTAAGTGTGTAGGTGCTGTATGTTATAGCGGAGATCGGAACAGGAACATCAGGCATTTTACGCCAAGATCTACATCCCTGACCTAAACAAGTTTCAAACCTGGAACCCTCGCTAACCCTTGTTTCATCTGATCCTGTTCCACAAGCGCACAGTCATTTTGCACCGTATTTTAAGAAACACATCGAGAAAATTAAACCCTCAGCGATGTGTCCAATGCTGCATGGTGAAGTGAATTTACCGAATGTTATGAGATCAGTCTGTTTGACCTGGGGGTTTTCCTGGATTTCCTGCTATTACTGTAGAACTCTTGAAGTCTTGTGAAGCCCACAGTGATAGACACCATTGTTATGTTTGCATGAGCACAATTATTCCAGCTTTGATGACATGTTTAATTAATATGATAACATTCGAGCTTACATTACTTAATAACATGTGATGTGATGTGTCAGTTGTTTACTGAATTACTTAGTGGTTTGTTTGTTTTTTTAATGGAGTACCTTTACCGCTTTGAATGAATATGTATATGAGACTGCTATGAGATCAAATTCAGGCCTGATTAATCTAATATGTGACACTACAGTTTCAAATTCAGATAACGGTATTATTATTATGATCTTTATCATCATCTATACCGCTTATCCCGTATACAGGGTTGCAAGGGCCTGGAGCGAGGTACACCGTGGACAGGGTGCCGAGTACTTTTATTATTATTATTATTATATTTTTACTATTATTATTAATGATAATTACTAGTGTGCATGTGAACACAGACAACATAATATGTCACAGGGCTAACCTCCTACATGATGTCCTCTACTACAGTATTTAACACATTTGCATCACACCCCTAAGGTTGAAGGTTCGAATCTTGCCTCTGGTCTCTGTCCGTGGAGTTCGAATGTTCTCCTTCGACTGTTCATAGACATGCTGTGAGCTGCCCAACATCCAAATTGCCCCTAGTGTATAACTAGGTGTTTGGATGTTTATGTGTTCGTGCACCTTTTGCCCTATGATGCATTGGCACCCCATTCAGAATGTCCTCTATCCATATCCTGGGTAGAGTCAGGGGCTTTGTCCTGCCCCTGACTCTACGCAGGATATGGAAAATAAACGTATGTATATGAACCACAGGTTTCGAGCCTGTACGATCTCAAAGAGTATGTAAATATCGTGTGCATGATGCATCCAGAATGCGTTGCCAGATCGTTCCTAAGACAGAATCCTGATCCACCAGGACTGAGTGAGGATGGCAGCATGGCTCAGGATAAGATGTTGGAAGAATGGAGGGATGGTTTGCAGCATAACAATATATCAGGCAGAGAGCAGGCTGTGTGTGTGTGTGTGTGTGTGTGTGTGTGTGTGTGTGTGTGTGTGTGTGTGTGTGATGAACAGAGAGAGGGAGAGAGAGAGAGAGAGAAAGGAATCCCCTGCACTGTGTTGGGAGTCCTGAGGGAAGGCTGGGGTTTACCTTCTCCCTCTGCCTGAAAGTGTTAGCCCCCTTCGCACAGCAATGAATCAGTGATTAAACACTGCACTGAAATGATGGAGTACTGCAAAGGGTGACAGAAAGGGGATCTCCTTTTCTCATTTGCTGCACCGTGTCTGCCATTATGATTAGCAAGGATGTGTCTAAAAATAAATAAATAAATAATAATAATATAAAAAATAGAGCCTGTTCGTGGTTTATAACTTACCTGGAGTTGGTACAATGGTGGTGTCTGGAGTAGCCAGGGCTCCTGAGGAGCTCAGCTCTAATCCCACAAGCGCACAGATGAAGAGTCCACGTAGCAAAGCGAGCGCTAAGCCAGACAACTGAGACATGATGGACGAAAAGATTTCAGTTCCTCCCACGGAAGGAGAGGACACACATATATCTTTATATATATACACACACACGAGGCTTAGTGAATATTTAAGTGTCTGGTTAAAAAAAAAAAAAAAAAGTCTAGCCTTAAATCACATGAAAGCAAGGCCAGACACAGGAGTGATCAGAATCCCATCGCATAGAGACAGAGAGACAGACAGAGGCTACGGCGCAGTGTACGAGCTGGAAAAACAGCTAAACCGCTTGTCATGTCGTATCTGTGTTTCTTACAAGTCTGGATCTAACGTCGAAAAAACCAAACTCAGTCCAAAATGACTCATACTGCGCCAGGCTGACTCTTCATCACATTAACACGACTAGCCTGTTGAGAGGAAGAGAGCGCGAGAGAGAGGTCTATCTGGTAGTGTGTGTGTGTGTGTGTGTGTGTGTGTGTATACGTGTGAAGAGCCGGCTCTCTTCTCCAACACCTCGGTTACTTCCTAAGTCCCAAAGACAAAAAAAAAAAAAAAAGTGTGTACACAGATGAGGAAGAATTTCCAGTTTGGGAACAATCAGATGCACTGGCTTACAATCCGTGATCAAAAGAAAAAAAAAAGAACAGGCAGGTTACAATGTATCCAGGCGACTGGGATCAAAGCGAATAATAATCTTTATAGTTCCACAGAGAGGAGGCGAACATCATCATCATCATCATCATGTGTAGTCCCTTCAGCATACACACACGCACGGGCGCGCGATGTCAAGAAGATCCGCCTCCACCAGTTGTTCCAGATATTTAAGTTATCCAAATAATCGGCGACATCCTGCGCGCGGATCAGGAAAGCTTTATGTGCCGGGATGTGTGGTGTCAGCGTGTGGCATCGTTTCAGCAGCCTCGCAGTCGATGCAGAAGTACAAGGCAGGGGCGGAAGTCCTTATGCAAATCGCTTTACAACACGAGCAGCTGTGACGCCGCGATCAGGAGGGGGATCGACTTTAATACCTCAGCTCGTATTCACGGCTGCCTAATGATTCCCCCTCAACAACACCCTCCTCTTCCTCCCCCCGCAACCGCTCGACATACTGGCGCATATGCATTAGAATGGGGAGAAGCATGACAGTGTGGGAATGTGAAAGAGAGGACGCGCCAGAACAGAAGTTGTGCTTGTGTGGGGAAACCTGCTCCTCCTCCTCCTACTCCTCTCCTCCCCCTGCACACTGACTGACGCGCAAACGCGGAAACGCGCCTCGCTGCTCTATTGTCCCACACTTCCTGCTTTTCACTGCTCTCGCCGGCAAAACATGCCGCGTGTCACATGCTCGCTATATTCACGTTTGAGTATATTCAAGTTCGGCGTTTGGTTGCGGAAAAAGAACGCCAACTTCGCCCCAGCATCAACACAATGCCGCGCCGCCTGGCAAACCAGACAAGTTTTTGCCTCCGTTAGGCGAGATATGATTGGTCGGACTGTCCCAACATGGCAGGATATGATTGGCTGCTGCTGGGAGACTCGCGAGCCGCGTTCGAAATGCAGAAACCCGCCAATATTACCGCGCTATCCTTGTTAGCACGTATATTTATTTCCTTGCTTTATTTAATGTCGCCGTATATAATTTATCTTATCTCCTGGACAGCTGTTTTAAATTATACATTATATTCAGCTACAAAACGGAGGGGGGAGGGGACGTCGAGACAGGGACGTGGTCTGAACTCTTTAGGGGAAAATACTGTACCAGGCTCTAGAAGTTACCATAATGTATGACGTCATACAGTGATTGTATATTCATTAGATGATCAATATATCCATATGTATTGGAAAGTCTTACAAGATGAGAGAAAAAAATGTAGATTTATGGAAAACTAGAATTGAATAACATGAAGCTATTTCAGAATAGTTGTTAGTCTTTCGGCTTCTCCCACTGAGGTGAGCGGGTCGCCACAGCAGACCATCTGACCCGCTTGTCACAGGTTTTATGTCGAATACCTTTCCTGACGCAGCCCTCCCATTTAATCAATGCTTGGGACCTGTACTGTACCCGGTGGCTAGGGTGTGGGCATGGGGTGGGAAACAAACCCAATCCACTGCAGGGTACTCACATATACACTCACATGCTCATTTACACACTGCGGGCAATTTGGGAACACCACTTAGCCTAATCTGCATATCTTTGGACTGTGGGAGGAAATCATAGTACCCAGGGGAAACCCACCAAGCACATGCAGCCTCCATGCACACAGACCCATGGTGGGAATCAAACTAACAGGGCTAACAACTAAGCCACCATATTACTATTATCAGAATAGTAATAAATTAATAATAATTTAGTAACATTCTTAGTTCTTAGAAGTATTCATAGCAACACAAGCTAACTGTTGGCATATTTACAAAATTGAGTCAAACAAACTGCTTACTTATTTATTTATTCTCTCTCTCTCTCTCTCTCTCTCTCTCTCTCTCTCTCTCTCTCTCTCTCTCTCTATCAAGCTACACATGGCACTCTTGTGCCTCTGGTGATCCAGACCCCCTGTACCTTCCGGACCTTTCTGATTGCGCCGCTTCTAGTTGAAGATCTTGTTGTACGGAGGCTCAGTGTGGTCTGGTTGGGATGCATGTTGTGACTGGGGACAGTTCCACTTGACCATGAAGATGGTCTGATGCATACTGCTGTTTCTAATGACTTGTAACTGCAGTATAGTGCAGTTACAAGTCATTAGAAACAGTTAATAGTTCAGGACGAGAATTACAACAAACAGTTCAACCCGAGCCATAAAAAATGAAAGTGGACTTCATATTTACTTAACACCGCTCCTGTTATACTGAACGTCCAGCCTCCTAACACACAGCATTGTATGAGTGCAGATCAGGTAGTTTTTTTTTCACCAATAAAAGCACCTACAATGGGCACCTGAACACTAGAATTCGATCATGCAGCAATACAAGAAGGTGGCTGGTCATGTGAATGGCAAAGTGCATGTGTGTAACACTTACCTGGAGTAAGATGAGATGACTCCAGGATGTACTATGGGAAGAAAGTAACACAGCAGTGTGATGTTTTGGACATCCTTGAGTCCTGACATTTATGTGAATGTTACTTTGGCCTCTTTCAGCAGGAAAATCCACCCTGCCACGCTGTTCAGGAATGGCATGAGGAACGTGATAAAGAGAATAAGGTGTTGACTTGGCCTCCAAATTCCCCAGATCTCAATATGATCAGTCATCTGTGGGATGTGCTGGACTAACAAGTGTGATCCATGGATGCCACACCTCACAACTTACAGAACTTGAAGGATCTGTTGGTAAGGTCATGGTGCCAGATACTATAGCACACCTTCTGAGCGCTTGTGAGGTCAGAGCTGTTTTGGTTACGCAATCAGGAACTACACAATATTCCCCAGGTGGTTTTGATGTTATGGCCGATTGGTTTACATAAATGTGAAACTTTTTGTGCATGTTAATTTATGTCTGAAGTGCATGTTACGTGTAAGTAAAAGGTAAAAGTACCATAAGGCGAAGCAAGTAAATATGATAGTGGCAGCTGTATAAGATCTTTCACCTACAAATCCAAGTGACTGATGGCACAACATCTTGCTACACAGCACTGTTCTCACCACTAGAGGCATTCTGGTTTACTGAGTGAATCATGTTGCTTGGCTGTTTTCCTCATTTTTTCTCCACTCAATTGGTGCTAGAAAATAAGGTATGAGTGGGCAGATGATTGTATATAAGGCTGGACATTATAAACAGGTGTTAAAAATGAGGGCGACATGTCTCTTAGGCACTGTTTTAGCTTTCTTCCCCACCCATTCCTATGTTAGAGAAAAAAGAAAAGCATAACTTTTGGAAAAGGTGTGTTAAGTTTTTAACTGAAATATAAATCAAATCATCTATTCTGGGGGAAATATGTGTTGGTTAATGATGACATCCACAGTGTTTAGCAATCCACTAACCTAGCTTTATGTACTCACTCAGTCATCATCTATATCGCTTAATCCTGTACACCCCATCCCATCCCAAGAGACACAGGGCATGAGGCGGGGTACATCCTGGCCAGGGCGCTAACCCATTACAAGTCACACACATACACACACACGCTATGGGCAATTTGGGAATCTACATGTCTGCCAATTAGCCTAATCTGCATGTGTTTGGACTGTGGGGGGGGAACTGGAGTACCTGGAGGAAACCCACCAAGCATGGAGAACATGCAAACTCCATGCACACAGAGGCAGGAATTGAACCAGGCCGGGAATCAAACCCAGACCCTGGAAGTACAAGGTGACAGTGCTAACCACTAAGCCACCGTGCAGCCCGCTTTACGTATTGTAACTGTTAAAACTGCTGCTTATAACTGTACTGAGCTGAGCACTGAGCTCTCTTGTTATAAGCGGTCACAATAGGGTGGAAATCTGATTTGTTGTTTAAGCCCGGCCAATATAGAATTGTGCAGACTAGAAATCCATCTGAATGTCTAAAAACTGCCCAAAAAGAATTTTGCATTATAGATCCCATTTAAACATACATATTTAAGTTGTGTTGAGTGTAAATATTGATGGCAGGCATCACTGATCAGCCATCGCATTAAAAACATTAACTTTAAAACCATCTATGTTTTGAGTTCCCCTTGATCCACTGGCTGGATCAGGAGATATGTTCCAGCCTAGGAACATACTGTATAGGGCAGGGGTGGGCAATTATTTTTCCCCAGGGGCCAAATGAAAAGCAGAAAATATTGTAGAGGACCGGATGACTCGTCTCGTAATGCCGACTCACATTGTACTCCATAAATACCTGCTCTCCACAAACTAAACACACTGGTTTACCCCCGACTTCAGTAAATAAATATTTAGTAGTCCATATTTTCTTGAAACCACAGCCTTCAGCATCCACCTTTCTTTTTTAGGCATGTGCAAACATTTTGAAGGATTACCATTACAATGACTTGGTGCTAATCACATACACTCGGACTTGTTTCAGAGTACTTGTACGTAAACGACGCATACACCCTGTAAACAGGTTTCAAAGTTAACGCACTGCTGTTATAGTCCATGCATTGTGCAAAATTTTGAAAGTAGGTTTTATTTTCTTAATGCCAAGCAACCTTTCGTGGGCCAGTCAGAGTCGGGCCGCGGGCCGTATTTGGCCCCCGGGCCTTAAAATGCCCGGGTCTGGTATAGGGTGTGCTGTGATGTCTAGCACCAGTCACTGTGGGTCGGACTAGTTTGTCCGTTGCATCCTATGGATGATTAATCAGTTTGAGATCTGGGAAGTTTGACGGCCGGGTCGGTGTTCTTGTGCTCTTTGTCTGCTGGGGCTCATGCACAGTGGGCTGTGATGCACTGGATGTTCTGGCACCTTTCTCTCATGGTCAGTATTCACTTTCTTTGGTCATTTGTGCTGCTTTGGTTTTTCTGTGGAATCGGACCAGACGTACTGGCCTTTGGTCCCCATGAGCACAGATGAGCATTGGGTGCCCGTGATCCTGTCACCAGTTCACTGGTGTATTGTTGGTAATCACTGCTGATCAGTTCACCCGACAGTGGTCGTAGTGTTACGGCTATTTTTGGCTATTAAGTCTGTACTTGACACTTTGAGGTAGCATTTGATGCACCATCAGAAGTAGCACTTCAAGTAGTCAAAAGTTTGGACACACCTTCTAATTCATTGTTTTTTGTTTGGTGAGTTTTTTTCTACATTCTAAGACAGCAAATCTGTAAGATTTCATAACTATCAAATAACACATGATATTATGTACAGTAATTAAGGAACAACAACAATAATAACAGTTTTATTTTAGCCGTTCTGGAACAGTTCTTCCAAGAACAGTATTGTCAAGTGCATTTGCAAAACCCACCAATCACCATGATGAAACTGGCTCTTATGAAGACCAACTCTGAAAAGCAAGACCCGCTGCAGAGGAGAAGTTCATGTAGAGTTACCAGACTCAAAAATCACCAATTAACAAACAGAACCTCAGATTAGAGCCGTTATGAAGGCTTTACAGATCATAAGTAGCAGACACATCTCAACATCAACTGTTCTAAGAGGATTATTGCATATTTTGGACGACTTATTTACTTATTTGGACGAATTTTCCAATGTAGAAAGAAATAACATTCAGGAAAGACAACGGAATTAGAAGGTGTGTCCAACTTTGGACTGGTAGTATACATGACACACTGATATTTCTACCAAGATACTGTGTGCATTCAGACAAGATGGTGACGCTTAATTTGACCAAACCAGGCTTTAAAACTGCGCCCTGAGAATATGGAGCTGTGGAATAAATCACCACCAACTTTGACTAAAGTTTATTTGATTTACTCATAATCCAGTGCATTTAAAAGTATCGCTGTATTACACAGTGCAGTTTAATAACACTGTACTGTATAGCTTAACTGTTAAGCTGACATCTTTCTGTACCTAATAAGCGCGTTAGAGCAATAAGTATGTTGAACATATTAACATTCTGCAGCCATACAACATACTACAAAGTATTCATGTAACGACCCATGACAAGACAAATCTGCATCATATGCTTCATTGACATTTTATTCACTTCAGATGAAAGAGCTATCACACTCACCAGACTTGTTTTTCAACAGTTCTGCTTGTTAGTTCTTAAAAAGGAAACGGAAATGAAAAATTGTATTTTTGAGATTGTTATTTTAGTTAACTGTTATAGTTAACTTCTGAATTTTAATTGCTAGAAATAATATGTGTGCGTCAAAGTTGCTGTCTTCGGGGGGATTTTGGTCAAAAAAATACCCAACCCTCTAGACAACGCTAAGTGACGTTAGATACAAGTATAACAGAGCTTTGGAGGGAAAGAGAAAACAAGCAGAGATTCTTTAGTGATAAGCAGGTCATGGCGTGGGAAGCTACGCAAACAGGTGGCAGATGGGCCCAGAAAGGCCACCTTGCAGTGCCAGTGTGTATCTATGTGTGTGTGTGTGTGTGTGTGTGTGTGTGTGTGTGTGTGTGTGTGTGTGTGTGTGTGTGTGTGTGTGTGTGTGTGTGTATTTGTGAGGCACAGGGAGAGAGAAGCAGCTCAGAAAAATTGAAGAGAGGCATAATTTGATATGAGCACACAGGCGGGAGAGAAGGAGGCAGACAGCCAAGCAACTAGCAGGGGGATATGGACAGGCTAAGCACATGGCAAAGGAGTTAAGGGAGTGCTTTACTGTAAGCCAGGGTGTCTTTCTGCTAAGTTAATGATGCGAACACATTATGTCGAGACCCATAAATGAACAAATTAAATAGTTAGTCAAAGACCTGATCACATTTTTGGTCAAAGTTTTTTTTTTTTTTCTAGATGACTAAGAATATGATTATTAATTTTGCACACTGCCATAAGGTGGGTGAATAAGCAAATTATTTTGAAATCATAATTTGGATCAACATTGATAAATATGTGATGTAATGAATAATAAATTATGATGGGTCTAAACAAACATCCCACACTTTAAATTATTTATTTGTTTGTTTATATATTTATTTATTTGTTCGTTTTTTTCAGGGACAAATTCTCAACTGGTAAGAAGATGTGATTCATTTTTCATAACTCTGACCATAGCTCCAGCTAAATCACACACGTATATAAATGTTACAATATATTAAATCCATTATCAGTTCAAAATTAACAGCAAATTCATGGGTATTTATTTAGTAGATGCATAAACAAATAAATAAAAAGATTGTAAAATGGTGAAGAAATGGTGACGTTTTCTGTATGAAGATCTTTATTTGGCATCTTTTAAATTAATTTCTTTATTTGTTTGCTTTTTTTTTTCAACGAGTATCCAGATTCAGCTTTATTAAAAAACAAAATGTTATAACGTAAGGCTTTAAAGAGAGTGAAAAGGAAACAGGGTTTTATAGCTGCTATGATGAAGTGAAATCAGGAACTAACTTGTTTAGCAGATGTTCCACAACATTTAAAGAAACTATAAACAGGAAAAAAAGAAAAGAAAAAATATATATATATGCATACAACGTGCCATTCCTAAATACTTTATTTTTAACTCATTTTGGAAAATCATTGTGGCATAAGAGTAGTAACACTGGGCATGATTTTAACTGAAAAGAATAGACTTTGGGGTGGTAACAGTAACACCGCATAACCCCACCTCATCATTGATTACTGTATTTCCTATAACAACACACCCCATCATGCTTTACAGTACATATAATTATATATATATATTAAGTCATGAAAAGCAGTCTTCATATGTTGGAGCTTGCAAAACAAATACCGCAACAAGAAAAAAGAGTAGTGTTACATCTGAAATGTTATTACTGGCATGTTGAACATATTGACATCCTGCAGCCATGCAACAAAATATTTATGTAACGACCCATGACAAGACATTATATGCTTCAGGCGAATTCATCGGTCACATAATAAACTGCTTGTGATTCTTATAATAATGCAACTGCTTTTCAAGCATGACATTTCTGCTTACATAATGTGCAGCACAAATCTTAGGTCAAAATAAGCCAGGATACATAATAAGACAACAATAAAAATGAAATGATTGCACATAAAAGAGTAACTATGTAGATACTGACATTTAGTAGAAGGCTTGTTCCATTTGATTCATTTGAGGCACACATTTCATCAGTGTATTCCTTTAAAATGCCTGGCACAACATATCATAGTTGTGTTTATGGCTATAATTAATAATTGCCGCTTCACTCACTTCAGTGAGTGTGTCTTTGTTATTCTATATATATATATATATATATATATATATATATATATATATATAAAATATTCCTTTCCAAGGCAAAGCATGTTAAAATATCATTATGTACAAACATTATGTGTATCCTATACTTCACGTAGCTTGAAAATTTTCATAATGTTGCCAAATTTACCATTTTTGCCATGCCCGGTTTTCTCATTTAAATAATGACATTATTAGTGGCATAGTGGTTAGCATGGCGGCCTTGCACCTCCGGTAGCCTCCGAGTACTCCAGTTTCCTCCCACAGGCCAAAGACATACAGATTGGGCTAATTGGCATGATATGATTTTAAAGTAATCATGAAAAAATCATGAAGTTATGGGTCAAAATAAGGAAAATGCCAAATATGTTACCATGACATTGTTAATGTTCAAGGTTTGGAGCTAGCAGATATGTTATGCTGAAAGAATGTACTAACCTGAACCACTACTTGTTATGTTGAGAAAGGACATTGTTATTGTACTTTTTCTTAACTAATGTGAAATGTACCTCAAATTCTAGAATGACTCATTTGCTAATCTTCTCTAGAATTTTTTCCTTCCACTTTTAGAAAAAAAAAAAAAAAAAGATTGTGGCAACAATGTAATATTGATGCTGATTATTATTAATAGGTCTGTTATAAGCTTGTTATTGTTAATAAAAAAGGTGCAGGCAGGGGTTCCAAAACCAAAGAACGGCATTAAGGAACATGGTTATTCTCTTCCCATATATTAATTAAGCTTGTTTTTTTTTTTTTTTAAGAGATTATTAGTAATGTAGTGCTGTGAAAAGTCTCTCATATTTTCCTATTTTGCTTCCAAATAGCCAGGCTTTCTTATAGTTCATTTTGTAATGTATGCTTGAGGAATAGTTCTACACGCCTCCTGAAGGACTTTTTGGCTCTCATTTTTGGCAAGTTTTTGGCTCTTATTTTCTGTCCTGTCCTTGTACCTGACCAGTTTCAGAGTTTTTTATTTGTTAAGCCACACAGTGACCTAGAAATCATTTAAGCATAAAAAAACTCAAGGATAAAAAAAAAGCATCTAACAAGACAGAAACCAGTGAGAAACAGGTGCAGATGATCAGACTGGAGATTAGTATACTGCTGATCCTGATTGCTGCGTGATTGGAACAGACGAGAGGGGAAACGAGGTCGCTGCTGAGATTTTTACATAAACATCCAATTTTTTAATCGTACTGTATCTTTACAGTATTGTGTATTAGGTACTGTATTGTGCAGCCTGTTCCAGTTATATCTTTAATTCTATCTATATAATTTCATTCAATTCAGTAAGAAGAAATGAGGGGTGGCTCAAGACCTTTGCACAGTACTGTACATTTTCCACAAGGTCAATTTATGCTTGTTTTAGATCAGACACAATGAAGCATCTGAAGAATGTCAGTAAATGTTAATGTTTTAAAGCAGTATATTCCATTACAGACCTGCTGGAACATGCAGCCAAACTTTCGCAGGAATTTCCTCTCCTTGTTATTTTTTACTTGTTATCTACACCATCGGTTTCGACAACTGATGTGGTTAAGAAGGATGCAGCTGAGCGCTTCTAGACGACACACATCCTCATAACACGTTCCTCAGACGGCTGTGGCAAAGAGGAAGATCTGCAGGAGGGGCATGACCTTAAGTGTTGATAGGTCAGCAAGGACAGCCTGTTACAAGAAGGGATGCAATGAATAATGAACGGAGATGCTTAACACCACTTTCAATTCAACATTTGAATAAAAGGTTGCTGTGGGTCACTATGGAGTCACATCATTCTAAGCTGTATCAGGGAAAGAAAGAAAGAAAATCTATTTTATTCTTTATCATTGGAATTTGAAAAAACATCAAAATGGAATTGAATCGCCATGTTTAATTCAAACTATTATTATTACGACATGTTGATGGGTGTGACACAAACCACAAAACCTTTTACGCCTGTTAAATATTGTTATACCACTGTACTGGGCTGAGTCGTTCTTTATAACAGCACAGCTTTGCCAACAGTTCTGGATGTAACTGCTTCTAATAGTAACAGATCATAGGAAGGGACATTTATGACAAATGCTTCACACACACTGACTACTGTTATTATTATTATTATTATTATTATATACCAAATAAAAGCTTAAGACTAATGAGGTTCAGAGTAATTAGGAAACATTTATGGAAGGAGTCTCCAGTATCAGTGCTTTGCAATAATTAGATTGTGGATTGTTTAGTATCAGTAAATTCACTTGCATAGCTTGTAATGTAATATTTTCAGCTACAAACAAACAAATCAACAAAATTCATACAATCATTTACATCTGTAAAAAAAAAAAATCGAGCATTTTATCAGTGTTATGGATGCGACATTACACAGACTAACTTTTCAAAGAGCGTGCCAACGCATGGGACAAGCATCACACTTGTCCCATGAAATGAATGAGGTTTTAATTTTGGAATGAATTATTCCGTATAAACTGACGTGACAGAACATCTGAATCAGCCCTTTACTATTCATGATTCGACAGTGAATTTTAACATGAAACATTTGAAATAGTAATTGTGAAACAGACTAACTATAAAATGATTAAAATGACTTGTTCACTGGTGCTTTTCTCTCTTACTTTTCCTCTCTTTTTCTTTGTAGATTTCATCACTTTTGGACCTCTTTGTGCTTTTTGACTATGTTTAGTGTATCAGTACGCATTGTGAACCTTACCGAGTTGTGAACCTTACTGAGTTATGCTTCCTTTCCCCCCATGATAAGGTTAACCTTGGCATAAATAAAAACAGGCAGATTTATTTGGTGTAAGATGAATAAACCACCTTGGTACATGGTGTTATTGGAAGCTAATAAATCCGCAGGGGGTGACAGTGTCGCCCCATGCCGTCCTTGATTGTTGTCCGAACTTAGCACGCCTCCTCATGGTTAATTTCTTATTTGAACACTTAAAACCCTTGCCGTTGTTTATGCGTCAAAAAACGGTGTCCAGCAGCCACCCTAAGAGGGCAAAAGTGAGTAGTCACTACAACTAGAGTAGGCCATGATGCTGAGCAAGTGGGGGAGTTATAGAAAAAGAATCAACTAATTTACTGGCCCTAAAGCCTAAAAGGCCAGAACTTGAGAATGGGTTGTGCATTCTACATTAGCATTCCCAAGCTCTGGCCTTTTAGGCTTGGTGGCAAGTAAATTTAGAGGCTCCTATCATGTTTGCGGGTGTCTACAATTTCATACCCCGGGCCCTGGGTGCTAAAAATATTGTATGTTATGATACGTTCTTTAGTAGGGCTAGGTGCTACATGAGCAAGCAGATAGAGTGCAGCAGCATCTTCCCTTCCTCGCCTCGGGTCCGTGCGTCAGTGTGTTACAGCCAGGGGCCGCCGCCAACGACTCGGATGAAATTTTACTACAGCTGTCAATCCAACTGTCGCCTGAGACAGCATCAAATGATGCTGCTCTTAAAATGCTAGCTATTCATGTGACCATCCACTATATTAAAGTGTTCCTAATTAAAAGACATGGCAGGAATCCGTTTAACACTCAGGGAGAACAAACACACAATCTATAACCGCACGTGATGTCTACATGAGGAGCACATTAAGTGTAACACGGGTAAATTTCAAAGCCTTAGGGGTAATGCGTTAAAGATGCTTATTTTCTGTATAGAAAAACACACAAAACTGCTTGTTCGCAGCCCATAATGCATTTGGGTCTGGACATGTACGGGCCTGGAGGGAGGGCGCATGGTCTGAATTAAAAAATGTCCAGGCCAGCGATTCTAAGACGTGCCTCAGGGAGGCTGGGTTACTGGTGCTGGCTCGAAGTCAACACGCTATTTCAGTACCTTTTGCCGTCTCTCATGCACACACGCTCACCTCAGCCGAGGCCAATGATGTCACCTCCATCAGATTTTCAGCCCGGAACGTGAAGACGGCAGCCGCCAGGACTACGGAGGAAATGAGACGGACGGCCGATCAAATGTTAGCGTCCAAGTGACGGGTTTAAATATTTGCTTCATTTATAAAAAGTGTATGAGATTTCACAAAACAAGCACCAACACCAAAAAAAATGGTATGACAAAAATATCATCTATTAAATATGAATCTATTTATTTGTTCAGAGTCTATCAAGACTGACCCACCTGCTAATATCTCCAAGGACTCATAGCCAAGGATGCGGTCCCATAGCAACAAGAGCTGGTCAGTGGACAGGTATCCTGAGAAAGCCCGAACCATCCATTTAAAGGCGATACGCAATCTGAGGGGGGAAATGTCATTTATTACCAAAATGAAAACTTAGATAGTGTCTCTTTAAAGACTTTTTTTTTTTTTTTTTAAATGTCTAATCCCAACTAGCTTGATAGTAAAAGTTTGTACTCTTGACCAAAGATTGTGGGCTCTTCATTTGTAGTATATTCTGTAGGATACTGATAAGTAAATAAAGAAACTAACAAACAAACAAATGCCATTTTAAAATTTGTCATCAGTATTTTAAATGGACAGATTTGTATGTGCATATTATAAGCACTAGATGGCGCCATTTAAATATATTTTTGAAAAAAAGCTATTCTTAAAGGTCTTTTTCTTCTGGTCTTCTGATTGTTTCTTACTAGTTTGAGTATGATGGAACATGAAATATCAATCTTTCAATATCACATAATAATACAAAATAAACATGTATATAAACATGCATCAATCGGTCATAACATTCTGACTACTGACCGGTGGAGTGAATAACATTCATTATCTCATTACAGTGGCACCTGGAAGTGGGCGGGATATATTACAGAGTAAGTGAACATTTTGTCGGAGAAATTGATATGTTGGAAGCATGCGATGCAATAGGGAGCAAATTGTGACGACTTAATCAGAGCAACTCTGCAAACTGCAGCTTGGTGGCCAAGGCTAATGGATGCACATGGGGAGCAAAGACAGCCCTGTGTAGTCCAAATCTGATTGAAGAGCCACTGCAGCTCAAACTGCTGAAAAGGTTAATGCTAGTTCAGAGAGAAAGGTGTCAGGATTCACAGGATCACGGTTTTACGCGTAGCTGCAGATCAGGATGCCCATGCCGACCCGAGCTGTTCTGCTGGGAAATCCTTGGGTCCTGCCATTGATGTGGATATTACTCGGACATGTACCACATACCTAACAAAAGTACATCCCTTCATGGGATTGGTCTTCCCTAATAGCAGTGGCGTATTTGAGCGGATAATGAGCCGTGCCATCCTGCAAAAATGGTTCAAGAATGGTTTATGGACAATGAGTTTGAGGTGTTGAGGAGTTTGAGGTGTTGAGGAGTTTGGGGTGTTGACTCGACTCCACAGATCTCAATCCAATTAAGGAAAAGGAATGTGAAAACAGTCTGATCCATGGAGGCCGCAGCGAGCAACTTGCAGGACTTAAAGGATCTGCTTGGTGCCAGATACCATAGCATACCATCAGTGGCTTAGTGACATACCTCGAAATGTCAGGGCCGTTTTAGCGGCAAAAGGGGAACCTACTCAATATTAGGCAGATGGTCATAATGTTATGGCTGATTAGTGTTTATAGACATTAAACTACTATTATTCACACAAGGTGTTTACAAAATGGTGTCTAAAGCAAATTGAAATCTACGTCAACTATCAATGCGTTGATAAAGTCTGACTTGTCATGATGCTTATAAATGTAATGCTACGCGTGACATAAGGGGGGTGCGATGTGCTTCAGACTTACGGCTGGGCCCCAATCTCTTGTAAATGATAGAAGAGCTGGGGGAGATGAGTTTGAAGTAACCTCTCAAACTGCAGACAAAGAGAAACTATGCCCTGTGTAAAACCCACATCCACACACACACACACACACACACACACAGAGAGAGAGAGAGAGAGAGAGAGAGAGAGAAAGAGAGAGAACATTTACAGACCTTGAAACATGCACCTACCAGACGCATGGTGAGACATTCTGTAATAAGTGCTTACAGAGGGGGAGGAGGAGATGGAGTGCAGTCTGAAGAAGTAGCGCACATACATCTCTCTGAATACGTTATACAGCTTGGACGGCTCGTTGTAGAGGAAACACAGGGGAGCCACTGCATCACATTCACACACACACGCACATAGTACAGGTAACTTCATCAGTGGTGACTTTAACACCTGGTTAACACCTGTCCCTTTGCTCATTATGCAGTTGGCCAATTAGGCAATCATGTTGCAGCAGGGCGAGATCAATAAAACATGCAGATAAAAGAGCATCAGTCCTCGTCAAACATCAAATGTTAAATAACTTGGCCATATTTAATAACTAGACTGTAGAGCTGTAGAGCTATATGCCAACGCCTGACTACCTGACCTTTTCATATAACTGAAAATGGTCAGTACAGTAGCTATCTCGTGTGACACTGTGGCAGACAAATGGCATTCACAGTTTTAAGAGTAGAGACAGGAGCCTACATGAGCATACAAAACATCTCTGTACTCCATTGTGGACAATATAGGGGACTGTCTAATAGCTCTTCGTTTGTCAAAAGAGAAACAAACTCTTGTTTCAGTAGAAGAAGAAAAAATCATCTTCGAAAAATATGTTCAGCATAGGTTTTGTAGAACAAACTTCTGTTTAAACAAATTCCTTTATATATATATATATATATATATATATATATATATATATATATATATATATATATATATATAACTAGATGTGTCGATGACTTCATTTGCATGGAGTTTAATTGCATGCTCACTCACTCACAAACTGTGGAAGGAAACCCACCAATTACGGGGAGAACATACAAATTCCATGCACACAGAGATGGGAATCGAACCTGGACCCTGGAGGTGCAAGGCGACAGTGCTACCCACTACCCTCGTGCCGCCTTAATTGCACACTCATAAGCGCATATCAAAAAACTTACAGCGCCGTCTGATGAATTTTAAGAAGAACTAACGATTTTTCCAAAGCCGATTTTTGTTATGATATAAGGGTGTTTTCTATCTAAATTTCAATGCATCTTTTTTTGTTCCTGTCAGCCGATTGCAATGACACAAAGCCTATATTTTACCTCAAGCTTGGCCAAATACTCCTGTGAAAACCCCATTAAAGTTCAATTAATACTTTTTAAGGGATACATGCACAAACAAACACCAAACCCAAATTCTTTTTTCGCAAATATTACATGTATTCAATGTACAGGCATGCCAACATACATTTTATTAAATGTATAAATATATGCCTTTTTAATAACATCTATTTAGAGCATAGACAGGATTGAGCACATGATTGTCCAAATGCCTAAGTGCACAAATGAGCTCCGGTACCGTGTTTCCCATTAAAATGATAAAACCTTAAACCACAACTAAATGACCTCACACTCACCATACATTGAAAAGCCATGGAAAGGGATAACACCTAAACAAATAAAAGAGAAGCATGTCATCCAGTGAGAGAGTTGTGCCTGTTTGATAGCAGGGGTACCATCCTTAAAACAGCAATGAGTAGCATTATGTACAGTATTACGATTATGGAGAGTCTCATTACAGGTGAAAGAAATATTTGAAAGCGGGAAATAGGTACCATTTGGAGGATACACCACAGCAAACTCCTCTGCACCAGTCTTGCCTGAAAAAAGTGACGTGTTTTATTGATCGGAACAATAAATGGAACAAAAACAAAGAAACACAACACCAGCTAAATCACAATGCTGTTAAATTCTCATTGGTCATTGCTCAGAGGGTAGTGATGAGTTCATTATTTTAAGAGCTACAGTACAGTAGACTTATGCTCCAAGAACCACTCTTTCGCAAATATGAATGTCTATCAGGGGAAAATCTATTGATGAGAAAGGCTGGTCATTCAGGACGTTCAGATCATCAGCTGACTTGTGTTTATTGCTACATAATGTTGCTGAGTCTAGACCTGACCAAGTCAAGCAACCCCAGATCATAACACCGTCTCCTGAGGCACACCACTATGCATGATGGCTGCATTGCTTCATGTGGTTCACTTCTTACCCTGACACATCCATTACTCTGGATCAGGGTCAATCTGAACTCATTAGACAGTGGTTTAGCCCCAATCCTTTGAGTTCTCATTGCTTTGTGGAAATTCTCTCAGTTGAAAAGGCATGATCATTAATTAGTTTATTTTAAAAAATCATATCCTAAATGTTAGGCGGCAAGATGGCGTAGTGCAGGTGGATGAATAACAAGACCTAGATGCAGATTAGGTTAACCAGCATTCAAAATTGCCCGTGGTGTGTGTGTGTGTGTGTGTGTGTGTGTGTGTGTGTGTGTGTGTGTGTGTGTGTGTGTGTGTGTGTGTGTGTGTGTGTGTGTGTGTGTGGTCTACCCGGTCACATGCCCCAAGTCTCTTGGGATTGGCTCCAGGACCCCTGCAATCTTGTATATCCTAAATATTGACACTAGTTGTGGTAAAAAATAAATCAAAATGTGCTGATATAATCAAAAATGATAATCAAACAAACACTTTGGATTGGTAAGAGTAACTCGAAATTTAAGTGCTCTGCATCACATCACTCCGTCGTAGATTCTTGTTCTTTAAAAGTATATTTAGGGTCAAGCGTAGCTCAGTGGTTCAAAACCCCACGACCACCAAGTGGCAACTGCTCAGATGCATAAAGAGGTAAAAATGTAAGTCACTCTGCATAAGGGGCGTCTGCCAAATGCCTAAAACGTGTTTAGTTATGTTTTATTCCCAACTGAAACCCATTCATTGGTGTTAGAATTAACTAACCTGATAGTCTAATATAATACTGTATAACTGAGTAACACACTGAGTAACAGTAATGCACTTTCTAATGCACATTCAAACATGCACTAAAATTGAGAGACATACACTTATAAGGACATTACCCTGGATGTAGGATTTGGGAGGAGTGGCACTATTATAGTTAAAGTGCTCTAGAACAGCAGTGTCTCGAGAAAAACACAAGAGAACCTGTTAAAAACACACACACACACACACACACACACACAAATTGTCATGAATTACTATCATTATGGGTACACTGTGTCCTCAAAAACCTGCCCCAAAACACACACACACATCCACAGAAAGAGAGAGAGAGAGAGAGAGAGAGAGATTTTTCCAGTTGGTGCATTTCTGGTCATTTTATAGGTTTTATTACTAATCAAATGCTTAAATGAACAGAAAACCTCACATTATTGAAACTGCTTGAATTAAATAAATTTAAAAAATCTCTAATGAATTATATTGCAGAGACAAGTGTGCATTTCTAATTTCGATCCTTTCTGTAACTAAACTGTAGGAGTCTGCAAACAGTCTTGCTATTACAAAACATATCAAAAGACAACACAGTTTTATCTGCTCGGAAACTTCGAGGAAAAACCAATATTTATGTTCGGCCATGCTGCTGTTAATCATTTCACACCTGCGGCCTGGGACAGAGAGTCTGCTCTTGCAACATTTCACTACACCCCAGCACCTTTGAGTTGGTTCTTGCGCAATAAATGCTATCAGGACGTTAACTACATCTGCCATCGTTGCTGAAAGAAGTAATTACATCGAGCTGAATGTGGGTCAGACGTACTGTGTTTAAGGAACCTAAAAAGAAAATTGAGTTTAACTGTAAGTGTAACAATCCACGCAAAGTGTCATACGTGAGCCGTTATCTATGACTCATAAGGTTCTGGGATATTTTTGGCAGTGTGCGGGCCAGAATATTCTGGGTATCATCATGACGGAAGAAATGTGGGCTTGAATAGGAACAGAAATTAAGCTCCAAAAAGTTTAGTTGATAATGCTGTGTGCGTACACGTTTCTGATAATGCAACATTATCTCTCTATGGGAAAAGAAGGGCTTTGGAAAGAAAATGTGAAAAATGGCTTTACAGAATACATGCAGGAATTTCAAAAACAGGTTTAATAAGATAATGTAAAAGTATTATACAGAATAAAATATGAAGTGAAATACAGTAATCAGGTTGTGTTTAAAATTTGGGTCGTGTATAATGTGCGTTTGGTGGGAGGCGGGATAGAAATGTCTGACAGCTTTGACCTTGTAGGGACATTTGGCTGGTCCCCAGACACGTTTTTCTCCTCAAAAACTACAAGTTGTATTTAAAAAGAAACAAAAGGCTTCCATTAGGTTACTGGGGTTAAAGTTAGGTATAAAACTATAATCACATAGCTGCTATGCGAGGACCTTTCACTGACAAAGAATTATGTTGAATGGAAGGTCCTCACAATGCTGGTGAGATAAACATGTGCCACAAGTAAGAAATGTAACAGTATGTACAAAAAAAGTGTTGGGAAAAGACATATGGTGTGGGTGGCCTAGAACACTCACCTGATACAGAAAGTCTTCAAACACAAAGTAATAGTCGTCATTACTTGCAGTCAGCTTTACATCCTAAAGTCAATGGGAAAGAAGCAGATTTGAATTGTGTATCCACTCAATATGAGGCTAATTGTTAGTCAGTATGTGATAATTGCCAAACTAGTCTAATCGAAATCAAATATGACTAACAACCAATGAGAGGCAGGCCAATATTCAAGTCATGAAAGTGGGTTTTAATTCTAACAAAGTGATTTCACCAATACAAACCCCATTGATACAAAAAAGGTGGGAATATATTAAGGCAATAAAAAAAAACAAGCACATGTGATTTGTTAACAAAGAAAATTAAAGATGCTTTCAACGTTTAACTTCAAAGTATTTTGTAAATATAAAATAATAAGATATTATTCCTTGCGACACATTAACAATTTATTTTAATTACACTTTTCAATTGGGAACTGAGAATACTAATTCTATAATATACTTATTTATATCTATATATCTATTTATATACTTATATAATAAAGTATATATTATATATATAATAAAATACACACACACACACACACAGTATAACACAGGACACAGAAATACATCAGCCAATCAGTCTTCAAAAGCTAGTTCTTTGCACTTTTGTCAGTTACATAAAGATTTCAATTGTGGATTTTTGCTTTTATTGCATTTTAGAAATTATGCCATCTTTTACAAAAATGGGTTTATAGTTTCTATCAAATTTCTTTTGTCCATTTCAAGAAAACATGACCTTGGAACAACACATGAATCCAGAGATTGGTTTGAACCTAATCAAGAAAATGTAAAAAGCGTATTTTAAAGAAGGACAGAAAATGTATAATTCGCCTAAAATGTCATATAAATCAAGCAGCCACAAAATCTATCTTTATTGAATAAACTGCACCTTCTAAACCTTCGCAAACGTGTATGAGTGTACCTTATATATTAGATTATCCACCAGTAGGTCATGGTGGATGACTGCAGCCTTCAGTTGCTCATAATGCATGATGTTCTAGCAAAAAGAAAGAAAAAGGCAGGTAATTGAATCTAAACTGAATGATGGAATACCATAAAACTGCACCTGAAGATGATGCTTTTTTTTTTTTTTTTTTAAGTCAGAATCCAAAATGGCTGACAGCATGAGCTACACTTCTCTGAAAAATTGAATAAACAACCAGGGGACGTTTTTGAATTCATAGTTGAAAAAGTTGAACATAATTTGTCAACCTTCCCATTATATACAGAATGCACAAGACTCTGTCATAGATATGGGTCCAATGTTATGATCATCATGAATTTTCTAAAGTGGCAATAATATTATTACAGATATTAGCACACTAAAAATTATTTAGAGAAGTACTGTACTGGAAGTACTGGAAGTAACAAAGAACATTTCCTGTTCTTCTTTGGCAGCAAATTAAGAATGAACATGAAAAAGCAGAGATGTGGAAAACTATCAGAACAATTCACTCATATCCAGAACTATAAATTACAGCCATCAGGTGTCTGCTTTATTTCAGAATGTCATAACCGCAATTCACCTAAGAAAAAAAATCCTGACTTGAAAGTAGTTAATGCTTTTACAAGTTTTCTCAAATACAGGTCTTGTCATCTGATAGGAAACAGCGTAAGAGGAAACCAGCCAGAGCATGTCAAACATGGCTAAGCGTTCCTATAATTAAAAAGGAAATGTGTCAGGTCACTAAACACTTGAATATAAGGATAGATAGGTCTGGGTTTAGAGAATTAAGCTCTTAAATACCATAAGATACTAGAAAATGTTTTTCTTGGAGCTTAAAGTTAATTCATTTTGTACATTAATGTACACTTAAAGTTAACTTGGACATACTCTATACGTGAATCCTTAAATCACTTATAACTGAAGTCACTGTTTCCACTTTTGAAAGATCCAGACAGTGAATGATCATTAAAAAAAAGCAGACATATTTTTGCTTGCATAAGTATTCACCCCCTGGGTTAATACTTGACAGAACTACATATGCCTGCAATTACTGTACAACAGAGAGATGGGATATGTCTCTATAAGGCTTTAAAATAGAAAAGGGAAAAAAAAGGGGAAAAAAATCTTTTTAAAAGCATCCACAAAACATGTTGCTTCCTCCAGCATGCTTTATTGTGGGCGTGGTGTTCTCCTGGTCATAAGCAGTGATGAGTTTCCACCAGAGATGAAATCATATACAGTAAAATCTGATGCCCATAGTATCAGTACTTGGTCAATACAAGCAAAAAGCAGAGAAAGCAGAGAAAGGACTGGATATCAGACTGTGTAACCAATGGCATTTGTTTTTTTTATCTAAAAACTATAATTAAATTTGGGAACAGAATTTATTTTGGGGACATGAAATATTTTCCTAAATCATTATTCTCCTTTGTTATGACTTATTTTATGTTTATACTGCAGACTTTATTGTTTATTGCGCTCACAAGTCAGTGCACCCTTAGTGCCGGTCCAAAGCACAGATAAATGGGACAGGGTCAGGAAGGGCATCAGGCATAAAACAAGTTCCAAATCAAATATGTAGACCCGGTGATCCGCTGTGCTGACCCTGACAGGGAGCAGCCAAAAGAGGGGATTTATATGTCATTACACTTGGCAATGCTTGTTAGTGATTTGTGTGTGAAAAAGTTTCACCATGACGTTTCTTCAGTGGACAGAAAAAACTACTCCTTTAATCATAGCAGTTGATGAGGAATCAAAGTATTATTATGGGTATCTCATCTCTACAAAGCATTGTTCTGAGAACTTTTTGCTGAATCCCGAATTTCGTTTTATTACAGTCTTAAACACTATTATTGCCACAAATCAAATTATACGGAATTAAATGAAACTTAAATCTTTGGGGAATTAACTGCTCCTTCCCAGATAGAGTCCTAATGAGACTCTAAATTAGTGCTTTGTGAAAAGCAGGCACACAAGTGAATCTACAGATAAAAACTCATAGACAGCAATTTTATACAAATTTAAACCTGAATAAAAAGTGATATGGAGTTTTGCTCTTATCTACAGTCTAGACAGTTTCAATAAAACAAAGTATAAATTATAAACTTTCTCTTCTTTAAACACTTAAAAAAACATTTCTTGATTGCCTTATAACTGTTCCTAGGTAGGTATTTTTGGATTGTTTAAAATGAGGTTATTTAAACTACAATAATACAATATAGTATAGATAGGGGGGATCGATTTAGTTATTCTGTGATTCTGTTGTGTTGATTCTTTTCATGTATTGCCACACTGACTGAATTGATTTTTTACATTTATAATAGAAATGCGACAGTTGAACAGGCAGCGAATGGATCTGGCTGTTTAGCAGTTTGATCAGCCGTGGTCGATCATGCAGGATATATCCGATTCTGTGCTGAGTAACTGAGCTTCCGAGTGCTCCGACAAAAATGCATTTTTACGGCGTTACATTTTCAAAAGCTGTGTGCTTTAAAATGCCTCCGATTAGTCTCGAAACTCACTCATTACACACTCTTCCACCAGTCTCAAAACACCTGTTAGAAGGTGCGCACTCTTGAAATCTTTGGAGGCATTTCAGGCGGTAAAACATTACAGTTTCGCGAGTTCGATGCCCTGGTGATGCTGTAACCTCCCGCAGACAGAGATCTAGAGAGAGCTGATTGGCCGAGCTCTCTCAGAGGGGAGGGATGAGAGGTACTTAGTGCTCCCACATTAATCACGGCTCTACAGCCAATCAGGGGCGTCTGTGAGCTCGCGCAACGGAGGGAGCGGATAGCGCTGTCCTCCGAGTGTGTTATGCCGCCCCCAACGGTGCGTGAGCGAGTAGTTCGAAAAAGAGGCGATCGGCTGGCTTCACGTGGTACGGAGGAAACATGCGATGGTCTTCGCCCCGATATTGTGATAAAAGTTTATCAGGTGGTCACTGGTGAATTCCATCCCTACAATATAGAGTGTTCAAAAGCTTTGAAATGGCAGAGTATGTACCTCTATATTTCCATCACTACCTAGATCACCTTACCATAAAGACACTCTGTATTTTTGTCAACTGTTATATTTCCTTAGATTATTAACCATATGTTTACTCAGACAGGGAAACATGTAGAAACCTGTAGCAAAATGTATGCGTTACCTCTGGATCATTAGTGGCATTGAGAATCAGAGCCCATAACTGAGCTCTGAGACCATTGGGACATCCCTGTCTGCTATACTGCTGAGCAGCTGCACTGTCCTGCTCACTCAACACTAACACACACACACACACACACACCCATTGTACACACTTTCAAAAGGTATAAGAAAGCTATAAAGTTAATATATACACTTCACTTTCATTGACTGTATGAACAACAGGATGAACCAGCATTAAATGTGAAGAGAGAGAGAGAGGTGTACATGTGTATGTCTAAAGAGAACTGTAAAGAAGCAACTCTATTTGCTCTCTTTTCCAAATACCAGGTGAGTCATGTACAGTTAAAACTGAAGTAACAGACATTACACAAATACTCTCTGCAAAATATTGATATCCAACAACTATTAAACAGAAAGGACCTTTGAAATCGCATCAAATCACTTATGTAACCATCATGCTTTGCTTTGTTTTGTTTTTTGTTGTTGTTTTTTTACCTTTCTTTCCAATTCGAAGGTGTTCACTTTCAAACAAATCTGTGAAAGGATGATTAAAAGAGAGAACAGTAAGCAATGACTGATTAGAAAGACTGTATTAATTTTCGTCTGGCTACACTTCACTCACAGCGCCGTCAGTTCTCAGATAAACCTGCACATGGGTTTCACTGCAAAATGAGTTTTTGCAAAAGATGCAAAATTCTTACAATTTTGTGCATGGTTTCTTTGAATCACAAGGGTACCAAAAAACACATATGCCAAAATATTATGCCAAATTTCTTTTGGTTATACCAGTATGATTTTTGTATCAAAAAAAATGATTTTTGTATCATTTCGGTAAACATTATAAATCCAACGCCCTCATTGTGTCACACTGAATAAATCATCCTTAATCATGTTTGTGGCCATGCAAATATGTAATTTAGTTTTAAAAATATGTTGGTTAATTTTTATTTTAAATATGTACAAGGAGTATTCAAGTAAAACTTGAATTTTAATTGAGCAGAATAACAGAACACAGTTATGAGAGTAAAACTACCTTTATAGATAGATAGATAGATAGATAGATAGATAGATAGATAGATAGATAGATAGATAGATAAGATTTTTTAAAGCCGTTTTATTACATACAATTGGTTGTGTATGAGGGAAATTATTTGGCATATTGAAAATTGGCAACTGTGTTTTTCAATGAAGCCCAACATACAGTATGGTCTTTTCCGGTCACCCAGCATTTCATAAAGTTTCTATCCTGTGTCCTGTACTGGTTATTTCATATCATTCATTCGGTATAATATTATATAACAAACAGAGAACATACAAAATTAATGAGCAATCGCTAGAATTGTATTTTCTGTTAGCTTGCTTTACAAACTCTATTGATTTACTCAATAATTTAGCAAATGATTGGATCTGAGTTTATTAAGTTTGTGAAACAGACCAAAACAGACAAACTAATGCAGGCTGCATTTACATCAAGCAAAAAGGTGCTGTGCTTTAGTTTTCGTGCTTTCTTGCTTTAAATGACTTGCGCTATATGAAACTAAGAATTAGATGGATTTGTGTGAGAGGAAGTGAGATAACATGCCACTCACAGATGGATGGACGACATAATGGAATACCTGGGGGGATGTGCGCGTGATCGTCTATTCCAAGTTGGCCCTGATTCAGGCCGAGTTCTGGATAAGCTTCTCTCTAAAAACAGATGCAGGACATGAGTCTGCTGTTTTGTACTTGTACTCCATCAACACTAGCAAGTGCAGTTAAAGATTTACTCTGATCACTTTGTGTAAAATATATAATAAATCAAAAAAAAGAAATGGATGTGATTAAAAACGTCACCATCTGTGGGACATCCCGGACGTTGAGGGAGATCTGAATGAGTCCCCAGTGGCTCCTGGCTGTGAGTCCCTCACTACATTCATGGTTGGGGTTCTTCAGACTAATCAGCACCTTCGGATGAAGCAGAAATGGCCATATATTATATCAAGTAATATGTTTTCACAAGATGCTCCACATATTACCTTTAGCATGTGCATTTTGGTTCACAGTCACACACTTTAAAGAGTTTCCTCATTCCCACCATAAACAGTGAGTATGTACATCTATTACAGATCAGCATGAGAAAAACTGGGTGTGCTCAAAGAAAACATCCTGTTATCAGGAAGCATGTACTGTATTTGTGCCTGTCAGTCGCAGACAGCATCTCTTAAACCATTTCGGAGTTATTTATAGAAACATTTCCCCCTGAAATCCAATCAGCTGTTTCAATCCCAGGTACCTGAATCTCTTTACCAGTAGCGGATGTTCTCAGTCAAAAGAAACTCACCTCAAGGAAATCTTTGGGTGCATACACAGGTCGGAACTTGCTTAAATCTACAGATAAAAAGTGTAATCATTAGACAGAAATAGCTTTCGCATTCTTGAAGCAGGTTTTTACAGGAACATGATGTTTAAGCAACAGATTTTGCATGTTACGTTACATTTAATACAATACGGATTAAATAACTGATATGGTATCTGCACGTCCTACATTATATAGTCAAGACAAGATGAAAGAAAGAGAGAGAGCGAGAGAGAGAGCGGTTTTGGGAGGCGAGCTCTGCTTATCGGGACTCATTCCAACAGTCTGGACATGCTCCGGTTTCACAAGCTAAGCTGTTTATGCCAGTGTCCAGCGGACAGCTGCAAATGTTATCGTATACGCTGCGGAGCGATAACACTGTTATGGAACTGTTATATTCCACAAGCGAACTGTAAACATGCTCAAGGTGAAAAATAAACAAAAAGGGTTCCAGTCATACAAACACGGGGAGGTAGCAAAGCTAATGTGTGAAAGGATTGTGAAGGCGTCGGTCATGGCGCTACTACTGCACGCTTAGCACAGTGCCAGAGCAAAAAAAAAAAAAAAAAACACAGTGGCTCTGGGGTAGAAATGTTTAGTATGTACAGTATAAAATATAGAATCATACTGGATTTACTGGTTTGTGCGAGACATAAAGCATCCCTTGTTCTAAACATGAAATCGGAAAGGGTTTTCCCTTCCTCTATTACCGTACACACTGTGGACACACGGAAAGTGAACATAAAAAGCCTAAATCATTCATATCTCTGATAGACTTATTACTACCAGCAAATTTTTGAGCTTTCTAGTTATTCCAGTGGCACAAGAATGTATTCTGCATTGTGGATTGACGGTCACAGCAACAAGACAATTAGAGAATTTGGTTTCTTAATATTTAAAAGAAAAAATAATATAGCTAATGAAAGACTTGAACCAAATCATGTTTATCTTGAACATTTAATATTGTCAGAAAACTAACTGGCTATAATTAACTAAGCCTGTTTTTTTTTTTTTTTTTTTGCTTTTTTAAAGAGTTAGATGTGTCCAAGTTTTTGACTAGTAGTGTATGTTTAAATTTGAGGTGAATTGTAACAAAATTTGAAAAAAGACAAATGACATCAAATTGCGATATTTACAATATCTCAGGATAAAACACCTCCAGTAGGTATTGTGATAGTATCTTATCGAGTATTCCTTGGTGATTCTCTTCCCTCACAAACAATACTGGGACTAGACAAGAAGAAGAAGAAGAAGAAGAAATTCAAGCACAGTATTTTCTTTACGAGGGAAGAGAGAATATGTGCGGTTGTCTGCAGGCTGGGTCTCTTATGCTTTTTTTTTTTTTTTTAATCAGGCATTGCCTCTCTAAAAGGTTCCCCAACTCTTCTACAACCAAAGCCTGGAAAACTCACTTTACTCTCCTCACATCACCAACAAATCGAAAAGAAATCTCAATGTCATAAAGCACAAAGGTAGAATACACTACAGAACACTGTAAGGAAAAATCAAAGGTTCTGCATGACATGAGGTAGGAATCCCAGAAATGTCTGGACCAGTGGATCACTTTGAACTTTGTTATGTGCCTTTTATAAAGCTTTTATAGACTTTGGAACCCTAGAGCGGCTCACAAGAAACAGACGAGGTATATTAGTCATTCATGGGAAGATGCTCAAAGTTGACTGTGTTTGGTGTCCATATGTTTCATCACATACTTTACATTTGGTGTCACTTCTGAATACCGCAGCAAGAAAAAATAAATTTAAAATAAATGTTTAAAAAAAAGCTTGTTCTGCATTGATAACGGCTAATTAAAATGAGATGATATGCACGTGTTACCTGGTTCATCTGTGCCCATCTCATTCCATTTGTTTGTTAACTGTCTCTGTTCTGCGACAGGTCGCTGTGGAATAAATGTTATCAAGAAAAAATATTATGGACCCTTTGTATCTTCGGTTCTATCAGGAGTTCAAATGAATGTTCTACACACGATGAAGAAGTCAAATGTTTCCATTAAGCATTTTCTTATTTTTTCACAGGCACTATGTAGAAACTTGCCATGTTTGAGCAATTACATTTTACATAGTAAATTGTAAAATCCAATAAGAAATTAAAAGATTTGTTTATATAAGCAGTTAATTCTTAGGTTTTATCAAAGGATAAGTCAAAGGATTATTTATTTGTTTGTTTGTTTTTTGAAAAGTTAAACGTATTGTTTTATGTCAAGTTATACGTACTTATACATCTGATTTTGTGAGAAAATAAAACTTAATATGGTTTATGACATGAGAATTAAACATGCAGATTTATGTGCGAGCTACAGGGCTACGAAGTTAAAGATTTGGTTCTATAAGAAAGTTGCCTTTAAAACCCAGAGCTTTTTAGGAAAGGCAAGGCAAGTTTATTTGCATAGCACATTTCATACACAAAGGTAATTCAAAGTGCTTTACATAAAAGAGAAGAAAGTAATCATAAAATGAAATAGAAAATAATGGCAATAAAACTTAAATAAAATGAATAGTAATATTTGATTCAAAATAAAAATAAAAACAGCTAACAATATTAAATAAACATAAAATAGTGAATCAGTTTGGGCGTAGCACAGAGCTCATTCAATAAATATACACCTAAACGGATGAGATTTAAGTCTAAATTTAAATGTGACTAATATTTTAGCACATCTGATCTCAGATGAGCTGGAACCAGTTTTAGTCACTTTTGCATTGCTATGTTTTAATACATATACATAGGGCTTAGGATTGTGCAACATAGAGTGACATATACTTTTTAATTCAGCACAACCTCGGCACTATGATGAAATTTTATTTTATTAACTATACAAACATTACTGAGCAAAAAAAGATAATTTAGGCAATGAAATAGCACAGATACATATAACCACATGTTTTTATGGCTGTCTCAGGTTTCTATAACCAAAAACTATAATATGTCATATTTGGTAAATCCGACATTGCTGCTACATCATTCCCATATATTCCGGAAGCAGCAAATTTTATGCATTTTAAAAGTAATGATAAGTTTGGTTCTATCGGTCATATCTGAAAACATACAGTATAAGCAGTAGTTGTTGTTTTTTTAAATTGGTGTGCTGCTGGCATGGATCTGTGCTGCTTAAGTTTTAAGGGTTAAACATGGTTCTGTGGGAAGTTAGTGGTTCTGTTTTATAAATCAGCTTGAGTTCAGTAGGAAATAAACCAGAGATTTAGCATTCAATTAGCACACGGTCTGAGTATTTCCGTGAGTACCTTTCGAGCAAGTAGAACTCCCAACTCAGTACACATGCTGTTCAAACTCTTCAGGATCCTCTTCTCCCAGCATGCCTGTGAAAAACACAGTGGTGCAGATGTGTGGTGAGCACAGAAGGGTTTGGACAAGTGTGAACGTGGAGACTGAGGAAGAAAGATTGTACCTGGGCTTTGCGCATGTATTCCAGCGGCTCTTTCGTGTGCTCAGGGGTCGCTGCAGGGTGAGCAGGTGGAGGCAAACTGCACAACACAAACACACACTCCTCAAACAAAGTGTTATGTGTACACGGCCAAAACATGGAATTGGTGCTAAAAAGTAGGTGGAAAGGTGAATTTTCAGGTAGGATCATGTAACATCATTTTTCATAATAATTAATGCTTCTTATGTCCCGATCCATGCCTCGTTTTTTTGTAAATATGCATTCACATTTATATATTTTTAAATGAAGAAATACAGTTTCATGCCCTTTTAGGTAGTGTCCCTGACATTTCTGAATTTAAGTCTATTAATGATTTGAATTAAACTTGGCCAATTTAAATTCACATGAAAAGACATAAACCTGAAAAAAATTATTATTCTAAAAAGCCGAATTGTTAAGAAATTGTGATATTGAATTTGACATGGTTACGGACACTACAGATTTTTTATTTTTTTTTTGCTTATTAAGCTTTTACCAAAAACAAATCGAAGCAAAAAATGTTTACAGTTCATATGCTTCCAGAGGCTTACAATAATTTTCATTTCAAAACTCATAAAGAAATATGAATAATTTGCATTTTAAATTATAATTGTTAAATGAGAGATAGTATGACGCTGAAAAATGGCCATTTTTGGGGCTCACATAAAAATCATCTCTCCAAAATGGCTGAAATTAGCAACTTGAAATTTTTAGAGATGCAAGATTGATCACTTCCAAGTTGCATAAACTTCAGAACTAGCTTCTTTGGCACACACATTTTCTGCATTATATATTCAACATAAAAAGTAATAAAATCAGCAACAATATTGTGTTTTTTCCGAGTGTATATGGATATATATTATGCATGTCTCATATATACTAATTAATAAGAAAAACGGTTGAATATTGAATATTTCGTACATGGGCTGCTTTTTATGGAGAGAATATGCATACCTTCATACAGTAGATTGAACAATTCTACACACCCTTTATTATTGCAGGTTTTTATGGTAAAAAAAAAAAGACAATAAAACCACAGTAAACCATGCCACATCTTTTTTAAGATAAGATTTTAGTTCATCTTTAATGTTAAAAACAAATTGAAGAGTTTCATAGAGAAAAAAAAATATATAGTAACCCCTGATGCATAACTGTGATAACCTTTTATAAGGGAAAATTCAACTGTACTTATCATGCATTTAGATCATTATATGTACCATGAAAAACTGTGATGTCCATCATCAGCAAGTGAAGAAAATGGGACACAGCAGTGGATATCTATTTTTTTCAAAGTGCAGTATTACGAGCAAACGTTGCTTTAGTTAGGGGATGTCCTGTACAACCAGGTTATTTCCCCTCCAAAATCTCTCCATTTGTTTTTTGCTTGCATTTTGTTCGTTGTTTCTGTAAATCATCCTTTATGTGATCCTAATGTGAAGGCATTTGTAGACTTTTATATTCGTTGTACATGGGCCACATCTATATAAAGAAAAGAAAGGTTTTGTCTGTACTGTATATTGGTCACAACTCGCCCTTTCAATGACCTCTATACAGTACATGTCCTGTATGTTTGTCTATATGTCTACATGTCTGTCTGCATACTGTATGTCCGTCCAGCCAGATGTTGTCACAGCATCATGGAAAATATAAATTAAGTTCAGTCAAACTTCACAGTGCAAATTCATTTGTCTTTTAGACAGTCTTGACCTGGCACTTATGCTATTCTACTCTTTTCACTAATTAAATCCTGGTAATTCCTAACCTGAGGAGAAACCTGATGTGTGCAGTACAATGAGGTTCCTTCACACATTTTGGTAGAACCACGCTTACACAGTTAGAACCCATCCATTTTCTCCTGTTAGCTACACTTGAAATCTGTAAGCCTGGTTGTTTATTTCCAAATGAGTAGTCGGAAAACAGGATAAGTAAATCAGTGATTTGGGGAACTTTTGTGTGGTCACCCTATTAGATTTATGTCGCCTAATTTACTACCACCTGTCAGGAAATAAACAAAGCGGCTGCCAAGGAGTAAATAGTGAAGCCGCACATTGCAGAGCCAGAGGAAAATGGGCACATGCACGTCAACTGGGAAAAGATATCCTAGAGAACAAGTACAGTTAACAAAAGAATACACACGCTCCCTTTCTGACTATACCCAGGTACACACATACCCATACACATCTAAATATAGACAAAGTTTAGTAAGGGTTTTAAAACATTATATATAATATAAGTGAGGTTTTGTCTGTACATTGGTCAGAACTCGCTCTTTCAATTATATTTTTTCAGGGACTCGAAACCAGTCTCAGAAAATTGTCTGTCTGTATGTCTGTCCCACCAGATTTTGTCACAGCATCACACAAAAATGGTGAGTAAAAGTGATGTTATGGACAGTTATGTGTCGGATTTTATGATCTACTTTAAAATAAGCTACGCAAAAGCTAATTGCTCAATGTAACAAATCGATATTAATTCGAAAATTTGTACTGGAATGACTTAATATCTTCAAATAACACTGAAAGAACAGAGTTCAAGTGGTATAAGTGAACCATGAAAGACCGTATATGGTTGTGATGCCCAAGTACTCTGGCCTTATAGTATATTAGAATTAATACATTAATAATAAGCTAGTTTGTCTACACAATTATTCACATAGAAATTGATGTCACAATATGAACCCATGTAATTACCTAATCAAAAAAAGGTGCAATGTATTACAAGTAATGTACGCATGGGCAGATGAATTGCATAGTCCTTCTTTGCCAAGAAAATTTACTTAATCCCGAAAAAACTTTCCACTGCATTTCATTGCTGTCATTAAAGGACCTGCTGAGATCATTTCAGTAATCGTCTTGTTAACTCAGGTGAGAATGTTGAATCAGGCTGATTGGGTTAGAATGGCAGACATGACATGTTAAAAGGAGGGTGATACTTGAAATCATTGTTCAAGTCAAGTCAAGTAGTCAAGTAGGCTTTTATTGTCATTCCAACCATATACAGTTAGTACACAGTGAAACGAAACAACGTTCCTCCAGGACCAAGGTGCTACATACATGCAACAACACAAATTTACAACACACATTTTTACATTTTTAAGTTAATCTAAAAGAACTATCAAATTTCTATACAAAAATACACAATAGACAAAGTGCACGTGCAAATGTGCAAACAAAGAGGTACATGACAGACACAACAATGTAACACTTAACAGTACTTTTTTTGAGGTAGTGGGAAGAGCAGCAGTAAACAGTTTACATTTTGACAAGAGTATCGTGTGCAAATAGCAGTCAAATAAATATTGTGCAAAAAATTGCGAAGAGCAGCACAGGTAGGTAGGTATGAACAGATTGAGGTGGATGTATATCAGTGTGATTGTGCATGTGTGTTTATCAGTTCAGTCCAGATGTTATTTGTGTGTGCGGGGTGTGTCCGGTCAGCCACAATGCTGGTGGCTTTGCGGATGCAGCGTGTGATGTAAATGTCTTCGATAGAAGGGAGAGAGACCCCGATGATCTTCTCTGCTGTCCTCACTATCCGCTGTAGGGTCTTGCGGTCTGATATGGTACAATTCCCAAACCAGACAGTGATGCAGCTGCTCAGGATGCTCTCAATAGTTCCTCTATAGAAGGTGGTAAGGATCGGTGGTGGAAGCTGTGTCTTTCTCAGCCTTCTCAGTAAGAAAAGACGTTGTTGGGCTTTCTTATGCAGAGAGCTGGTGTTGAGGGACCAGGAGAGGTTCTCCTCCAGGTGGACGCCCAGGAATTTTGTACTCTTGACGATCTCCACAGAAGAGCCGTCAATGCTGAGCGGAGAGTGATCGCTCCGTGCCCTCCTGAAGTCAACAACCATCTCTTTTGTCTTTTCGACGTTCAGAGCCAGGCTGTTGTCTGTACACCAGTCCGTTAGCCTCTGCACTTCCTCTCTGTACGCTGACTCGTTGTTCTTGCTGATGAGACCCACCACGGTCGTGTCATCAGCGAACTTGATGATATGATTGGAGCTGTGTGTCGCTACACAATCATGAGTCAGCAGTGTGAACAGCAGGGGACAGAGCACGCAGCCCTGGGGGGCCCCAGTACTCAGTGTGGTGGTGCTGGAGGTGTAGCTCCCGATCCGCACTGCTTGAGGTCTTTCGGTCAGAAAGTCCAGGATCCAGTTACAGAGGGAGGTGTTCAGGCCCAACAAGCTCAGCTTCCCGATCAGGTGTTGGGGGGATGATTGTGTTGAATGCTTAACTGAAGTCTATGTACAGCATTCTGACGTAAGTGTCTTTCTTGTCAAGATGTGACAGTGCCAGGTGGAGTGTGGTGGAGATGGCGTCGTCCGTTGAACGGTTTGGATGATACGTAAACTGCAGGGGGTCTAGTGAGGGGGGCAGCAGGGTCTTGATGTGTCTCATGACGAGCCGCTCGAAGCACTTCATGATGATGGGTGTGAGTGCAACAGGGCGGTAGTCATTGAGACAGGACACAGAAGACTTCTTCGGCACGGGGACGATGATGGTGGACTTGAAGCACGTGGGAACGACGGCGCTGCTCAGAGAGATGTTGAATATGTCGGTGAGAACACCTCCCAGCTGTTCTGCACATTCTCTGAGCACTCTGCTTGTGATGTTGTCTGGTCCAGCAGCTTTACGTGGGTTGACTCTGCGTAGAGTTTTCCTCACATCAGCCGTGGTAAGAGACAGCACCTGGTCGTTCGGCGGAGGGGTGGTCTTCCTCGCCGTCACATTGTTCTGCATGTCGAACCGTGCATAGAAGTTGTTCAGCGCATCTGGAAGGAAGCCGTCACTGTCACAGGTAGGTGATGTCGTCCTGTAGTTAGTGATGGCTTGTATACCCTGCCACATGCGCCGTGTGTCACCGCTGTCCCTGAAGTGATTGTGGATTCTCTGGGCGTGTGTGCGCTTCGCCTCTCTGATGGCCCAGGACAGTTTCTTTCATTGTTAACCATGGTGGCCTGCAAAGAAACACGTGCAGCCATCATTGCGTTGCATAAAAATGGCTTCACAGACAAGGATATTGTGGCTACTAAGATTGCACCTAAATCAACAATTTATAGGATCATCAAGAACTTCAAGGAAAGAGGTTCAATTCTTGTTAAGAAGGCTTCAGGGCGTCCAAGAACGTCCAGCAAGCGCCAGGATCGTCTCCTAAAGAGGATTCAGCTGCGGGATCGGAGTGCCACCAGTGCAGAGCTTGCTCAGGAATGGCAGCAGGCAGGTGTGAGCCCATCTGCACGCACAGTGAGGCCAAGACTTTTGGAACATGGCCCGGGGTCAAGAAGGGCAGCAAAGAAGCCACTTCTCTCCAAAAAAAACATCAGGGACAGATTGATCTTCTGCAAAAAGTATCGCGAATGGACTGCTGAGGACTGGGGAAAAGTCATATTCTCGGATGAAGCCTCTTTCTGATTGTTTGGGGCCTCTGGAAAAAGGCTTGTCCAGAGAAGAAAAGGTGAGCGCTACCATCAGTCCTGTGTCATGCCAACAGTAAAGCATCCTGAGACCATTCATGTGTGGGGTTGCTTCTCATTCAAGGGAGTGGGCTCACTCACAATTTTGCCCAAAAACACAGCCATGAATAAAGAATGGTACCAAAACACCCTCCAATAGCAACTTCTTCCAACAATCCAACAACAGTTTGGTGAAGAACAATGCATTTTCCTGCACGATGGAGCACCGTGCCATAAGGCAAAAGTGATAAACAAGTGGCTCGGGGACCAAAGCGTTTAAATTTTGGGTCCATGGCCTGGAAACTCCCCAGATCTTAATCCCATTGAGAACTTGTGGTCAATCCTCAAGGGGCGGGTGGACAAACAAAAACCCACTAATTCTGACAAACTCCAAGAAGTGATTATGAAAGAATGGGTTGCTATCAGTCAGGATTTGGCCCAGAAGTTGATTGAGAGCAGCCCAGTCGAATTGCAGAGGTCCTGAAAAAGAAGGGCCAACACTGCAAATACTGACTCTTTGCATAAATGTCATGTAATTGTCGATAAAAGCCTTTGAAACGTATGAAGTGCTTGTAATTATATTTCAGTACATCACAGAAACAACTGAAACAAAGATCTAAAAGCAGTTTAGCAGCAAACTTTGTGAAAACTAATATTTGTGTCATTCTCAAAACTTTTGGCCACGACTGTAAACCATCATGAAGCTTCGTCACGGGTTCAGGAAATATGACAGTTACCTTCCCGCTATCTATCAATCCATCACTTTCAGTGACTGAACAGCAGCAGCTCGCAGGAGATTTTCGCTTCCCCGGTAAGCTCCACTATCAGACAGGATTTGGCATAATACGTCATCTTCAATACAAAGATGTCTCTTTTGCAGGATATCACCTCTTCTTTTATATCTCAGGCCATGTGATTCAGAGCGACCCTCAAACAACTTACATACATAATACTGCAAAATGTACAGAAGTGTGCTTTTCTTACTCACCACTTAGTGACAAGCTGATCACTGACACACTGAAGATTCAACCTCATACCATCAAACTGGTATTCAATATTTTAATCTGGTGTGTATCAGGTTGTGTGTCACAGGACCAACTGCCTAGAGCATGTGTCATAATGATTAGTGAGAAATCACTCTATAATGGGGTAGGCAATGTTACTCAATTTGCCTCCAGGTTTTAATCGACAGCAACGAAACCTTTAGATTCTATGAGACGATGTTTAGTTTGAAATAAATAGCATACAGAACTGGCATGTCACATTACTACATCTACATGCTTACATGCCAGGTTTAGTCCCCTTTGCTGCTTTTTGTTATAATAAACCTCTAATCTAATCTCTCATTTTTTAGATCCTGGAAACATAGTTGTGAAGAATTTCTCATTCAGCCAGCATGTTCGTGCAAAGACACAATCTCATGCTGGAAAAGGTTCAGACCCTTAGTTCCAGAAAAGGGAAATTGCAATGCTACAGTATACAAACACTACTGTGTGCTTGAAACTTTGTGGCACCAGTTTGGAAAACACTGCTCAGTCATAACATTAACACCACCGCCAAGTCAACTAAATAACACTGATTATCAATTATATACCAGTAAACTGGTGACAGGATCATGGGCACCCAAGGAACAAGGGCTAGTCCACCCGGTCCGATCCCATAGAAAAGCCAATGCGGCACAAACTGCTTAGAAAATTCATCGGTAGCCATGATAGAAACTTATGAAAGCACTTAGTGCACCACAGCACACTACACTTGAGGCCCGCAACCCACAGCACCAAAAGGATCCGCGTCTAATAGCCCGATCTCAAGACACCGCAGTACACTCCCAGAGGCCCTGTGAACCCACGTGCCGAGGGGCGATAGCCACAGAAGCAGCACAAGGGGAACCCAAAGACTAGGTGGTTTTAATGTTATGGCTAACTGGTTTATATGGGGGTGACGATCAGGTGTCCACAAACTTTTGGTCATATAGTGTAAAACAGGATTGGCACTAAAAGCTCAAAGCATAAACCTGTAAAGATTATGTTCATAGATATTTTGTTAGTTAGAAGATCGGGATCTACATGTACAACATAATGTAATTAAATAAAATCAAATTACATTTAGTTTAATAATAATACTTTTGTTTTTAGGTATTTTAAAAATAAGTGAAAAAAAAATCTTAAATGTTTTAGTTTTTTTTTTTTTTATCTTTGATCTTGTCCTCCATGGCCATTATTAAATACTCACAGACAGTGCAGACGTTTAAAAAGTCATAAATTAGCTACACAAAAGAACACAAATTTTTACACTGTGTGGGTATAATCCAACCTTTCCAAGAACTGTCCTCTCTTCTAAAAGTCATGAACACTACACACTTTGGCTAGATGGTTCTGGCTGTTAATAACAGCGGGAAATAAACCACTGCATTTTATATATGATGGGTTCTTAGCTCCAGTTCCAGAAGGCCACTACCGTGTACAAGTATCACATTTTTATTACTTTTTATTACTCCTGATTCTGCTCATGGAAAGATAATAAGGTTATTCGCTCAAGTAGAGACTGAAAAAAAATTATGCAGGAGTTTAGCTAGAAACACCTGCAAAGTCAAGTGCAAAAGTTTGTACCCCTAGCAGAGCAGTGTTGCTGTGCACGTTTAATGTCTACGCCTGGTTTTTTTTTTTTTTTTTATAGCTGTACATGAAAATTGGGGGTTGGTACCAATTTTCTGCTGTGAGTTGTTGATTTTCCAGCCCAGGGGTTGGCAATTAAATTTAGCAAAAGCCCAGTTATCAGTTAATATGAATGTATGTCACCTTTCAACGTTTAACCAAAAGTGAATAGATTATCACTATGAATATCGGTTCAGTGGTTATGATTTGTTTTCAAGCTACCAGCTCTTACCACAGAGAACATCTGATTAGACAACATCATCCCTATTAAGCAGAGAATCGATACATATGTTTCCATCCATTTCTTGTTAAACTTACTGTTTTTATAATCAATCCTTTTTTAAATAAAGGAATTATGTTGATTTACTAATGAAAGATGTGTAAAAAGGGAAAAATCTAAAGTCTGTAATGTCTCTGCAGCACAGTGATGTAGTGGTTCGAGCCCTGCTGTCAGGTCTGTGTGCGTAGAGTTTGCATGTCCTCCCCGTGCTTGGTTAAGCTAATTGGTGTTACCAAATTGACCATAATGTGCAGGTGCGTGCTTTTGCCCTGCGATGGATTGGCACTCCATCCTTGGGTACCCCACCTAATGCCCCGAGTGCGCTGGGATAGGCTCCTGGCCTTTAGGCTACTAGTTACTTGTAGTCTCTGTTCTAATGAGCTCTGTCTCTGATGTTACATGATTTACATAAATGCATGAGATATTTAGAACCTGAACTGTTACTTGTTTAGAAAAATTATAGTCACTAAATTTTTGAAATATTTTTGTTGAGTCAGCCAAATCCCTGCTCTTTCCCTTCTGCAGTGACAATTTTTGTTATCTGTTATTTTTATATGGATATTTTTTTTGATTGGATGACTGTTTCCAATAGATGCATGAAAAATCAATTATATTACTTATTGTGATTTTTTTTTTTTTTGTAGCAATGCATGTATCACCACTTTGACTACAAAATATTTATATAATATAATGTTTGCATTTGAGATATTAAATTGTTGCGAAACCTGTAACACTACACTTTAAACTGCGCTTTAAACTTTTCATACATTGGTAAGCAGCACAGTGTCCTGTGTGATAGGAGCAAATTATCTGTGAAGCTTGTTTAGACAAAATATGGGGGAAAAAATATATCAGGATGTATATAAAATCTAATACTAATCTAAGAATCTCAATACTAATCAAATCAGCACCTAGGTATTGTGATAATATAGTATCAGGTGATCTGTCATTTGATGGGCTGACTGTGTAAATCACACAACCCTGGACCCGGAGAACTCCCTGTTCAGCACACTCTATTGTTTTCAGGTACTGCCACCTCTTTATGATAGAATGACTTACAGAAACATTTGAAACAAAATCCATTATCAGATTTTAAATCATTTCTAAGAGAGTTGTTTCAGCTTGAATACCTTTCGCAATTGTTTTGAAATGATGTTTTTAGTTTTACCTTTTATGACCTGTGTTTGTCGTTAGTGGTAACTACAGTCATGCTCTCTTGGCTGGGGTTTAAGGGTTTGGTTAAAAAAATAATAATAATCAGTCTGACTATACTGGTTAGACAAGAATCGAGCATAGAAGAAAAGAAGAAGTTTCCCTGCTTGCAACATATATTTTATGGACAAAAGTTTGTGCACATCATACACCATGTGGGCTTAGTGGGTTATAAATCCCATTTCAGATTTAGTCTCTCTTTGCTTTTTTAATAACTTTGACTCTCCTGCAAAAGCATTCCCATAGATGTTGTAGTCAGAAACTGATGTTATTAAACAAGGAGGTCTGGGGGCATTGAAAGTCTTGCTTTAAACACTACACCACATGCATATTTTACAGGTACAAGACACATATCACACATATGATCAGCGATGCACCCTGAACAGTTCCACCCTTGCAAGAAGTTTAGGATCTTTATTTTTCTTGCTATCTGGTATCACCAAATGAGAATGAGTTCTCTGTCAAGTCTGGTTCCTCTCAAAGGTTTCTTCCTATTGCCATCTCATAGAGATTTTCTTTGCCATCGTCACCCTCTGCATCAGCGACAAACTGATCATTTGATTTATTCATATTTTCTCACACATTTCATACTCATACACATTTCTTTAGATTCTGTAAAAATGCTTTTAAGTTAAGTTATGCCTTTATTTGTTATACAGCATATACATTACTGCACAGTGAAATTCTTTCTCCGGATGTCCCAGTGTAACTGGAGCCATATATGATACAGCAGATAGGGTTAAGGGCCTTGCTCAAAAGCCAACATAGTGGCAACCTGGTGAGCTGGGACTCGAACTGCTGACCTTCCAATCAGTAACTCAGTGCCTTAGCCCTCTGAGCTAACACTGACTAACTGCAGCAATGACCATTGTTAAAAGTGTTATATAAATAAAATTTAATTTAAATCTAGGAGGTTAAATTACTGCCAACGGTAGGCCTCACTCTCCCTCAATGTTCTAGTCTCTTAAAGCCAAACCTTCCCAAAAAAACACTTCCTTTGCTGATCTTGTCCTGATATGTAACTCTTCTGTTTTTCTTCACCACTTCCACAGACTCTACATGTTCCTTCTTATTATTGTTCTGCTCCTTATGCTGAATTTCTGTAAATTGCATCACTGCCACCTATACTGTAGATCTCCCTCAGCTTCCCTGTCCTTTAAAGCGGATGTTCCGGTGCAGTATTCCTATTAAAATAAATAAATAAAAATAAAAATAATCTTACATTCATATTATATACATATTTCCAACCTGATCAGTGAGTCCTCATGCTAAAACATTTTCAACATTACTTTTTACTCTCCCTAATTCTGTGAGCTTTATTTCTGACAGCTTAACTAATAAAGATGAACAGACGCAATAAGGGAAAATTTGAACTTACATGTGCAATTCTCTGTACACTGCATTTTGCAGCTTCCTCTCCCAACCTAAAACAGACATGGAGAAATGTATGATCAGCTTCCTACAGTACTTCTCATGTATCCTTACAGTGCTGAGAGTCTCTGCAGTACCCGGATGATGAGACACACACTGTGTATACCTGAGGCTCTTAGGAAATTCCGCACGTCCTCTTTCAAAGATTCTAGCCTTATCTCCGGCCTTTGTAAACATTCCTGTAGTAAAATAAATGAGTATTTGTATCTACATCATGGCTTCTGATAACTGACTGACAATAAGAAGTGATGTTAGTGTGAGCTTAGCAGGATACACACTGTCAGGCTAATGCAGGTTACTCACTTTGGCTTGTTTCTCCAGCTGGGAGTGTAAATGTGTTCCCCTGAGCCGCTGCACAACCTGAGCGATGGTGACCGATATCTCTGTTCCGTCGTCCATTTTAATAAAAATTAATGTTCAGAAACCGGAGTGACTGTTTTACCTTCATTTGCTAGCGCAGCATTGAAGGATGTAGAAGCGCCGTCTCTTAGCAACTGACGTGCGCACGCGAGGGGAAACAAGGTCACCGAAACACAGTTCCTACCCTCGGCATGGTGTTCGCTAAACACTGTCGTGCTGTTTCATTCCGAAATACCACGTTTATTTACCATGTTTTATTCATAATTCACACATTTCCTTCACATAAGGTACAAACTCGAACTAATATCTGTCAGCGTGTTAAAAAATATTACCAATATTACTTGGCATTATATACCCCCCTTACAAAAAATAACTGCAGTTTTCTACATATGCAGTACATATGCAGGAAACGCAGTAATTTGGACACGAAATTATTGCATTTTTTCTTAATACTGCAGTAATACTGCAATAACTACTGCAGTAATACTGCAATAACTACTGCAGTAATACTGCAATAGTACTGCATTAATACTGCAATAGTACTGCAGTAATACTGCAATAGTACTGCAATAACGACTGCAATAATACTGCAGTAATACTGCAATAACTACTGCAGTAATAATATTAAACAGCTACTGCAGTTAAAATAGTAGTTGTACTGCAAATAAAATGTACGGGTATATGCAATTTGAATAAAGCTGAAAAATTACTTACAGTATTTCTATAATCTAAATGTGTGATGTAGTGTAATACAACTACATTACAACAACTTTATTGCAATTCATTTTATTATTTAATTTTAAAAATCAATAAATCAAAACACTTAAAACATTAAAAACAACTAAAAAACAGACCATGAAAGCACTTTTACACTTAGCAATATTACTGTTCAACAGTGCTGCTGCTAGGAGACACTGCTGTCAATCAGTGTATGACTGGTCAAGTATGTGAATATATTACAAGGCTTGAGGTGTGCAGCTGGAAGCCTGGAGAGGGTTGACGCCCCCTCATTCTTCAACTTTGTTTGAATAAACACTTTCACCTTCCCTTCCTTCACTTTAAAGGCATTCTTGAAAAGCAAACAGCAAGACAAATATTCATTACGAGGTGTGTAAAAAAACACATTTGAATAATTAAAATGAAATCATTCCATATATACTCAACATTACATGTTTTACTAAGAAACTATCTATTTCTGTCATTATGTCCTAAACTATTGCTAAATAATGGCTCGAGTTTGCTGTTTTTGATAGAAACCCTGTTAATTAATTAAGATTTCAGAATGTAATGTGAATGTGATGACTCTGGCATTGGGCATTGGTTTAGAGATTCAGACTTATAATCACTCTGGTTGATTATGTGTGGAATGACCAAATATTATTAAAATATGAACTCAATTTACTCACCTATAACAGCTGCTGTTTGTTGGGCTGGGAGGGTCCCCTTAGTGCCATGTGCGGAGTTTGAGGCTTTGCGGATTCTATTAACAAAAGACAACAAATAAAGCAAATGCTTATCAAGAAGAAAACTCAGAGAAGTGTTTTGTTGTCCGAATGAGCACCATTGGATTCATAAAAAGAAAGTGGACCATTGGTAGACTGTGTGAGATTTTAGATAATCCTGTAATATTTTATCAGGTAAAATCCAACCACACCTTTGTTCCACAGAGTGATGTCCACCTCTTGACATCTTTCTGAAACATGAAGACAAACAAGTTTAAGACTGACTAAGCAAAAATATAAATGTGTTCTGAGAACCCCACACCCCACAAAAAATCTTATTACGCACCCAGCCAAATCTGAATGATTAAAAAAAAAGGTCACAAACTTAAAATTAGGTTTTAGTAAAGGAAAATAAAGGGATGAGAAAAACTATGTTTCCTACCAGGAGTGAAGTCTGCCCAGGGTCTAATGCTGACCTCTTGGCCTTCTCCCTGTTCCCCTTTCCCAGACTCTGCTCTGAGGTGATAAGAGGAACACAGTCCTCCTCTCGATCTTCTCTCTCGTGTAAGGGCTGATGGACGACTACAGAAACAAACACAGGACGTTTACAGCCGAATCATTTTATTCGCTTCTTAAGTCCTCTCACATTGTGTAGTGTTACACATTAAGAAATCAACTTGCACTTATATGGTCTATAGTTAAACTGAGCTATACATTTACAACTGAATCCAATGCTAGCAGTGGGCTACCTCAGGTTAACCTAGCTAGCATGCTAACAGTATAGCGGTTAACATTAGAAAACACACACACATTTAGGACAATGCCATTAGCATAGCGATACAATGCCATTAGCATAGCGATAGAATACAATAACTAGTTTTTTATATATATATATATATATATATATATATATATATATATATATATATAGTAAAATAATAAAAGTCATTTAAGGTCCCACTCACCACTTAACTGAATGATGTGACAGGGCCATCGCTCAGGTTCGGCTGTGTTCCTCCTCCACAAGACGACACGCCCCCTTTCTAGATTCTTCCAACTCGGCAAGTTTTCTTGGCTGAACTCTGAATTAGTCATCATGATTTAATTCTGATATGTCGCGAATGTGTACCGTTTTATCAATAATGAAGTCTATAATATAGTTGTAGTACGCCATCCTGTCTGAGTTTCTCAATAACGACATACACAAACCGTTAGTGTCTCTTTCTCGGCGTTTATGAGCTGTCGTTTCGGTCAGCGTGCGCTTCTCTAAATGAACGAGAACCGTACCGCGCATGCGCGCGTTACGGGACTGCATCGCGCGGCCTATAGTTCAAACCCTGTCTGAGGATTAGATATGATCTTGTAGTGTAATTGGTTGATGAGGACAAATCGTACAGTGGTGCATATTTAAACACGTCTCAGTTTTACAATGGAAGAGTATAAGAGGAAGACGTTATTGTTTTCCTTGCACACACGCTATTTGCTTCTACCTGCTCCCAACTGGTTTCTGTTTGCCTGTGCCTGAAAATAAGATGACTGTGGCATTCAGAAGTCAGAATCACAAACTACAATTGAGACACACATCACTTTACTGAATGAATTTAGTAGGATCCTATATTTCTTGAAACAAACTATAAACATAATAATAATAATATATTATTATTATTATTATTAATAATAATAATAATAATAGAATAACCTAGTTAAGGACTGCAGGATTCAGTAGAGGATTAACTGTTCAATAACTATAAAGTTACAGAATAATATTTTAATACAACTTCATTCCAACTGCATTTAACTGAAATAGTACTGAATAAATAGTATTTCATTGTACTTTACAAAACTGCAGTTTTTATCCCAAAAGCTGCAGGAGCTGAAGTTATTATTATTATTATTATTATTATTATTAAATGGACAACGTTACAGAATCATATTTCAATACAACTGCACCGTACTGCACTCCAACTGCACTGTACTGCATTGTACTTCACAAAAACTGCAGTAAAACCCCAGTTTTTCCCCAGAAACTGCAGTTATTTTTTGTAAGGGCCATTTCATTATTCTCAAACCAATTCATTACATTTAATTTAACTATAAATAATAATTGAATTGAAAAATAAATATTTAAGTGTTCTCAAATTAGCTCTAATGTGGGAGTGTATCTTTGTGTGCCCTGTAAGGGATTGGAATCCTGTCCATGTACCCAGTCTCGTGCCCTAAGTCTCCTGGGATGGGCTTCAGGCCCCATGCGACAGGATAAGTGAGAATGTGTAGAAGATGAGTGAGTGAATATAATAGGCAGCACGGTGGCACTGTTGCCTTGCATGTCCAGGGTCGGGGTTCGGTTCCTGCCTCGGGTCTGTGTGTGTGGAGTTCTCCCCGTACTTCGTGGGTTTCCTTCCACGGTCCAAAGATATGCAGATTAGGCTAATTGGTGCTTCCAAATTGCCTGTAATGTGTGAATGAGTGTGTATACGTGTGTGCCCTGCGATGGACTGGCCCATAATCTGTTAACTACTAATACCCCTATCTCACCTACGCGGTTTCGTGCGGTGGCCGTAAGTACGGTTCATCATGATTCACCGTGGACCTTGCAGTCCATGGTAATTCGCGGAAAGTCGGGCGGTCACTCGCGGTGCCTAACACCGCTTCTCACCGCGAGTCAAACCGCATAGGTGAGATAGGGGTATAACAGCGGGAATAACAGAGGGGGCGGGGCTTGTAGGATGGCTTTCACACACACACACACACACACACACACACACACACACACACACACTCACTAACTGAATCACTGCTGTCTGGCCCATGGATTATATAAATTGTCTGAATAACGGATTACATTTTTGAAAATATAACTAAATAACTGAGTACTTAAATGGCGGACCTAACACGTTAGATAACTTGTTACATCAAAAAGTTTTCCTTTGTAACGCCCAACATTGCTAAGATTTAGCTTAAATCCATTTGATTCAAGTGACCATTAAAACAAGTAACATAACTCTGTAATAATAAACATTTTGCAATCATGACTTCACGATTTCCATGAAAGGACTACTGTAAGAAGGTGTGTTCAAACTTTTGACTTCACATACCTCACCACTTTCCTATTTTTGCAGGCCTGCTGTAACAGTTTTAACAATAAGATGTATGCTGTAGTGCCATTGATTGTAAGTGATATTTGACAAATGACAATGAAATGATTTTGTTATGAAGCAGCTTTACAGAAATCTTGAAGTACACTACTCTGCAAAAGTCTTGAGCTGCCATTCATTTCTTCATATTCTTCTTCCAAAGAGCCAGACTTTCTTGCATTTTTAATGGAGCCTTAAGGAATAATTCTCCAGCCTTCCTGAAGCCCTTTTCTGGCTCTCTTTTTGGCAAGTTTTTGGCTCTCATTTTCAGTTCAGTCCCTGTACCTGACCAGTTTCAGAAGAATGTTTATTGCATCTTAAGACACACCTCGGGACCATTCAAGCATACAAGAAACATCTGAGAAACAGGTGCAGATAATTTTAACAATTAGTATACTACTGATGCTGAATGCTGAGTTGGAACAGACAAGAGGGGAAATGAGGTTGCTGCTGAGGTTGTTACACAAACAACTTATTTTTAAACTGTATCTTTAGGCACTTTGCAGCCTGTCACAGTAAATGTTTTCTTCCAATTTCTTTAATGTAATCTACATTGTTAAATGAAATCAGGTTCCATTTAATTTAAACAAATTACCAGTGCCTTAAGGGTTTTGTACGGTGCTATAGCTTTTGACCCCTAATGAGCAAGAAAGAGGTGACAATAAAAAGGAAAATCTCCCTGATGAAGAAACCTTGAGAGAAACCAGACACCAAAGTGAATCCTGGTCGTCTTCTTCTTCTGCATGTCCCCTCTGTGGACACTTAATAATTAGCTTTATAGCTTTATTAGCTACTCCTTGTAGCTGCACACACTAGCTCTTTTTATATATATATATATATATATATATATATATATATATATATATATATATATATATATATATATATATATATATATATATACATATATATATATATATAAAACTACTGTATAGAAACTCTTTGTAAATGACTGGCTGTAGCCCATCTATTCTCAAACCCTTCTGTGTTTATAACCACAATCTGATTACTGCTGATATTATTTGAATATACAGTATATCATTCTTAGCACTACTGCTGACAAACTAGTGATATTGTAGTGGCACTAATGTGATTGGGAGTGACATTTGTGTTTCACTGATATTAGATATATAAATATTTAGATCATATGAAGTAAAAGTAAAAGACAATGACCTATTCATCTTGCAGATGAACACCTTTTTAGAAAACATACTGTATGTAAATGAATTGGGAATCATAATTTTGGCTACATTTTCACATTACCTTGAAATACTATATTGCTTCAAAAACATTTGTGTGGACCCATTTAACTTGCCATGAGTAAAAATTATTTTGCATAAGTTATCCATTATAGGTTATGAAAAATATCCCACAACTTTTACTCAATCCTCTTACTAGAATGCTTTCACCTCAGGAGTATTTAGAACCATAAATCATACAGGTAGTTTCATCAGAAAGTTGAATAATCCCAAATTCCTGAATATGATGGGAAGAATAAAACTGATTTTGAGTGTTTGTTTAATTTAATGCTAAAATAAAATCTCATTGAGAAGGAAAATGCAACCAGCCAGAAAAGAAAGCTTATAAAATATAATTGTTGTTTGACACATTTTTACATTTTCTTAAAAAAAAAAAAAGGATAAAAACTTAAAGTTTAATTTCTAAGCATAACAACTGGAAGTACAAATAATAACAGTAAATGTTATGACAGAGATATACAAAATCGACTTCAATATTCAGAGAAATGTTCAAAAATATCTAATAAACAACTAGAGGACAAATGTGCAAAATATATCAGCTGTCAATACAATATATTGAGAAGCCTATAGCATTTACAAAACTAACAAGAAAGAGATGGTTCTGTCTCAGAAAGGTCAAATTATCAGCCCGAATCAATCAAGAAAAACCTTTAAATTACTGGAATTAGGTTTTTTTTTTAAAATCCAATTAATTACTAAAACCTTGAAGGATAGTGCTAAACCATAAACCTTTTGAAAGAAATGTGGTTGGAAAAAAAAATCATTAACAACCAAGCCAAAGGTCACTAAAATGCTTGGTGAAAAAAAAAAAAAATTATGAGTAGGAATCACAGCTACTGTACTGTATGTTTAATAGTAAAAGTAATACAAAATAGTTTCAATACACGCAATGTCAGGAGAACTTGCAGAATTTGGACTAAACAGCTATGCGGCCATTGGAAAACCACTTTTTTAGAGAAACTAAACAAATTTAAAAAATGCTTCAACTTGCTAGGGAGCATAAAGATCGTAAAGAAAGAAGGTCAGGGTGACAGGCGCATAAGAGTAAGAGGGGAAGTGCATTAAGTGATGCACACATCATAAATAGTGGCATCTGTGCAAGCCTCTAAGGAACATTATGTAGCAATAAAATGAAGTCAGCTGACAACCTGAATGTGCTGAATGACCGGGTTATGACATCAATGGAGTTTTCTTCCTTGATGGTACAGGTATATTGCAGACCTTAAACTGTAATAGAATGTTTCTGAGAGCCAGGCAGTGTAGTTACTACCTGTGATTTTGGAGGTGGGTACAGTGGAGCTAAGGAACTAAATCACAGAAAAACAAACATTGACACATATTAGCTGGAATCGGATATTATCGATCGTAATGAGATGAATTCATGATTCAGATATCAGAATCATTGTCTGAACTAACTGCCACTGCCTAAAAATTTCATTCTGAACGACTGTTTTAATCTAGAAATCAGGTTATTTTAGTGGTTAAAAAAAGCTTTATTATGTAAGTATTCAAGATAAGTGCCACTATTAAAATGATGATAATGTCATATTAATGCATGTTATTGCATTAAAATTATCAGGCTCTACGAGCAGTCATTATTAATGTTCCTGGAACCATAATGGGTGAAAATAAATAAGATAAATAAATACTGCATGTGCTTTTTGCTATAGCTATTTAATTTGAGTGATTTATGGATTATAACAGTTTTGACCCATTTGCCATAAATTTAACAAATGTGTTGAATAAATTAATAAAGTCTTTCAGGTAGTTACAAAATCGTGTGTGTGTGTGGGGGGGGGGGGGGGGGGGGGGGGGGAATTTGAGGTATGGAATCATATGATATATTTTCATATGATCATATGATATATTTATTAAATGCATTGTCTTGAAATTTGATGAATGTATCATATGAATATTGTAATATTGTACGTTAGATACATTCCATAACCACTAAAATAATTAAGGTATTCTGTAATTGGCTCAAAAATCAAACAAATCTGTACGTTTATTTGTCATTCATTGGCTTTCTTAGATGCAAACTTGTGTCTTTTCCTTTAAGAGTACTCTTCCTGGAATAATTTATGTAATCTACTGTATGCTTGGCACTTACAAGCTGGAAGCATTTTTGTTCCATTTCCCACCTGTCAATTATCTGCTTCTAGTTTTCCCGCTTTGTTGCCTTGGCTCTCATAACAGAGCTGCATACTAACATTACTGCAAGCTTAAAGGGTGTATACAGTTTTTTTTTTCTTTTCTTTTTTGATTAAGTGTTTTGCAACACAGGATGAAATTTAATTTTCAACCCGTTCTCATGCATTAAAAAATTGCCGCGGCTGTTTTCACAAATCATTAGCACCGCCTAGGAAATGGATAGAGGAAACTTTTAGAGAGGCAGGCTTTTAGAGAGATACATTTGGATGATGTACTCTGCAAAAGTATGTCAAGCTACACAAAACTGTATCATCCACAATCATATTTGATGCATTCTTAGAAAACTGTCTTTATCACCTGGGAGAACCCTTAAAGCTTAAAACACAGCACCTACGTATACCAACATGGTTTCCCATTCAGTTCTACATAGGATGCATTTAGAAAGGTAAAAACCATCTAAGTAACCCTTTTCTGTATGTGGTTTATATTAAGTTTTATCATTTACAGACCATACAATTATGTATACAGTAGGTGCCCATTTGCTATACATAATTGTAAGAGTTTCCAGCCATATATGTTTTTATGCACAGTTAGTGGGTCTCGATACAACCCCATCATTCAGTGGAAAAGAACCACAATAGTACCACCACTAATGGTAACACAGGACTATTCCTAAGACAGTGTCAGTGCTTAAAATCCATCAAGCAGTCATACCAGCATAACAGGCTGTGCTGAGAATCCAAACATGCCCTGACTGATTGGATTGATTGATTGCTTTGTTTCCTTCACACCAGTGTTGGAGCACACTACACTACCAACTACGATACACATTTGCACATTTGCACTCAACACATATGTTGCACATTGCTGGTTCTTATTTAAACATAAATGAGAACTAACTACGCACAAAATGAGGACTAACATGAACAATACTACTGCTAGCACACACACTTTACCTCATTTCATAATCCATGGCCACCCATACTGCTGCTGTCATACCAACATGCCATATCTTTCCATTTGCACATTCCATATCATTTATACAGTTTATACTTTCACATTCATGTTATTTATGTCACTATTTTAAATTGCATATTGTACATTTGTATATTTTATATTTTACAAAATGCAATTTGCCTTTTCTTATTTTCTTATTCCATTTCATTTGTCCTTTTTAAGGTCACCTCATGTAAGCATTTCACCCTCGCTTATCATACTGTGTATGGTTGTGTTCATGTCAAATAAAAAATAGGAATTTGAATTTGCATGTATGGTGTGGTGCTTAATTGCAGACGTCATGTATTCAATCTATACATTTACAAATGTAAAAGTTGAAAAAGTGGTTATAAGGGTGTTTTGAAATGCTGATAAACAAGCTAAAAAATGGCAGTAAAACTAAAAACACAAACTGGTTAAGGAGATAAACCATTAGTAGTTCTGATCAGTTCTTTCAGGTTGTCGGCACTGTGGCTTATTGGAGGCCTCTATCGCCCTGTACCCCTAGGTTCTGGGTTCGAGTCCTGCCTTGGGGTCTGTGTCCATGCTCTCTCTGTGCTTGATGGGTTTTCTCCAGGTACTCCGGTTTCCTCCCACATACCAAAGATGTGCAGATTAGATTTTATATTTTATACTTTTTTTTCCCTAGTGCAATTTTCCGTTTTATTATTTCATTTCATCTTTCCTTTTTAAGGTCACGGACACTCGTGTAGGCACTCCACTTACATTTACAAATGTAAAAGGTGATAAAATGACTAGGAAGGTGTTTTGAAATGCCGGTGAACAAGCCAAAAAAAAAAACTGCAGTTAAAAGTTTTACATTTAAACCTTTTTTTGTGTGTATTTACAGTATGATCCCTGCTGTGCTCCAGTCCGTCTTAGTCTGATTCACTAAAAGCTGCTAAAAACCATAAACTGGTTATGATGATAGACCTTTAATAATTCTGAATTATTATTCAAGGTGGCTTAGTGGTTAGCACTGTTGCCGTGCACCTCAGGGTTCTGGGTTCGAGTTCTGCCTCTGGGGCCGTGTCCATGTTCTCCCTGCGCCTGGTGGGTTTTCTCCTGGTATTTCAGTTTCCTCCCACAGTCCAGGAGGAAGACCTGCAGATTAGGCTAACTGGCATTCCCATAATTTGTGAATGAGTGTGTGTGTGTGTGTGTGTGTGTGCGCGTCCTGAGATGGATTGTCCAGGGTGTACCCAGCCTCATGCACGAAGTCTCCTGGGATAGGCTCCGGACCCCCTGTGGCTGTGACCCTGAATACAGGATAAAGCGGTATAGACGATGAGTGAGGGATTTCTTATAAGGATTCCTTATTATTAAATAAAAGGTACAGTCTAATTGTCTAAATGTCCTACTGGTCGTGTAGAACTGTTTCATTTCCACCAGCATTCACCATTTGGTGTACCAGTATGTTAAGTCAGGACTGCTTCGGATTCCCTGAAGTGTGTACCTGAGGCAGTGGAAGTTGAGGTGCAGTCCAGTAGATGAGCCGCACAGACGCTCGCGAGGATCTCTCTTCAGTAATAAGGCGGGGTTTGTGTGCGCGCGCGCGCTGCCGAAGAGAGGCGACGCCGCTTTCACTTCACTCCACCTTTCAGCTCACACACACACACACCTTCCTCTTCTCTGGAGATATCACTACTTCTTTCTTGTTTTTCTTGTTTTTTTTTTTTTTTAAGAAATAAACCATGACGTGTGACAGGACAGAGGGAGAAATGACGGAGCGTCACAACGTCTGTTTTCAGTTGTCCAGTCAATGAAGAGAGAAACTTTGTTTGTTTGTTTGTTTGTTTTTCATTGATATTTTGAGAGAAACTACTGAAGCATGGAGACATACACTCTTCATGACATGCTCATTAACAACACGGACATTTACAGACTACTGTGTGAGTTCGCCTTCAGGAACATGTCCGAGTGCGAGAACGCCAGCGAGTCCGGTGTAGCGGCCGAGCCGAAAGGTAACACCGCGTCTGTTTAAACTCTCCGCGCTACACGAGACACTGTACAGGCGGGTGTAACGGTCACATCATGTCACTCTAGTCTAGGGTTCTGATAGAATCCTTGCAATTCCCAGCTGTGGAAAAGAATTACGCGTCCATGTAGCAGCAGAACCCCCAAACGCAGTAAAACTTTGAAACTCATTCGTTTAAAAGAAAATGGAAATATGAATGTGTTCAAATATTCCGAATAAGCAGAATGGGGAAAGCTATAGGAGAAAAGAAATGAACCCATTCATAAAATGGATAACTGAATGGGGAAGAAAATAAAACATAATTTTAAAAAAATCTTAACTTCTTCCAAATGTTGTGTAAATCTAAAAATGAGTTACGTGTGTGTGTGTGTTTAAACTACAAAAGGATTTCAGTGTTTATTTAATATCTATCTATCATTCTGAAAAATAAATAAATAAAAAGCTAGAACCTTCAAGCATTCTCTGGTTTCCTTGCTGGAAGTCTCATAATTCTGTAAAGGTTTCTCCGATAGAGAGAGAGAGTTGTACCAAGGTAATATTCGGAAGAAATCATCAGAAAATGTGTTTATTATTATTATTATTATTATTATTATTATTATTATTATAAATAATAATAATCACATTTGTTGAGTAATGTGTCATAAGTACAATAAATGTTGAGGGATTCAAGCCAGACAGACAGAAAGATGAAAGAAAGAATGACCCTTTGAAGATTTTTTTTTCTTATTGCTCACATGGAATAATAATTCGTCATGAGCAATTAAATCTTTAGCATATGGCCACCTGATGGTCCCTTTAATATGAGTCTTTTTTTCATTTATCCGTTTAAAAAAATAATAATTATGTATTTAATAATATATCAGATTTATTACGTTTATACATCGTCTACATTATAATAAACACACAAAAGAAGCTTGAAAAAAGCTTGAAGGTAGAAGCTTGAAAATGCATATTTCATCAACGTTCATATTCCCCCCCCCCCCCCCCCCCCCCCCATCTGGAATGGCAGATATAAACCAGACGGTACGGATCGTCCTCTACTGCGTGATCTTCTTGCTGAGTGTTCTGGGGAACAGCCTGATCATCGCTGTGCTGGTGAGGAACCGGCGTATGCGAACCGTCACCAACCTCTTCCTGCTCTCCCTGGCTGTCAGCGACCTAATGCTGTGCGTGTTCTGCATGCCTTTCACCCTCATTCCCAACCTGATGAAGAACTTCGTCTTCGGCAGCGGCATCTGTAAAGTGGCCACCTACTTCATGGGTGCGTAGCGCTCATGGACATATTGGAAACAGGTGTAATAAAATATTCTGTATCCTGGGAGTAATTGCAGTATAGAGTTACAGCTGTAGCTCAGGGAATACCGCAGTTTGACAGGATGCATAACTCAAAGGAGCATCTGCAGTAAGTGAAGGTGTTTGCAGAAGAAGAGAAATCTGCTGTATGCAAAGTTTTTGACAAAGATCTTTACACAGTTGATGTAATGTCTCATTATGTTTGCTGGCCCAGCAAGCTAAATTTGAGATGATACTCAGGGGTCATGTTGAAGTTTTAACAAAGTTGTCTTCTTTGTCAGCACTTTGTCAGCCTGTGTGGTCGTTTGCATTTGAGAATGTACGTAGGCGTATTGGCGATCTGTGAACTCAATGCACTTCTAGTTTTGCAGGTGGAACCCGTGTGGAGTTGTACAGTACTTCTGGACTATACATACAGTGGGGGCCAAAAGTATTAAGACAACATATGCCATGTATTATAGTTCTGCCTATGCAACAAATAGATGATTTCACTAATCGGAGTTTTACTTTCTGAACCTGCTGTCACAAAAAAAATGTCTGAGACAAATTTCTGTACATGATCTTCAGTAACCAATCAGCAAGGCATGAATTGAGAAAGTGACACCAGACTACTGCAGACGTCTTTTTGGACTTTATTCTTTAAAACCTGCTGGATCTGGCTGGGTATAAAGGATTTCATACTAAATATTAAAATGTTATTCTTACATTATTTTCATTATCATTATTTAAAAAAAAAAAAAAGAGAATGTCACTACATGATTGAATTTCACTTTAGTCTCAATACTTTTGGCCACCACTGTATACTGTACCAGCTGACATCAGGTCATAATACAGCAGCCTAGATTTACAAGCACTATTGTTCTAACCTTAGGGGTCTGTCATGGGTGAGAGTTAACAGATCATTTTGTTGATCATTTATAAGAACAGCACGTAAGATCAGAGTCTGGCAAGTGCTGAAATAAGTAATGTCAAACATCAACGGCTCTTAACATACCCGAGTACGGCATACTTTTAACATCAGCTCATACAGTTAATATAACTTAGCAGTAAAATGCTCTGTACTATACATGTTCGGTGTAAAATCAGATCAATCTTGTGTATTTAAGTAGATTTTAGAGTAGATGACTTTCCCAATATGGCAGCTCCCTAAACCGTATTCTTGCCCTTCCTCTCTGAGAGAAAGTTCACAGAGTGCAGCAGCAGCAACATATCAGCAATTCCACAATCATTTTTCTCTTTGTGTTGATTTATTTAGCAGCGTGATAACTATGCTGGTTAATATGCCTCAGTATTCCCATGCTCACTCAGCGAATGTGAAATGCAGCAGGCTCAAATGACGGTACCATTTCTCTCAGGTATCTCAGTCAGCGTGTCCACCTTCAACCTGGTGGCTATCTCCCTGGAGCGCTACAGCGCCATCTGCAATCCACTGACATCACGCACATGGCAGACCAAATCCCATGCTGTCAAGGTGATCAGCGCCACATGGCTGATCTCATTCCTGCTCATGGTGCCGTACCCGATCTCCAGCACGCTCGTGCCCTACCGCCGCACCAACAACAGTACGGGCAACATGTGCCGCCACATCTGGCCCAGCGACATCATCCAGCAGTCATGGTAACATTAACATGACACCCTCAGCCATGATATGCAGGTTTCAGGAGTTTCAGAAGTCACAGCCTTTAAGCAGAGCTTATGTTCAGACATACTGTAACATTAGGAACAATATCCTGTAGAAACTGAAAGCGTACTGGAAAGTATTGATTCACTGTGCTGTGCAACTTTCCTTTTTCTCAGGTACGTGTTCCTGTTATTGATCCTCATCCTGGTGCCAGGAATTGTGATGATGACAGCATATGGATTAATCTCTGTCGAGCTGTACAGAGGAATTAAATTCGAAATGGCTAACAGAAAGGCAAGCCGAGGTAGACATCTTATTAACACACTCGAATACTTTTTATATACAACCCTTTTTTCTACATTTTATTTTTAACGTTTGACCTAGCAGATAAAAAATTAACCTATAAACAAATATATATTATATATGTAATGATAGTAATGAAATGAAATGCTGTAATGGTTAATGCTTTTATTAACCATTGTTGAACCCAACTCTCGAATTCTCTTTGAAAGTCCGCTTTGTCGCAGTTGGTGGTCTCCCAGTGCGCTACAATGGCACCACTGATTAAAGAGTGGAAACCAGCATTAAAGACACCATCAACTGCATCAAATGGTATTTCAAATAGGATTTGACAGTTGGGTTCAACGAGGAGCACATGTATCTGTTGTGATGGAGACTACTGTATGTTGAGTTGTACACCTTTGTATAGAGGAAGAATTCCTCTAACAACCTAAAGCAATTTCTTTGACCTGTATCAATTAATTAAAAAAGATATGGCACCTTTGCTATTACTTTTGATACAACCCTTGAACAATTGTGGCCAGAAGTTTACATCCATTAATCATGTCATGACAATATTGAGCTTGCGATCCAGTCATACAGATTTATATGATAATTCTGTGGCTTGTTTAAATTTTTACAATTTATCATTTGAAAAGTAAACAGATACATTCAGAAAAAAGCAAACCATTTATTATATAGTAAACCTTACATCAACAGAGGTGGTATGATTCAGCCCATGGGTGTGGTACACACTGAACTGTTTGATGCCTTCATACTCAAAAACAGAATCACATTGTTTTGTTAGGAAGATGTCGTATGGCAAGTGCTTCCTGTGCCAATCGTCTACAAATAACATTAGGTCTGTGGGATGGAATACTGTTGAGCGGGAGAGCTTTGGATTTGAGATCTCAGAATCCGAGGCTGAAATGTGCACAAACCTGTGTCTGTTATTGCTGCTTGTGTGTGAGCCCTGGCTGTAGCATACACATTTGAAATTTTCTATTTAGTGGTTTGTTAAGGCCTTGTGAATCCGAGTTCTCCATGTGTGTCCGTGTGTGTAAATGTGTGTCTGGGGTGTTGCTTTAGAATTAAACTGTGGTGACCGACACATGAATGATAATATCTACATTTCAGAGAGCCCTCTGTAAGAAGTCAAGCAACCCCATAGTACCAGTAATAGAAAAATGCTGTTACTGCGTAAAAAGTAACTTTTTACCAATTTTTTTTGTTCTTAGATTTTCTCCTTGATCTTGAACCTGTAGTTGTGCAGAAATCACCTCAAGAGACATTCCTTACTTATGTAAATCTATCATTCTCTGCTCTGTACTGAGCTGCCAGTGTACTGTGTGTTGGTCATTGCAGTGCTGTGTGTTGGAGTGCTGTCAAACAATCCCCTTTCATGTTGCACAGGGAAGCTACCAGCTGTGGTCTATCATCACTAACAGGAAGTTAAGCGACCTTGCTTGGTCACTTGCTTGCTTGGGTTTGGCAAAGTAAAAGACATTTTGGGACTTTCAGCACCACTGAATTAATTATCAAAATGGGTGTTTGTATATTTATGACTCTGCATGTATGTATAATCTTGATCCTGTGTTGATATCAGTAATCCCAAAATAAACTTAACCTTTTGCTCCAAATTATTCTTATAAAAAGATACGCGTACAGTATATTATATAATCAATCTGTCCCAGAAAAACACCAGTTAAAAAAAAAAAATAGTTTAAAGCTCATTATCGCCATGACATTTATGTTCATGTGAACACTGGATAAGGAAGAAAGAGCTTGAAAATTAAAGATTAAGGCAAAAGTTAAAGTCATAAAAGAGCAGTGGTGAAAAGCTCTTAGAACAACAATTTACACATTTCAACTTTATTTAGAGGTGCTGACAAAACCTTAGTAGATTTATAACAGTAACAGAGGGTATGCTTAATGAAAGGAGCTTTAAATATTGCCTGTGCAAAAGTGTTTTTGTTTTTGTTTTTTTAAAGGATTTAGATATTTAAAAATTTCAGCCTCCTAATAGTGTCATATATACACACAAATACTGTATATCAGTATTCTATAGGGTTTCCCCCAAAATGTTTATATTTCGGGGGATTAACACTTTGTGGCAAAATGTAACTATTTAATTAGTTTAATTTAGCCTATGTCTAAAGACCTTTATAAAATCCTGTAGATTTTCATAAACCTAACTTTTTTTAACCTAAATAAAATTTCGATAAAATTTTCCAGATGTTTGAAATACTGCGTGCGATTCACATGGCTTTAACATTAACCATGACATTTTCATACATTAACAAACACATTTTAGTGTAACCATCAGTGTTAATTTGAGGGTTTTCATTTCATAGTCAATATTACACTTGACTAAATTATTATCATCATCATGTATTATCACTTCTATATTCCAACAATGTGGGACACTGTGCAAACATTGTGCTAATAACGACACAGTAAACACAGATAAAGGGCACTAAAGAATGTTCAAGGTGAAGCTTATAGTTTTAATAAAAAAACAGGAAGTTTTGAAATCCATTGAAATTTAGAATGAAAGCATATTTTGGAATATTTAACAAAAATTTCACTCATTTTAAATTCTACAGACATGCACCCAACCTGTCCATGGCTCTCTAACTGATTAAACTTGTTTTAAAGATTTCTCATTATATATGTCTACAAATAATAGTAAAGAATAAAATCTTAAAAAAACATTTTTTTAACAGAATTTAAACATGATTTAATTTGACCTTTAAAAATTTCTATAGTTCTTTTTTTTTTTTTTTTGGATTGTGTATGACGTAAACATTTTTTGTACATCTTCTCAGAGAGACAGAGCAGCACAGGAAGCCTGAAGCCCAGCGAATGCGACGGCTGCTATCTTCAGCCCTCCAAGAAGAAGCGCTCAGATGCGTCCATCAATCAGCAGTCAGCACTTCTCGCTTCCAACAGCAAGCCCAAGCTGAGCCGCGTGTGCAGCAGCAGCCCTACGGCCAACCTGATGGCCAAGAAGCGCGTGATCCGCATGCTGTTGGTCATCGTGGTGCTCTTCTTCCTCTGCTGGACACCCGTGTTTGCGGCAAACGCTTGGAAGGCGTTCGACAAGCGCTCGGCCGACCGGCTCCTCTCAGGAGCGCCGATCTCCTTCATCCACCTGCTCTCGTACACCTCGGCATGCGTCAACCCCATCATCTACTGCTTCATGAACAAGCGGTTCCGTCAAGGCATGCTAGCCACCTTCTCCTGCCACACAAGGCACGCAGACAGAGAGGGGCGAGGCAGCGGGCGCCTCAGTGCTGGAGGAGGAGGAGGAGGGGGTACTCTTGGAACTCTGGGATGTGCTGGAGGGGGAGGGAAGGAGAACACACAGTCCAGCGGGACGCTCACCAGGCTGACGTTCAGCAGCGTCCGTGGCTCAGCACAAGCATAACACAGAGGGAAGGACCGAGGTTTAGGCTCAAGAGTTTCAATCCGAGAACTTTGAGACAGCTGAAATCTTTTGATGATCGTCTGCTCTGTGATGTTCTCGTCCAAAGATTGGTATGGAAGGAAGAAACGGTCTACGTAGAGTATCTGTAAGCTGTTTCTAAAGACGAGCCTCTTTCGTTGTATTACTTTCAATCCGGGCAGCTCGATGGCAGTGTTCTGATAAATTCTGACTTTTTCTATACATGGAAAAAGCAGAGCATTAGCTGGGAACTAAAGCACTCACTGATATATGAGACATTAAGTCTACATGCACTGGTGGGTGACAACACTGTTAGAGATCGAGTGTTTAAATTTGAATTCATGTCACTGGTAAGTAAACAGACACATCAAATGGAGCATGACTGTGCATGGCTTGAGAGTCGCTCTAGTCTGCATTAGGGCACTGACTCGTGCACGAGCCTTTTATGAAACACACAGGAGTTAATGGATTGATCCTGGCCCTTCTTCAATTACGTGCAGAGAGAAGAAAGGAAGCTCATTAAAGAGCTGAAAACATATCTGTTTATCAATACGGTTTTATGCTCTGTGCACCCAAACACGCAAGAAGTGAAAAGACACCCGCAGTTTTATGATAAATTGTATGCAACTAATTTTGTTGCATTTTTCACCAAGTAAGGTTTAGCTACAAATACATTATTAATACTTTCTTCAGTGACACTCACCTACGTATAGAATGAGAGCTTAATGTTTTGACCTACAGTACACTCTCTGAGAATGGCTTAAAGACATCTTTCAGAAGGTCCAGGTAGATTAGGCAAAGACATGTTTTCATTTAAAAAAACATTTTTTTAAATAAAAGTACACTACCTGTACAAATAAAGCACACTCACAAAGATTTCATTCAATCACCTTTAGCATTGATTGTAGGACACAATGTGTTGGCTGATACTGTGTGTGAGATTGCTTCCTCATGCTCCCGGAACACAATTCTTTAACAATTTAAGTCCTGAAACATGGCTGTGCCATTATGGAAGGAAAAAACCTGGTCTTTCAGTAGTCAGGTCATCAGCTGACTTAATTTTATTGCCACATAATGTTGCTGAGCCTAGACCTGCCTCCAGAGGCTTACAGGGTACATTGCTTCATGCACTTCCTTTCTCACCCTGATGATGACCATCACGGTGGAACAGGGTCAATGTGAACTCACATATAAAGACCACATGACCTTTTCCATTGCTTCAAATGCAACTTGTTGTCTGATTAGTCTCACTAACAAGTGGTCTTCTTATCCCTAAAAAGCTGTTTAGTCCCAGTCCTGTAAGTTCTCATCACATTGTGTGTGTATGAAAATGCTCTTACTTTTTACGTTTATTAAACATAGCTATGGTTATTACTGTTGCCTTTTTTTTTTTTTTTACAAACTTTTTATGCCACTTAATCAAGTGTTTTAGTGATCTTTTTTTTTCTGACCACATTTCTTTCACAAAGTCTTTCTGGAAATGTGTTGTAGGGTTCTTAACCCAGTTCTAGTCATTTCAAATCTACTTAGTTGTTTTCTTTGCTTGGTGCGTCCCAATAATTTGAAGCTTCTGAAAAGACACCTTTTGTGTCTTTAAAAAAATCTTTGAAATTGTCACTTTCAGGCTTAAAGATGGGGATATTTCAATGTGAAAAGACAATAGTATTGGTACATGAGTGGTGCAGATAATTTCTTTTGAATATAACTATTTGTGTCCGAGTACTTCATGTAGATATGTAGAATTACTCATCTAGCAAAAATGAAAAGATGCAGCTTCATACACTGCCTAGTCAACAAGGTCAACATTTGGATTTAAATGAGCAAATATTTAAGTGCCTTTGGATAATATTTTAGCTAGCAACAATTACTGTATGTTAACCCTAATCGAGGCTTTACATTACTTAAATAGCCATGTTAGAAAATGTACTTATTTGAAAGTGCATGAAATTACTGGAATTAAGAACTGCAAAGTGTTTTGAAGGAAATAAGAGCAGCCGATCAGTATCCCATACAACATTCCCTGATTATATCAATTCCAACCCAACTTTTTATAATTATGGAATTCTTCGACAGATTACAGATTGTTTTTTGAGTTGCACCATTAAAAAATTACACCAGAAAAGCATATAACTTGTGCTTTTATGCAATGCAAAAAGGTCATGTGGTCTGATGAGTCAGTGTTATAATCTGGGGTTGCTTCAGTTGATCAGGTTTAGACTCAGCAATGTTATGTGGCAATAAAATTGCTCATTCACTGTAATAACTCACTGAGTTTTTTTTCCCCCGCTGATGGCGCAGGTATATTCCAGGACTCAAACTGTAAGCAGTGGTCTTGGGATGATGAGGAACCATCTTCACACATGACGTGGCCAGCACAGCGTCCTGACCTTAAGCCTTTGAGAAAGTCTTTATGATGAGAAGACTTTACGGAGTGATTCAGTTCTCTCTATATCAAAACAAGATCTAGGCCAAAAGAAAATGCAACTCCGCGTTTAAATAAATGTTGCATAAGGTTGTCAAAACAACGCAAGTGCCGAATGTGCTCTGTAATCAAAGCTAATAGCAGTACAGCAAAATATTAAGTGTGTGCCTTTTTTTTGTGGCCAGTCAGTGTACTATACTAGCTTTCTTTCTCTTGGATAATTTTTCAAACTGCACAGACCAAAAAATACTGATTATTTGACCTGATTTTGGATTTTTAGAATAAGTATCGCAAGACTAAACTTTCCTCCGCTAGATATGTTTTTACAGACTGTGGCACACAGTGGCTACATGGGACTGAGAATGTCCAGATGCTCGGAGAAAACACACAGCTAAGGCTTTCAGAGACTGTACAGACCTCCAGCGTAGCCAAATCTGCGTGTAGTCCTTCAGAATGATGACAAACGCACATAACCAGAAGTCAGTTTGAAGTTCTGTGTATGTAATATTAGCCACATATTATTATTATTATTATTATTATCCGTCTTTGGTCATTTTTCAGATTGCAAAAAAAAACAACATTAAAACAAACACATCTTGGTGTCTGCATCTGTTTACTTGTATGTAAATACACTGAATCGCACGGGCAAGCCTGCATACCTCTGTAGTTACAATCTATTGTCATTGCCACACAGATATGTAGAAATGTGTAAATACAGCTTTGGTCGGTTTCCTCGCTGAGGCTCTTAGTACCGCTTCTGTGTTCATGAGGTACTGTATGTCAGCTCAGCACAGCACTGCATCAAGCTCCCCCCCCCCCCCCCCCTTCCCAAAGGTACACAGTAGATTCTTTATCTAAATACTGAGTGTTCTTTGAACCTGTACAGATTGTACCTTTTATTTGATCTGCCGCTTTTTTTCTTATCTTCCCATGAGACTTTTCTCACCTGTGAGCAACATGCAGCGCATCAAGCCAAGGCCTGTTACTCGCACCTGGATCTTTTTCCTCCTGAAGGAAAGTGTTAGCATTTTTGTACGACTTGTATTTCTCAGTGAAACACTTTATATTTCCGTTTTTTTTTTCATTGTTCGCTAAACTGTATGTAAACTGTTTAAAATGTACTCCAATATCCTCATGCACTTAAATCAGTATAATTGCTCATATATGCTTTGTGGTGGTGACTGAACACTGAATATAATAAAAGCTTGATTACACCCAAAACCTCTGATGTCTCTATGTTACTCGAGCCCAAATATTTTAACACGCAAGTACACCACACTTTTTAAATATTTGCACATCTTTATTTTAACCTAAATGACAGCAGAAGGACAGACTGGCTCACTCACCCGGACCCTGGTGGTGCACAGTGCCAGTGCTCACCACTAAACCACCAGAAGGACAGACTGCGTGAGGAAATTCAGTCCCCATAGAAAGTACTAGAACAGCACATGGCTTTGAGGCCAAAATATAAATAAGGTAAAAGATTACAATTCATTTCCTGTGACCTTTTATTTCCTGTTACTTGCATCCAGATGTTTTAAATATCTAAAAAACATGGCAACTTATCTACACTCCTCAAAAAAATAAAGGGAACACTAAAATAACACATCCTAGATCTGAATGAATGAAATATTCTTATTAATACTTTGTTGTTTTCATAGTTCAAAATAATTATCAATGGAAATCAAATTTATTAACCCATGGAGGTCTGGATTTGGAGTCACACTCAAAAGTGAAGTGGAAAAACACACTACAGGCTGATCCAACTTTGATGTAATGTCCTTAAAACAAGTCAAAATGAGGCCCAGTAGTGTGTGTGTGGTCTCCACGTGCCTACATGACCCTCCCTACAACGCCTGGGCATGCTCCTGATGAGGTGGCGGATGGTCTCCTGAGGGATCTCTTCCCAGACTTGGACTAAAGTATCCTCCAATTCCTGGACAGTGTGTGATGCAACATGGTGTTGGTGGATGAAGCGAAACATGATGTCCCAGATGTGCTCAATTGGATTCAGGTCTGGGGAAAGGGCAGGCCAGTCCATAGCATCAATGCCTTTGTCTTGCAGGAACTGCTGACGCACTCCAGCCACATGAGGTCTACCATTGTCTTGCATTAGGAGGAACCCAAGGCCAAACGCACCAGCATATGGTCTCACAAGGGGTCTGAGGATCTCATCTCGGTACCTAACGGCAGTCAGGCTACCTCTGGCGAGCACATGGGGAGCTGTGCAACCCTCCAAAGAAATGCCACTCCACACCATTACTAACCCACTGCCAAACTGGTCATTCTGGAGGATGTTGCAGGCAGCAGAACGTTCTCCAGGGCATCTCCAGACTCAGTCAAATGTGCTCAGTGTGAACCTGCTTTCATCTGTGAAGAGCACAGGGTGCCAGTGGTGAATTTGCCAATCTTGGTGTTCTCTGGGAAATGCCTAACGTCCTGCACAGTGTTGGGGTGTAAGCACAACCCCCACCTGTGGCCCTCATACCAGCCTCATGGAGTCCGTTTCTGACCGTGTGAGCAGACACATGCACATTTGTGGTCAGCTGGAGGTCATTTTGCAGGGCTCTAGCAGTGCTCCTCCTTGCACAAAGGCAGAGGTAGCAGTCCTGCTGCCGGGTTGTTGCCCTCCTACGGCCTCCTCCACGTCTCCTGGTAGCGCCTCCAGAGCATGAGCAAACAGACATGCAAAAAGGTTAGCTGACAGACACAGCAAACCTTCTTGCCACAGCTCACATTGATGTGCGATCCTGGATGAGCTGCACTACCTGAGCCACTTGTGTGGGTTGTAGACTCCGTCTCATGCTACCATTAGAGTGAAAGCACCGCCAGCATTCAAAAGTGACCAAAACATCAGGCAGAAAGCATAAGAACTGAGAAGTGCTCTGTGGTCACCACCTGCAGGACGACTCCTTTATTGGGGGTGTCTTGCTAATTGCCTAGAATTTCCACTTGTAGTTTATTCCATTTGCCCAACAGCAAGTGAAATTGATTGTCAATCAGTGTTGCTTCCTAAGTGGGCAGTTTGATTTCACAGTAGTGTGACTGACTTGGAGTTACATTGTGTTGTTTAAGTGTTCCCTTTGTTTGTTTTTTTTGAGCAGTGTATTTGAACCCATTTATCTTTCAAGTGGTCAGAAACATTGGTACACATTATTGACAAGTGTCACTGAATTGTACTGAATTTTGATTTGTTTGAACAATACATAGCTTTATACACACATATATGTATATATATATAAATTTGAGTCTTGGGTTTTTCCTGCAGAGGCTGCTTTTCTATTTTATAGAAGGATAAACCATCATAAAGACCAGCGAGCTGCCTATAGGAGAAAATCTAAGGACATTGAGAATATTTATCAGAGCCATTACAAAGGCAAGACAAAAAATAAAATAAAATGAAGCGGCGTTCAAGTCAAACCGGGACCTGTGTTGAATCTTCATTTCTCATGAATAAAGACATAAAACTGCACTGTAGTCATCACTGTACTGTGCTTCTATAAATGTCACGGACTTGAACCTACTGCAGTCATTCCCGAGAATGTTGAGCGAGGGGAACACACACACAACACCGGCACATTACAGGAACTCTAATTTTACAGACTGGGAGTCATTTCCACGTCCCTCGTACAGTCCTGACCTCATTCACAAGTGATTTCCATGTTTGAGCGATTAATAAAGGAGTTCCTGGGCTGGTGTTCCAGGCATGAAGCCATTGAAGCCCGATCACGGCTAAATTGTACTGAGAAACCTTTCTACCTTGTTGGTTCTAAGTGCATTAGTGTAGCAGGGGTGTGTGTAGACTGGACTTGACACACCCCGGACATGTAGGGGAAAAAAAAAAACTAAAACTAAAAAAAAAAAAAAAAACAGACATCAGTCAGGCTATTAAGTGGAATGTTATAAACCGGTCAAATTAATCACCAGACGTTGGCGCAATTAAGCAAGCAGAGCAGACTGAAATGAGAAACCTGTGAAAAAATCAGGACGCAACAGTTCAGTGATGCAGCTATTGAAACGTATTAGATAATTAATAATTTTTTGTTTTTTAAAGTAAAAATTTAGGCTGGAATTCTGATTTCATATAACTTGTAAATTGTCAGTCAGATTCTTTTCCTCTTCTGTCTATTAACAGGACATGTTGGAAAGGGAAACATCTGCCTTCTGAAGGGCAAAGGATTAAATAAAGCTTTTAAGCGCTCTTGTGTATACACACATGCACATGTGCGCTCAGACACACACACACACACAGCAACCCAATAAAATGTTTGGGCAGCTAAATGGAAACGTCTATGGGTGTCTGCGGAACGCTTAGCGCCGCTCATGTGCTTGTGTGAAATACTTTCCTTCGCACTGCAGTAATCAAAAGGAGCAAAACATGGCTTTTAACAGCATTAGCGGAGAGGACGTAAAGAGTAACGGATTAGGATGGCACTCTGACAAGGCACCAGGGACATTACCCATGAGTCAGTGCACCGCGGCTGGTACGCTGAGTGACTAGCAAACTGAAAAAAGCCTCTAAACAGATGTGGATTGAACCAGAACTATAAATACACATCTCTTAAGTGTTAAAGTGTGTAAACAAATAAATAAAATAAAAATAATAATAATAATAATAATAAAAAATTTCCACGAAGCAAAGAAAATACAATATTTCTCAGTTTTTTTATTTCTTGATTTTTATGCCAATATTGCAAGTTGTTTTATTCCGTTAATGACATGTGAAACTGAGCAGGTGCAATATGCACAAAAACAAAAACAAAACAGACAACTGAAACTAATGTTCTACATACAAAATTAAAATAATAAAATAATAATAATAAAAAATAAAATAAAAAAACCTGCCCCCATGATTCATGTTATTGCTAAAATATCACAGACGGCACAGGATCCTACTGGCAGGACTGATACCACTACCATACCGACACCTCGTCTCCTCATCACTAGAACAATACACTGGGAGAGACGGGGCTTGAACTCATGTAAGACGCAAGCTATGCTTTCACACACACACACACACACACACACACACACACACACACACACACACACACACACACACATAACTGTAGAGTTTGGACACAGCACGGTCAGTAAGAAGGAACGAGAGAAAGGAGATTCTTTGTAGGTACGAGGAAATAAGTGCAAAAGTATCACGGAGCAAACCCACAAAGAGATGAAGGAAACCGAAATGTGCAGTCTTGTCTAGTCCGACTGGGAATAGCTCGAGAAAGAGGGAGAGAAAGACAGAGGATAAGACAGAGAGAGACCTTGCATGTCGTTTATCGGTTCTGAAATGCTAACGCGGCTGGTTAAACTATTACAACTCATCTTCTGACATGATGAAAGGGTTTGTTTATTTATTTATTGTGTCTTTTTTCCCCCAAAGCTGCCTCTGGTGCTATTTTCTTGGGCAGTGCATGAAAGTAAAAAAAAAAAAAAAAAAAAAACAATTCATTTGGCATATTAAAGGACGTCTACGTACTGTACACGCATGCACGTACAGTATGCACATCCGTCAGAGCTCATAAAAAAACAGCTGCATTTGGAAGAGCCAGGTAAAAGACAGAAAAAAACAAGTGAAGTGACGTGTGAAATACGTCACCGCCAGACTACACCGAGATGTCGCGGAGACACGAATGATCTGTTATTTTGGTTACAGCTCTGAAAGTATCTGGGGTCATGAAATGGGCTGAACCATTTCATTGCAGTGATGAGGATGATGATGATGCACAACATCGTCACTGTACGTCTGACAAAACGTTACTTAAGGAATCTAGGTAAAGGATGCTGTGTCAGATTCTTCCTTCTTTATGATTCGGTAAGTCATGGAAAGCGCACGTGGTTCAGTTGAAATCTTTAGAAAATTCCTTCATTCTAAAGTTCCGCAGGAAAACTGAACACGGGGAAAACGAAGGCAATGTAAACAGCAAAAACAAACAAACAAACAAACAAACAAACAAACAAAAACAGCTAGGATTGTCATATATGCCTGTTTGGAGAGCGAGGAAACTTGCTGCCGCCGCGAATCAAGACATTGGAGAAGACGTGACACAGGATGGACCGTTTCGAACGTCCTCGAACTGCTGAAAAACGATCGGGATCCACATCCGTTTCTCATTTCTTAGTTAAAGTCAAATACTAATGGGATTAATATTTCTTTTCTTTTTTCCCACTTGAAAGCAAGCTGGCCTTAAAGCACTTCGATGGCGACGCCACACTACACAAGGAGGCGATTTAATCAATAACTTATTTAAAAAAAAAAAAAATACAATATTAGACTTTAAAGCTAATTTTCATATTAGTAAAAAAAAAAATTTAAAAAAAAAAGGGAAAAAATGCTAAAGAATGCTTTAGTAAATCTTTTTTTAACTTAAAGTTCCAGTCAGGAAAGGACAAACAGCACGACTGACTAGCATTTCTAAACGCGGGTCTAAACACAAATCTTTGTGAACTTTTCTATTGGTTTAGGCTCAGGACCGCCCTTCAGCTTTGCTCTAATCTTGATCCATCAGCGAACGTGTGTGTGTGTGTGTGTGTGTGTGTGTGTGTGTGTGTGTGTGTGTGTGTGTGTGTGTGTGTGTGAGAGAGAGATTGTGTTTCATGAAGTGATGTCTGAAGTGAAGATGTCGGTCATAACCGCCGGGAGAGGATCAGGCTGGTGAACATCAGCGGTTATCATGCGCGGACCGAAACGCACGACCTATACAATATTGCTCTATGCGTAATATCTTTGAACAGCAAACACACACCTAAAGGGCATTCAGCTTCTATCGGACGAACTTCTCTAGTCTCTTGTCAGCACACACCGGATACCGCAGTCGCTAGGCTATTAGGCGCAAACGCAGAAATACAAACTTTTTTTTTTTTTAAGGGTTTTTTTTTTTTTTTCTAGCAAAAGGAAGCATAGCGACGCTCCTCATAAGTTAATCTACGGTACAAAAACTACTACAGCAGGCTGATTTGTTAGTTTCTCCTAGCTGGCATATTAATAATCTTCATATACATTAGTGTGTTAGCAAGGCCACGAGGAACGAATCGGTAAGTGATGTACAGTAAGTAAAGCTCTACTTTTGGTGTACGAGAGGCCACGGCTGCCAACACACTCTCTAGGAATTCCACGACATCTTTGGGTACGTTAACGTCAGAGAATCGAAAGGTTTTGACTTCATGCAGGGTGTCAAGTCTGAATTTTGAAAACGGTCGAGTCACGGTTATGACTATCAAGAAAAAAAAATGATAATAAATCAACAACACGAGGCTGAGCTCAAGAGTTTACAGTCACAGGCCACGGTCTTAAGGTGTGAACTGCACTTGAACTAAACGTGTTGCTACAGTAAGGCCACGTCTAATGGAAGAATATTGTTCGAATAATCCTGTCATTCTGTGACAAAAAATAAAACGAGCAAAATGGAAATTGAGGAAGACGAAAGGAATTTCAAACGCGTTTTGATTTCTGAGCACAAATGAAAAGGACGTCCGTCCAGTCCAGACTTGTGACACTCCGAGAGTAACAGCATCCCAAAACAGCAGCGCTGCTTCAGATCGTCATGACCTTCAACGTGCGCTAGAAACGATCGGTACTGAACGGCTACGGTTTAGCGCGCACACTCGTCTCGCGGCCTCTGTCTCGCACCCGGTGCTTTCTGGTGTCGCTGTTTGAAACAGGAGGAAGAGAGAGAGAGAGCGAGAGAGAGAGATGGAGAAGTCGCTGCTGCTCCTCCTGCAATACCTAAACACGCACTGTTATAAAATCCTTAAAGGAAGCATATATACGTCATATTGCAGACAAGGCAGAGGCGATGCTTAAAGCTTTTTTGTTCTTTTCAGAGAATTTTGTAAAAGTCAATAATAAAAATAGACCCTCTGAGTTTCTTCCCAAAGCAAAATAACTTCAACTTAAAAAAAAAAAAAACTAAAAGAAGAAGAATTAAGAGTTCCATATAAAAAATCGAGAAGTATCAAAAACGAAGTCTGAGTGAATGTGAAAAGGATATACGTACACAGATATCTATACGTACAGAGATGGAGGGGAAAAAAAAACTATACACAAAAAAGTCACAAGAAGGACACAGCACCCTGCTTTGTCCATATCTCTAATGAAAAAATAACAAAAACAAAAGAAAATAACCAAAACTGTGTAAAAACTCAGAGTAGAAACTGAATCCATTTGGTAACAAATGCATACTATATGTTTAGATACAAAAAAAAAAATGTACGGAGGAAAATGTACCTTTACTAAAGCTTATACAATAACCTTGGTCCATAAAAACTACGTTTCATTTACAAATTTAACGTGACCCTCGTCTCGTAAGTCCAGACCGAGCCACAGGTGATGAGCCTTTTTTACTCCTTCACGCAAAACACAAATCAGGAGTGTGTGTGGGGGAAGAGGGGCATCGAATAAAAGCTGGAGAGAAGATTTCAGGATTCGGCGGTCAGATGTTCAGGTCACCTGCAGGCGCTCTCGGGCGTCTCGGACGTCTCGTCATCTCCACGCCGCTTTGCGTTTCCCCTCTGTTCATTTTCACTCTCCGTGTTACTCGACTTTGAGTTTATGTTGCCCAAATAAATCGTTCAGTTTTGAAATCTGTATGCAGCACTTTGTTGAAATGTACCTGTAGATCCCCGACCCCCACCCCCCGCGCCCACGTGACTTAGTTCTCGAGTGCCACCACGTGGGTTACGAGACCAGGGCGGCTGTGGCGTTGGAGGAATTCGCCGTGACTGAATTTGGCGTGTCAGTGTTGGGGGTGTTGTTGGCTGAGCGCAGGATGGCTCCGGCGGCGCTGCAGTGAGGCCGCGGGCCAGGCTCCGGCGTGTACGTGAACGTCAGGGTGGTGGAGTAGATGATGCCGTCGTTCCGCACCAGCGTTACGGGGACCTGTACCGGCTGTCTCACCCAGCGCCAGCCCTCGCGGAACGCCGAAATGTCCGGTACGACGCACAGCATGCTTTCTCCACACCTTTAACACAAACAGGATGCGTTACTGTGATTACTGTATTACACACTGGACACACAAGTCATAATACAGTAAGTCCTTGATTTCCGTTGATTTCCGTTCCAGAAGCACGTTCGTAAGTCCGACTTGAGTTGTTCTCAAGTCTGAGAAAAGTCAGTCCTATACGCCTTTGACACGGATATACCATGTAAAGCATAACGATCCACTTAAATCGGTTTAAAATCTGACTAAACCTTTCCACACACTGCCATCATGTGGCCAAAACCCATTATTGCAACCAAAGGAAATTAATCTCACATGTCAGATATAACAGTGCTGTCTCTGTGCCTTTAAATCGCGAGGGGAATCCCGGACACCATTTTGTCTCGAGCTGTTTTCCACTGTTCTTGGACTTGAGGGTTTTCCGAAATTAGAATTAATTATTCACCATCAGGACAGCTTTACAGGACGGCCATTTTCTATCATCGTGCTTCCGGACTGATTCACTGAAACCGGGGAGGCCGACTCATTTTTCCCTGAACCCTTCCCCACATACACACGTACAATATACCAGACTTTAGACATTTTATACATTCACTTACACACTGAAAATATTGTACATAATTGTAAATGTTGGTATCTGGTGCACTGAAATCAGTGTATATTTTTTGTACAATGCACGTGAGCTACATCCGTGATTGAACCGGATTGAACAGAATCCTGGTCCGCTCGTATCTGTTAAAATTCGTAACTCGGATGTTCGCAAGTCGGGGACTACCTGTATCTGAGTGGAACAGTGTTCGCCTTCGTGTCTTAGTGTAATAACAAAAGTTTACGTTTGAATAAAATGAGGCGCCACAACGGACTAGTGTTGAAGTCATTAACAGTGTGTGTGTGTCATCACTCCAGATTTCCTCTCGTGACTCCAGGCTGTATTCAAGGGCCTTTTCATTCCCTTTTTCTCTTTATCAAGGGAGCCAATAATTCTGGAGCTGAACGTAGACACACTTATGTAAAAGACTTTATGATAAAAATGAAGCACCACGGCGGATTTATCATCATTTGTTACGCTGAAACACTTTAAAGCACAAAAAGCATCATCATCTCTTTAAAGTCCATTTGAAATCATTGCGTGCGTGTGTGTGCGTGAAAAAATCCTACCTGTACATAGTCTCGGCCTCCACGTCCCCGAACCACACGCGCAGGTTTGGAGCGAAGTTCTGCCCTGTTAGCTCCAGCATCGCTACGTCTCCTCCTCCGTTTAGCTGCGCGCACACACACACACACACACACACAACCACACGCATAGGCAGCCCATTAGTCTGGGTAAAGGGATGAGGGTGCAGTGATGCACGGCTGCTTGAGATTTCTCCTGGCTGCAGCCTCTCCTTTTCAGCAGAAAGCTCCGAGTGACCGGCACAGTTAATGACGAGTACAGAAAGATACAATCTGGAACACTGTGTGGCGGAATAAATTCTCCTAAATTGGAATATAATACGATTTATTGCATCTGTCTTTACAGAACTTTTTAAAACTTTTTTTAAAACACTTTACTCAGAACAACCGTACTAAAACTGACTAGAGCTTCCACTTGCTCTCAAGACATTACCACCAGATGTTTCTTTAAGGCTCCATGTTGATTTTCGCATCACACCGTTCCGTCAGATTTTTTTAGCTGCACTTTTATACTGTGAGTATCCCAGTTCTAGAACATGACGAAGGTCTTCTACTGGATTCAGAAATGGCGAGAAGAGAAGAGACCAGATGAACAGCCTCAAAGTGCGCCTAGAAATCTCTCCTCACATCACACAAGGCAGGTCTCGTCCGTGGAGTCATGTGGTTGAGATTTATTTTGTTTGAAAGAAGTTCTGCGTTTGTCTTGCATCAGCCTCGAGGTTTGACACGTGCGTACTGACGCTTTTCTGCTCACCACAACTGTACAGAGTAATTATTCACGTTACTGCGGGCTTTACTGCGGGTTATATCAACCACTTTGGGGATTATCTGTTGATCGCACTCATCAACAGGGCAGCTCTGTCCACAACAATTCTGTCCACAACAATTCTGTCCACAACTTTTGTTTGTTTTGGAAGTTTTTATGAACAACATAATGAATTAATGATGCCGTGTGTGTGTGTGTGTGTGTGTGTGTACCTGTAAGCTTTCGACCACAGGCACAGGGGTGACAGAAGAGTGGACTGGACCCATTCCCTCATAGAAAGTGTATTCTGCTTTATCTGTGCTGATGATTGTCCAAGAGGCACCGTCATTGATCATCTCTTTATTTGGTTCTTTTGGGCATGGAGTGGCCTGAGAGAGAAACACACCCACACACACAAAGATAATGCAGCAAATGGGCGCATACATTATTAAAGGAACAATTATGTCTATCAGATAGTCTAGTGCTAAAAGACAAGACAACCCAGGACAGTCGATTTACAAAATAATTTATGATCTAAAAACACTGCATTACTATTACTGAAACTAAGCAAACTGCATTCTCTGGGTGCCTGCAAGTTCGTGTACAGTACAGTACACCGAGTAACTTTTTTAAAAATTCTTCTTTAGCTAAACTTTTATGAGTGGTTTACTGGATCTATTGGATGTATAGTATATGTGCACTACACATGAAGCCTATTAGGATACACACACCCGATTAACGATGTGTATAAACACTAGAGACGGTACAGTCGACCCCTGAAAGTCACCAGAGTTAAGTTTTTTAAAGCACCGTAAAAAAATAAAAAACCGTGAATTTTTGGATGCCTATTTCTATTGTTTACACTCCCAGAACACTTTCATTTCATTTCAAACTCAGCTTAATACATGAATGTAAAGGTAAACCCGGATACTGTACTGCTGTGTCTAACGCAGTGTAAGAATGTAAAATACAGATGTTACCTCGATATGTGCTGTAATTCATACAAGCATATTGTCTTTGGTACTGTATAGAATAAATATGGTAATAATTCATATTTCACAGGCCACATGTTCCTTGCTTAGTGTTCTCTCTACAGTACTAAAAACGTATACAGTATTATATTTTATATGGCAGTTTAAGTTCTGAACTTGCGTTAATATTTTTGTTTAAAAATCAGGAAATTATATTGTTCTCAACAGTTTGCCGTTAAAAGCAATTAGAAAGAAAAAATCCGAGAACGACCGAGACCGCGACTTTGCAGACTAAGACTTCGACTGTATTATTCTATCCTGATACAGATGCTGAAAGCTTTCATATGTAAACTAGCCCTAAATTACTCTACACAAATTAATGAACTCAATCCTATCAAATAGACAACAACTCTGAAACAATTTCAAAATTCATTTTTTCCCCCCCAAAGCCAATTCCAACCAGGATCCCACACCCAGTCCGTCATTTGAAACTGGTATAAACCGGAGACAACGAAACCGGGTTTCACATCAGTGCATATTCTCTAATGAAAAAACACATTATATCTCAGGCACTGGTATTCAACATGGACTAATCATAACTATGGAATATTGATTATATTTGTGTTTACTACGTGACTCGTGTTCGTACTTGAAACTGGATGATCCTCTCTTGGGAAAGGCACAGGTACATCCTCTCTGTATCCTTTAGATAGAAGGCACACTTATGCAGCTGGGACACGGGGTCGTCTGCGTCCAACAAGGCCGTCTGCTTATCCACCTTACGGATGATCTGTACGTCAGTGAGACAGAGAACCGTAAAATGATATTAATAATAATGAAGAATAATGCAGGTTGTTATTACTTAATCTCTGCACAAACAAGTGTACTATGAATGGACGTATACTCAGGGAGAGAGTGATGCATGTAACAGGAGATCCAGTCGGGTCGTACTGAAGCCAAACTCTGCGAAACGTTCGAAGAAATTGAGCTTCGATCTTAACGGAGACTGATAACATGATGTACACAGTTGAGGATGCAGTTAATGTATTTTAGCATGATGATCGATATTTAACTGTGATTTCCATAGCTTCCTGTTTACTCTGAGCAAAGTTTACTCTGTTGGTTAAAACCCCACCACACACACACACATACACACACACACACACACACACACACACACACACACACACACACACATACACACAC
>CM059205.1:23263246-23400746 GCA_030347435.1 Clarias fuscus
ACATTTCTGTGGTCACCTCATCTGTCTTGCTCTGAGTTTATAGCATTTTGTTCTTTTTTTTTTTTCTTTAACCTCTTCACCACAGACAAGTTTGTTTTAAAACCCCTACAAGAATTGTGCTTCGTTGTGGTCTAGTCACTTTTTTTTTTTTTTACTGTAAAGGCTTTACGTCCGCGTGAACAGTTAATGGATGATTCACGTATAGCATATCGTACAGTCTTGTGTCTAACTAGACAATGAGATGACTGGAGTATTTTTAGCCACCGAGTGCATACTGTACCTCTGAGTCATTCCTGTGTATGTGTGTTTGTGTAAACCACCACAAAGTAATCATAATCCTGAATATATACATCCATTACAGCCTCGTCCCAACTGTCGCATTTTCCCTGAAAAAGAAATCAAATACAAATGCAGTTAATTTCAGTTTGGTGTATTATTACGGTAGCAGCCCTACCATAATGACATGCTTCCATGCTTTTTATTTCCAGTTTCTCTTTCATCTCCTCACTCGCTTGGTTGTTGACTGGTTCTGTTTAAACTTCCTGCATCTATTGTGATAGTGGAGATTGCTCATGAATTCCAGCTGGAAGGAGTTTTTTTTTTTTTTGCTCTAATTCTTATTTTCCGTGTGCTGATTAAACAGCAGAACTCCGAGATCTCACGTTGCTGTTCACTCAACACTGAGGGAATGGCGAGAAAACGTTTACCTGGCTGGAGGCCACTAAAACGGACTCTCTCTCTCTCCCTCTCTCACCTTCTTCCTCTGCCTCACATGTACTTTTTGCTCAACTCTTGCTCTCTCTCTCTCCCCCGCCCCCGTCTCTCTCCTGGCCAAAGCTGACAGCTCTCCCAGAGAGACAGGAAGCAGCCCTCACATTTTTTCCCCACATTCAAACAATAATAGGAGAGGACCCTGGCTATTATTTTAGCAGCGACTTGCCTCTTTATCTGCTCCGAACATAGTTTCCTCTCCGTTTGAGAGCCGCTTCCTCTTGCTAATGTCATTAGAGAGAGAGTGTGTGCATGTATGGGCAGGAGAGGCAAAAAACTGGACGGCTTGGTCTTTGGTTCTAACTAGAAGTATGTTTCAGGGGAGGGAGAGAGAGACAGAGAGAGACATGGACAGAGAGAGAGAGGGAGCGAGGGGTGTGCAGAGGGGGGTATTTGTGTGTTCATTTTTCTTGAACTAAAAAAAATCTTTTCAGAGCTTCAGACTCTTATTACCGCTAAGAAGCTTTCACTCATATTCACAGGAGCTGTTCAGCTTGTGAGCACTGACACTTCTAACAGTACATGTTTTTAGCAAGTTAGTAACTTATTGTTTTAGTTTTAGGGCTTTTTTTATTTTTATTTTTTTTATTTCACCAAGCACTAATATAGTGTGTAGCCTTGATACGTTTTGTCCTGAACCTGCATTTATCTTCTTGCACTCCTGAACTGGATGGGATTCCAGTCTCTGCAAGTGAGTATCTGTCTTTAGTTTGGCTTATATTCTTTATTATTTGTGCTGAAAACATTGCCTTTGGATGTTTTTTTTGTCATTAAAGTCATATTCAGAGAGAGGTACTAAAGTCCATTCTGTGCTTACAGCAGTTCTTTGGTGAAATACTGTTAAATGGCAGATATTGCTATAAGTTTGTCTTTGAATATTTCGTTAATAAACAGAAGTTTGTTGTCTTTTTTTTTTTTCTGACCACTTCCCAACTTCATAATGACAAGATATTCTTTGTTAAGTCGCTTATTACATGTTATGCTTGTGGCTTTCTCAGGACATCAAACCTCCTGTAGCTTCAGTCAGACAATGTCTCGTCTAATTCAGTTTTTATTGTTTAGCTTTTATATAATTAAAATAGAAGTGCAAAAGTAAAGGGAAGTGCAGATTTTAAATAATTGAATTTATGTTAACTTTTTTTTAAAGCCTAATCAATGATTAAACAAATGGCCAAATTAATGAGCGTCATACTGTCTCAGAACCGGCCCTAAATTATCGGTGATGTAACTCAGTATATTTTAAGCTTCCAGCGTTTTCCCAGCAGGGGTCTGATTATGCCACAATATCCGATTTGGTGAATTTTGTTTTCCTTAGCTCAGTCTGAGAACACCGTTATTATTATCAGTATAATAATAAGCCAGAGCCATTGTTCCCGCTGGGAAGCATATCGCCACCTGGAATGTTTGGGAATATTGTTTTTGTCAATGGGAGTAATGGGATGTACCTAGAAACTTGGAGCTGCTCCATGAAGGCTGTAGGCTTTTAAAATAATAATAATAAAAATAATAATAATAAAATTATGTACATTTTTATGTACGTCTTTGCAAAATGTTAATACTGAGTGACGGTTATGGTGCAATGTCTATTTTAAAGTCTGGCCATGTTTGCTTACTTTAATTAATAAAAAGGCTCCGGGTATTTTGCAGGAGACAGATTTTCCTCTGGATAAGGAATGATGTGAAAAGCAGAGAAGGTTTTAAGTATAAGAATGCAGAAACTTAGATTTATTGATTCCCACAGTGAAGTGATTGTTGGCAGATATTGTTTTAAAGTCAGTCATTTCATAGACATGACAAGGTGGGATTTATAGCCTTCCTGCTTCACATGTGGCAAGCAGCTAATCCAACTTATCCCACACACATACACTGCATATTATACCAAATCCAGACATCGTTTTAGAACTCGGGAAGATTTGAGACAGCTTTTTCACTGAGCACACTGAGGTGAAACAGGAAGGGCAAGCATTAACACATCAGTTCTCACTGTTCCTGTGCTTTCCTAACAGACGTACTGTGCCGCTGACTCATCCTCACTCCTGGCACCTGGTGAAGTTATCAGACGCACCCTCTGTGCCTGGTGCAGCGGGCAGTTCAGAGGGCCCACTGGCCATGCAGCTCCACCCCACGCCCTTCAGTGTACCGTGGCAATCTGGGGGTGACAGGTAATGATCTATATACTGTACATATACCTTTACATGTCTTCCCAAGCCCTCACATAGAGCTTCATATAAAGGGATCCCAGGAAGGACCCATGATGCCCCATCCTCATTCGTTGTATCAACAAGTAGCCAATTTAACCAATGTACTGTATCTTTAAATGCATGGGAATAACCACAGCTGAAGGGTGACGACATGAGCTGATTCATTTATTCTGCATGTATATGCATTTCACCAAGGGAAATTACAAATCTCTAATGACTGTGCAAAGATAGATATTATCTGACCTCGGGTTTTTGTCAACATAAACCTTGCTGAGTCATGTTTCCCTTTCTTCTACTTTGGGATGGAGACAGTCCATACAGATTTGTGAGCAAAAATCAACAAGAAGAGGAAGGAGGAAAAAAAACAGATTAATGAGGACAAAAATTTAAAGGAAAAAAAATTCTAAATCAGTATCTTAATTTTGTCGTTGAAAGTAATTCTGATTCTTTGATTGATTACGGTTAGCTGTTTAGCAAACTAGTTAGCACTATGGCCTCGATTCCTGCCTCAGTTTTTCCTCCAGGTACTCCAGTTTCCTCCCACAGTCGAAAGACCGGCTAATTGCAAATAGTGTGTGACTTTGTGTGCCCTACAATGGATTGGCACCCATCCAGAGTGTGCCCTGCCTCATGCTCCGAGTCTCCTGGGATAGGCTCCAGGCCTCGCGTGGCCCTGTACAGCATAAGCGGTATAGAGAATGAATGCGTGAGTGAAAGTGGTTTGTCTATAGTAACTCTTCCTTTAGGATCAAATGTGCAATTGTAGATACATCAAGTGTATCTGGGCTTTTTTTTATTTCTTATTTTCTGTCATTATACTGGAAATATGTTTGATTATCAAAGACAATGAAATCCCAAATCCCACACCTTCCAGTCTTGAACACTTTTAAAATGTCTCAAGTGATGATGATGACAAAAGTAAATACCTGTATTCTAATGTTATATTATATTTTTAAAAACTCTTAAAATATTTTATTGATTTAATTGACTGATATACAGTACCTACATCTTTTTAGTAGGCCTAAAACTAACGTTGCACAGTTCTATGCACCATTACTTGCAAATGGTTCCATTCATATGGTAACTATTTACAAATGCTTCTGTAGCGTCGTCTCTGTGGAAATAACCGTGCATTTGAAGTGTCTGATGATGATATAGCTGATGATGATGAGGATAGGATTTCCTTTTGGAAACCTAATTTCCTTTCTTTTTAGTACTGCCACTGATGAGAAAGAGAAGCTCTGTCAGACATGGCTCAGTTGCATAAAATAATAATAATAATAATTTACAACGGCTATATAAAAGAAAGTTTATGTACAATATATACACTAAGGGTTTTATGAAATACTGATTGTAATAATTTCACTTCCTCTCTACCTCTTTGACTAGTGAGCTGTCCGTGCCTTTGGGCCACCTATCCCGGCACTACAGCACAGACCGCAGCAGCTCTGTGGGGAGTATGGAAAGTCTGGAAAACCCTCCAAGTCAGGGATACTACGACAGCCAGCTCTCTCCTATTGACCCTGCCATCTTTAATAACAAACGTGACTCAGCTTATAGCTCTTTTTCTGCAAGCTCAAACACATCTGACTACACAGTATCTTTGCGCCCTGAAGAAAACAGCTCTATGGACAGTCTCCTGCAGGGCTTTGGCCCCTCCTGCAGGTTTACAGAGGGTCATTCACATTCTGCAACCAGTGGCGCTGGAGAACTGCACTGTGAAGAGGGGGTTCTCAAGTCGAGGTCTCTGCCTCATAGGCCTGAGGCTAAAGCACGCCCATCATCCTATAGCTATGAAGAAGACAAGCGTGGACCTCCACAACCTCCCATGAGGAAGGATAGTTTTAGGGCAACCAGAGGCCTACCAGAGGTTTTGGATAAACGTTGTGCGTCTGCTCCTGTTGGTGTGTCAAGTTTGACCTGCTGCACTGTTGAAGACCCTCAGTTTACCCACAAGACACTGAATGGGAGTGTGTGTCTGAATGGTCAAGAAAATGACCAGGACTTGAAGGGAAACAAAACAGAACCATATTACACAATAAATTCTCAAAAAGAATTATTTACAGATAACCAGGTCGGTTCGACAGAAGAATGCCAAAAGAGCAGTCATTTCCATCCCACAGAGAGGCATTCAAGCAGGCCTAATCCTCCAGCAGCAGAGAGTCTTGATGGCCAACTCAATCATTTAGGTAACACTCTCCAGCCCAGGATGCACAGACATAGTGCTCCAGAAAAATTACTTATCTCTCAGTTAAACATGATAGAGCTCTCCAGTGACAACAGTGCACATTCCATGTCCCCTCTCAGTCTGTGGCCTAATCCTCTACATCCTAGGGAGGAATTAAGTGAAGACAGTTCAGCTTTAGCTCAGGGTAAATGGGGAGGAAGCAGGTGCTCAACACCTGGTTCACTTACTACATCAGAGCTAGAGGAACACAGGGTGGATGGAGAACCATTTGATTCAAGCCAAAGACTTACTCCTGTCCACCATTCTTGGGGAAGATCTGTCAGTGTTCCAGCTGAAACTTTAGCAAATGGATTTGCTGCGTCTGTACCCTGTGTAGAATCTCAACTTCAAGAGAAAGGTTTTGAAATCATTAGTGCAGCATCCAGCATGGACACTCTGCTTGAGAACCAGGAACAAGGAGAAAGTAAAGGAGATGATGGTGAAATTTCAAAGCCCTCTCAAAAGCGCCAGTTTCGTTCATCTAAGTCTCGTCGTAGAAGTGAACGCTTTGCCACAAACCTTCGAAATGAGATCCAGAGAAAGAAGGCTCAGCTACATAAGAGCAAAGGCTCTGGTGATCTGCTATGTGATGGAGAGACTTTAGAGGAAGAGGATATGGAAGAAAAATCCCCATCAGCTGTGCCAGCCATCCATCAGCACAGGACCCAAACACAGACTAGTCAACACAACAGCTCTCAGAATTTTGGTCCCTCTCAGGCCAGAACAGTTGCCTTAAACTCAACATTTCCAGGCAGATGCTGTGGAACAAATTCTGCAGAGCATTCAGGGAGCAGGAGTGAAACTATCCATCTTTCACAGAATGAAACTATCCATCTTTCACAGGAGGAAAGCCATGGAATCCAGTCAGCCGAGGTAAACAGACCTGTATGCGTGCGTGTGGTCGAAGAGTTGGCACCACCAGGTAAAGCCAGACGTTGGCGCTGGACACCTCAGCACAAGCTACAACTAGAAATGGAACAAACTGAAATGAAGAAAAATGGTGAGGGAGTAGTACCATCTTCTTCAAATCTTGTCAAAACAACACGGGGAAGAGTTGGTTCTTCAGGTGGGCGCTCTGCCCGAGCTGATGAGTGTGACATCCTTACATTCGCAGACCGCAGAAAGTTCTTTGAGGAAACTAGTAGAAACCTGAGCCAGTCTGTTACCAACTTAGCAGCCCTTACAAGTCATCGCCAGAGGACAGAGAAGCATGGGAGAATGAAAGGTCCTACTTCTCCTGAACCACTTGAGTCAGTTCCTGACCTTGGACGCAGGAGGTTTTCTTACCAGGGTGGAATAAACGATGGAAACTCCGTCAATTTGGTTGATACAAGAAGAAGGAGAGTGCAGCAAGAGAGAGACAGAGAGAGAGAAAATACACTGGAGAAAGAATGGGAGAAGGAAAGGGAAAACGAGAAACAGAGGGAGAAGGAACGAGAACAAGAGAGACGTAAAGAACAGGAGAGAGTGCAGGCATGGGAAAAGGAGCAGGAGAGGGAGAGAGAAAGAGCAAGAAAGGAAACCGAAAGAGAACGGCAAAGAGTGCAACAGATGGAGAGAGAATGGGAATCCAGCAGGCATCACTTTTATGCAAGGCATGACCTCAACAATCCCACTGTGCTACCACCTTTGCCTCATGATAACCTAAAACAAACACTTGCATCTCAAAACCTATCCCTGTATAATTCACACTCTGACAGTTTGCATAACAAGCCCGATCATGACATCCAAAAGCCATGCTCAGCCTTCCGACCTGTAACTAGCCAGCAATATCAATCTGACCATTACCGTCTACACCCTGGATACAAGGCAAGGAGCTGCACTCCAACAGAGGTGAGACTGTCACTCATAAATACATTTAATATTGACACATTGCAGCATACACAAGAGATGTGCAGAAATCCTTTTAATGCTTATGGAGCAAAACAGATTGCTTTTTATTGAGCCCGAATGTTGGAAAAGAGCCACTTGCTTTATGACCTTAGCAGGCAGCCAACAATAATATTGGACAAGATTAATGCTTTGGGAATTGTTGTTCCAACCTAGCATCTACAGGAAGCTATGTGAAAAAGAGTATTTAAGCACACTTAATCTCCCACCCCTATAGAACCATACAAGTGGCCTCTTGGAGGTATATGTCGATCCTTTGGAGGCAAAATAGAATATGAAAATTAAATGAATGCAAAGTTCAAAATTTCTATCAAATTTTTTCACCTTGTTAATAATTGCACATTTACATCTTTAAATAAATATGTCACAGATTTGCTGTTACACCGACAATAACTATTTTAGATTTACTTTAAACAGGAAGAACAATTACATATGACAGGGTTTTACTGTTTATTGTCCCCAAGTGCATTCCTTTCTGAGAGGAAAAATAAAAAGATTGTACAAAGTCCTTGTAAGTAGAGTGGTCTGTAGCCAATTAATTACATTTTGCAGAAGAGCTTTCCACTGGGTTTCTCTTGTGCCTCAAGTATCAGGAAAATGACAGCATCTGAATCAACATGTTCCTGTTTTGAATCATTTGTCTTCCACAGGCTTTTCCTGTACATGAGCTGGAACAAACAAAACTAAGGAGGAAGTTTAGCCTGTCTGAACGGTATGTTCACTTCCTATACTTGAGGTCACAGATTACTGTATCTTAAGTGTTTTAATAGTTTGTGATTGTGAGCGTTTGACTTGGAATCTAACTATTAAATGTTCCATCGATTTAAAGCTTCCCAAGGGTTTTATACATTGTGCAACAGTAGAAGTTTTAGCTATTCGTTATGACTCATTTTCTTTTTCTTTAGGGACTATACTCAGTGTCGACGAGATTCAAGACCAGGAGAAGTTACTGCGGGTCGAGGATTCCAGTGTGAATGGAACAACAGACTTCAAGATGGCAACACTGAGGGTCATCCCCTCACGTCATCAACACTTAAGAACCGTGCCATGTCCGAAAATGATCTCCGCGTACAGACCAGGTGTCTTCGTAGCCATTGTGCAGCTGTTAGCAATAACAGCAGAATGTCTTCGTCCATCGTCAGGGAACTGGATGAGAACACTGTATCTGTAATTGAGACAAGGAAGAAAAAAGGCCCACCTCCTCCTCGTCCACCACCTCCGAAATGGGAGCAGTTCCATAAAAGAAGGGCATCTCACCACAACCTCTTTTCTTCCCAACCTGCTTCTTCTTCCCAGCTACAAACCTACACGGCCGGTCCATCCGCTTCCCTTGAAATGACTCGTCAGCGATCCTACAGCCTTCCTCCAAGGGATTATGCAGAAAGTCACCAAGCACCGCCGAACCCTGTCTTAAATGAAAGAGCTTTCAAACCTGTGGACCTGCCTCCAAATGAACGAGACACTACCAGAATTCAGACGTACGACACAAACAGTTCAGAGGATACAACAACATCCTCAAATGAGTCGAATCAAAGGTATGTCTTCTGTAAAGGATAATGGGGACTTTAAGCAACAATGGCTGTAGGGATGGCTACAATGGTCAGAACTAAATGTTCACACCATAGCCATAGAAACCCGTAAGAAACAACTCCAACGCTATGGAAGAATATATTGTTTCACACTCTTTGTTGGCAAATCTCAGCTTGTATTATTTTTAAGATATCAGCTGATTGAATGAAAATTGCTTTTGGCCAAATTGCTCTGAATTCATTTGAAATAATATTGTCAATATGTGAAATTAAATCACTTGAAATTAGCATTCTGGTGCTTTTGCTGTAGTCTGCAAACAAAAAACAAAAAACAGGTCAATTCGCACATGTATGCAGTAGAGCTGTCCCTGCCGTTGATGTTGCTTAAGGACCCTGTTTCTTGTCATGCTTCTGCATTATCGCTCTTACCTCATATCTCATTTATGATTACTTCATTGTGGATGACCTCACTCATGTCTCAAACTTCTGTCACATTTCAGACTTTCTGAGCAAAGCTTGACCGAGCCTTCAGATCAGTACAAACCGGCTGTGGTGAAACCATTGATCTGTAAGCACAAAGCGGAGTGGGACTTGACTTCTCACAGCTATACGGCTACAAGCAATAATGTTAGCAAGTCACCAGTCCCAGTCCCTACCCTGGAGAATGGGTCTTGCTCTGGACCTGTCTACCCCGAGTCCTACTTCTCAATGAACTACAACCACCAGCAGCATTTACAGAAACAGCCTCAGCAAATTTGCATGCCTGGCACCACCATCAAGATTCTTGAACCTTCTCCCCAAAGTGTACCTTCCAGTGAGGCTCAAGTGTCACCCTTTGAGACAGACATAGATGAGTTCCACGAAAATGAAGGAACAGCAGTGGAGCAACAAAGGCAAGCAGAAGACAGAATAGAGATGCAGTGTTTTGCTCAGCCAGTGACGGTACTGGAGACAGACATCGACATGGTGAATGATGAAGAAGCGTCTTCATCAGGGATGAGGAGAGGGCAAAGGACGTCCATCGTGGGCTCGTTATTGGAAGAGGATTGCGGCGGAGCTGGAAAGGAGCTTATGGGAGAACTGTTCCCTCACTATACAGGGAGTGGAGCAGAAGGCTGGAGAGGAGGCAATATTATGAGTGGAGACATGGTAGAAAGGTATGTTAGTACAAACGTACTTTATTTGTATACTATGTGGCATTCGAAAAATGCAGTTTGTAATGGCATCAGGATTGGTAGAGGGAAATGATTGCTTTGCAGGGTTTCTGTTACTTGGCTTAATTGCTTACACTGAATGGTTGTTGCCCCAGGTCTTCTAGACAGAGCCCTTCAGTCCCACAGGGCTCAACCTATACCAGCTACAGAGCGCCCACCAACAAAGCTCAACTCCTCAATAAGATGCCAAACTTCTCAGAGATGCAGGAAGAGAATGAAGAGCTTAATTACAAGGTTTGATCTAATTTGCATAGATTGCATCTATGTTGTAGGTTAGCTGAATAAAAATACAGAGTTTCTCAGTGGTGCACTTGGGAAGGCTCCTTTTCTCATTTCTGAACTGTGATTTTTCCATGCTCTCTGCAGAGGCAGCTGATGGAAAGCTTGCGTAAGAAACTGGGTGTGTTGCGGGAAGCCCAAAGAGGTTTGCAGGAGGATATAAGAGCCAACACTCAGCTCGGAGAGGAGGTGGAAACCCTGGTGCTGGCTGTCTGCAAGCCAAATGAGGTCGACAAGTTCCGTATGTTCATTGGAGACCTGGACAAAGTGACAAGTCTTCTGTTGTCGCTCTCTGGCAGACTGCTTCGAGTAGAGAGTGCTCTGGATTGCTTGGACCCAGAATCAGGCCATCGTGAGAGGGTGAGGTGTGGGTGGGAGAGGAAGAAATATACATGTCCTATGTTTCTAGATTCTACTGTTTTTTTGTAATATATATATATAATCTTATGTTGTTGAGTTGTGCTTCTGTGTTTTTACATGGTGTCATAACTTGATTGCTTAGTGAGGGTCACTCACTGTCTTGTGATGCATTTCTCTTATGGTACTCTAGCTCCCCCTGTTGGATAAGAAGAAGCAGCTCCTTGCGCAGCTGGCTGAAGCTCAGGAGCTGAAGGAGCACGTGGACCGGAGGGAGGAGGCCGTGGGCAGAGTGCTGGGTCGCTGCCTAACTCCAGAACAACTGCGTGATTACAGCCATTTTGTTAAGATGAAGGCAGCACTGCTGGTAGAACAGCGGCAGCTGGATGATAAAATCCGGCTTGGGGAAGAACAGCTCCGAGGACTGAAGGAGAGCCTCGGCCTGGGATACGGCCCTTACTGAAGCCGGAACCAGAAGTAAAGTACAGGAAGGTCGCATGTGCATAAGGGCACATCAATGGGCACACAAGAAAGTTTCTGTTAAATAATTGTTTGTATATAAACATTATAACATATCTTCAAAACTGACAGTCAGAGACTTCTTAAGAAGAACAAGCACAGTGAATTTATCGGTGGCACTTGGTGGCACTCCTTCACATAGCAGTAATACTCAATGTTGTATGTTGAGAAATCAATAACGCTAAGCAGTAAATGACCTCAAAATACTACTCTATGCCACATAATGCTGTGTATGTATGTACAGTATGTGCGCATGCGTGTATCTCATTTAATATAAACTGAAGACCTGTCCATGCACTGCTATTTATTTATTTATATGTCTCAGAAAAATCAGAGAAAGATCTCAAGAGTCATGTGGCTTCTGTTTACCGAGATTTGGTCACTTTTGAACATCAGCAAATTAAGCACTAAAATCCTTTGGCCCAATAAAACATTTTTTTTTTTTTGACAGACAGTGTTGAGCTGTAACATCGCTAAACAGCACTCTATGTTCAAACTGGAATTTGTTTCGTAACAAACATTACAGGACCATATTCTATAGATATCCATCTTTTCTTACTTCAGTCAGGTCGCAGCCGTCTGTGTGTATCTGGTATTCTGTGGGTATTTGTGTTCTGTTCAGGTAACAGTCCACTTATTCAGGCAAATCATAAGCAGTGATGACATTTTTGCCTTTTTCTTTTCATTATAAGGTGCTTTACTGCATTTTGTTTTCATAAGGGACAGATATCAGAAAATTTTGAGTTGATGCCAAAGATTACTTTTATGTATTAACACAAGAACAAAAACATGGTGCTTATTTTGGAGAACTACATGCAGTAGCCTAGTCTTTAGAGGAAATTCTTGCTGTAGCTGTGTTTACTCCGTGTAGCTGTGTTTAACATTTTGATCACTTAACACCAGTTCTTACATTCCTTGTGTTTAATGCTCATGCTCACGGTGTTGCAAATGTCATACGTAATGTACTGTTTCGGACCGAGCAAACTGCTTTTTAATTAATATCCTTATCCTCTTTAGAGGAAAGAATGCTGCTTTGTTAAACATTTATTGTGCTGAGTGTTTAAAACCAACAGTGTATTAAACGATACATTGTCAGGTTTCTTTTTTTCTTTAAAATTTTAGATTTGCCTTTCAGCATTTAAAAATACCAAAGATGAATGTGCATTTGTTATGGTAAACATTTAAAAAACTATTTTCATGTATACTTTTTTTTTTTTTTACTTAATGTATATACTGCATTCCTCTGTGATCTTTTTTTTAATTGTATCATACCTACGTAAAATTTTCACGCTGGAAACGTATGAAAATATTCGGTGATCAATTTCACCAGGTTTTGGTTTGTTAAAAATCCAGTGTGGAATACTGTACTATTGGTTACAGAATATAAATATTTTAAACTATGCGTTTTGTTTCTTTTCACATATGATGATACATGTGCAAACATGAGCTGTAGTATTCCAAAGGCCTTCCAACTTCCTTACGTTACCTCATACAGAAACTTAAATATATAAAATTATCATTATGAAATTAAAATCCTTTTTTTTTTTTTTATATAGGAATGATATTCCCATGCTGTCCACTTTAATAGGAAAACCGATGCCACTTTTTCATGAAATTATCTAATCAGCCTACCATGTGATAGCAGTGTAAAGCATGAACTCCAGCAGGTAGAGGTCCAGAGCTTGAGGATATGATCTCCATGACCTTGACTGTGGCATAGTTGTTGGTGCCAGATGGTTTGTGGCTGGTTTAAGTATTTCATAAACTGCTTATCTCCTGGGAATGTGAACAGATGAATTTTTCCCTCCAGCTTCTTGTTCCTGGTTACCTGAAACTGGAAGTCTTCTTATAGCCCATCTGTCTTAATGAACAGCATTTCTCAAAATCATTTTGAGATTATTTTCTGCTCACCATGGACAGGAATTTTTATTTCAGGTCCTGCACCATAACTCAGGAACTCACTCATCAAGAAGGTACTTTTGCCCCACAGTACTGTTTTTTTTCCCCAGCCTTTGATTTTTACACCATTGTGTATAAATTCCAGAACTCCTTGTGGATGAAAATCCCAGACGACAAGCAATTTATGAAATACTTGAATCAGCCCATCTGGCACAAATAACCATGCTATGATCAAAGTCACTGTGGTTCTGATGTTTGATATGAGGCGATCACATGAACGGCTGATTGCACAGTGTTTCCAGTGTTCCAATTATGTTATGTTTGAGAACTTTGAATGCATCTTAGCAGTCATTTTACAGTTAAACTGTTTTTTTTACTCGCTCTAAAACAGTACTGTATTACCTTTAAGATATTTTATTCAAGAACCCTGGAGACCTAAGGTGAAAATCCCTTTAATAAAACTCATGAAATGAGCATAAACAAACAACAAAAAAAAAAAAAAACATTAACTAAAAGCAAGTTGAGAACATTTACAACCACAAAGGAAAACCAAAACTGTACAACCCTAATGCTGGATCACTGCTTACTTTTACTCGTTCATTAAATCATTAGGGAGCTTCATAACAAGAGGAAAATTTGTGTGATGTTCATTGTACATATTTTGCAATACCATAATGTCACCATCACACAGAGATGCACAAAAAACTCGTGGCCTTTCTCTGGTGTATTCTCCACCATGGTACTGAAGTTTGCACATTTATTTGTACAGGATGTCATAATGACCTGGTCGATAGAGGAGAAAGATGCGTGGCTCGCTACCCTCTGGGAAAATGTGGTGGTTAACTGTGCCACCCTCCCCTCGGTCCATGTATTCCACCAATATGGACACATTCAACGCCTGTGCTAAGGCTATGATGTGGATATGGTCGCTTTCTTTGGACATTGGCTCCACCTCCTACACAGAAAGAAAACATATATTAAGATTACATTAGTCCTACATAGCTGGTTTGAACATCTGTGTAGTTTCTTGAGCTCAGTGTTCCTCTGAGGTCCTACTTCTTTAAAGACCGTGTAGTTTCAGCCATGTCGTACCTGCTGGCAGAATTCTTTAACCGAACGTCCTCCCTCTATGAAGTGCTGGAAGAAAGCATGCTCTCTCTGCAGATAGCCGGAGGTGAGCAGCCGCAGGTAAACCACCACATAGTCTGACACACTCTGGTCATTAAAGGAGTTCAGCAGCTCTCTGAGGGCTGGCTGCTTCTCACACAGCTCAATCAGGTCCATGAACTAATGAAATAACACAAGTCAGGATTTACTAACTACAGCAGTATGCAGGCACTGTCTTCTTGTTTCTACTTACTGTGTTGTGAAAGTCTTCAATAGTGAACTCAGTAAAGCCCTGGTTCACAAGGTCCAGTTTGCTCTTTGCTGCTACTGCTTTAAACCTAAGATAGACATTTTTATACATCATTACCAACATAAAGGAAATATTACATACACATTATCAGTCAAATGTTTGGCACACGCCTTCTGATTCCATTTTCTTTCCTGATTTTTATTTCTTTCTACATTGTTATGCTAAAGGCATAGAAAATATGCAAAAATCTCCTCTGAACAGTTGATATTAAGGTGTGTCTGCTACTTTTGCTCTAATCTGAGGTGCTGTTTGTTAATTGCCGATTTTTGAGGTAACTCTAAATGAACTTCTCTTCTGCAGCAGAGCCAAGTTTTGGTCTTGCTTTCCTGGGATGGTCCTCATGAGAGCCAGTTCATTACGTTGCTTGATGAGTTTTGCAAATGCACTTGACAATACTGTGCTTGCAAGAACTATTACAGAACAGCTGACCTTTGTTTCTCAAAACAACAACTGTTGTTGTTGTTCCTCAATTACCTAATGCCATGTGTTATTTCACAGTTTTTGGGGGTAGGGGGGAGCCAGAATTGTTCTAGAATTTAGAAAATATTTAAAACTTGTTAGAACAGACTTTTGACGTCAGGACTGTGTGTATATGTATATAAATATATAAATAAAAGGGTATACAGCCTTGTAGTTAAAACCCACTGATTAGTTTACAGCTGGGTTTGGATCTATATAACTATAGGCAATAGCTAATCTTTTCCTATGCACTGTGTGTTAATCGCCCTCTAGTCCTTCAGTGTCCATTTGTGACCACATCCCTTGGTGGTTTCTTCCTCCTAATGCACAACTTCCTAACCCGTCTCCTGGAATTCCCCGTCCTGCACATTTTTGTAGTTTCCATGTGCTGTGTTTTTTTTTTGATTAGCTGGTTAACTAAATCAATAGTGTTAGGGCAGGAAAGACAGCAAAATATGCAGGACAGGGAATGTCCCAGGACCAGAGTGGGGAGACTGACTCTAATGAACATGGTAGGACAGATGAATCGCACACCTACAGGGGAAGCTGATGAATTTCACAAGGGTTTCAAAAACTATTTGCTCTATATACACATTTAGCAGAAAAGGCAAGCTTTACTTTTGTAGTTCTTTGCCATCGTCCAGTAGCGACTCCAAATGTGAAAAGCCGAAAGCTCTGTAGAAACAATTTCCATCAGGTCGCGTCTTCCGGATATATGAATATTTTTTATGAAGATCCTGTTGGAATAACAAATCTTTAAAAATACTATTCAAATGCATTTCCTTTTTGTTCCTTTTTTTCTTTTAAATGTGTGTTTATCTGTTCCTGTTTTAAAACCACATGTTATCCGAGTTGCCAAGTCTTACTTATTAGCTAGTTCTCCCCATTACATGATGGCTACAGAATAATAAGGATAAGACATAACGTAGTTTTTCCAAAACATGTGCAGTTCTGCCACTGTATCTTTGCAAACAGCTACTAATGAGGGGTAACAAGGCTAATGAAGGCAACAACTGCCTTTTTCAGCTCAGAGATGCCCACGATTGTCTAGCTTCATAACGATTGACAGGGAAGTGAGTAATGCCGTTCATCTCACACAGAGAGCACGGCCAGTTTTGTTCTCTTGGACTCCCAAATTTACATATGCTTTTCTGTTGTGTCATAGATTTGGCAATAATTCCTTTAAGAAAAATGGAATTTAGTTTTAAACGTTATTACATATATAACTAATTGTGCGCATGAAGACTTGGTCTCAACCTTGATCTTGAGTTGATAGATTGTGTCCTCTTCAGCATACTCGCTCTGTAGCACAGAGAGATCCTGTCTGTCGGACACTAAGGGGATACTGATGGCTATCTGTCTCAAGACACACACACACACACACACACACACACACACACACACACACACACACACACGAAGTGAGTGCAGGAAATATAATAACTAATTTATAACATTCACTGTAACTGGAAAAAACATACTGTATATTGTATTTAGCACACTTTCACAACAACAAAAAAATCACTGTACACAGTAAGCACAATTAATTCAATTATTTCGCCTAAATGTAATGCAGTATGTGCAAAACAAAAAGTCTAGCATTTAAATTCTGTCGCACTGCCCTCATGTTATAGTCTGTTTTCAGAAGGTTGGACACCAATTAGAGTTTACAAGTTCAAAAGAAAAACAATATACTATAAACAATATTGAGAAATATAAAAGAATTGAAGAATCATAGACACAGTAACTAGTAACAACCAAACACGAACAGATACAGACTATTCTGTGGACGTCCTTTGTGAAAATGCACAAGAGAGGACTTTTTCTCCTATGAGACTTCCTAACTTACTTCTTGCTGAATTCGGTCTTGCTGTGCCATAATGGCCTCATCGTAGGCCAGGCAGTTCACTCCTAGCAAAGAAAAAAAAAAAAGGTTAATGAGGAGTTAAAAACTGGGTCACTTCTGGGAGTTTTTAACACACTGGCTAGATTAAAGGACACAATCAGGAAAGATCTTTCTTCATCAGTTAAGACATGTTATAAAATCAGGACATACTGATCCTTCACCTAACGGGTCAAAAAACCTTTTAAACACCCTACCACAGTGAAAACCTTAACGGGAAAAAAGTGGAAAGACACAAAGACACACTCGACTGGTCAGTGGGGATCAGGGATTGGTCGTTGGGAACAATGGGTATCATTGGTCACTGGGACAAGCGCTGATCTGCAATTGGTCATTAAGAACAATGATGATAAGAGACTGATCCCCGGGAACAGTGGGGAACGGAGGGGAACGGGGGCCGGGTGCCAGGAAAGGAGATTGGACACTGAGGATGGGAAATCCTTTCGTCTTTGAGCACAGTGAGGACCAAATTGTTAGCTTGAATGGATAGCTGAGTGATGTAATAATTACATAACACATCACGTTTCTGGACACTTAAAAGTATAGCTTTAAGAAAGCTTGAGCTGCACCAGGATAACTTAAAATTTATCAACATTGTGCAAAAAAAAAAAAAAAACTTAATGTAAATCATCTGTAGTTTAAGGTACAGTATGTGACCATGTGCAATAACACACGCCCTTACTGTACTTATGCATATGGGGCAGTAATGGCTCAGGGGGCTAAGGCACCGAGTTACTGTTGGGCCCTTGAGCAAGGCCCTTAACCCTATCTTCTCCAGGGGTGCTGTATCATGGCTGACCCTGCGCTCTGACCCCAGTTACGCTGGGATATGCGAAGATAGAATTTCACTGTGCTGTAATGTATATGTGACAAATAAATGCTTAACTTAACTTACATACATACACGCATATACACACCCACATATACTGTACAAGTATATTTTCTCATCCTAAGCATTCCATTGTACTGATGCCCCTGTGTTGACATGCATATGACAAACTTGAACTTGATCACTGGGAGCAATGATGAAAGAGAATCGCCAAAACTAGACAGTTTTCCCACACTGCCCTGTGGAGAGGATCACAAACACCTGCACTCACCAGCGGCCAAAGTGTTTGTGTCACTAACTTTAACATGGACTTTACAGGCACGTTGGCAGTTGTGTTGTCATTTTCCAGGATATATTTTCGAACTTCCAAAACTGACTATTTAATGTCTTTTGAAAGTAGCTCTAAATATAGACACCAACGTCCCTCAGAGTTCCAGGCTGTTTGAGCTTAAATGAGACTCTCGTGCACGTGCTTACAGGTTTCAGTTATCACGAGCACATTTAAACAGGTGAAGTAAAGCGGGTGCGTGCGAGAGCGCAGTGTTGAGGCTGAGATGACGACGACTGCAGGCGGGCAGTAACGGCACCAAACCGCCGTGGAATTGTGCTTCTCCGTCAACCCGCGGCTAGATTATGTAGGCTGAAGGAAAATGAAGTGAAGACTTTCGCACTTTGTATGTAAACAAACAACGTTCAGCTGAGACGCCGACGACGGATTATGACGCGAACTGAGAGAGAACGACGCGGATATCATATTCTCCATGAATAAATCCAAGCAGCCACAATCGCAGCGCTGAAGGTATAAATGTGCTGTACAGTTTACGCTGCGGGAGATGACCTTAATTTAGACTGCGGCAAAGCATTAAACAAGCAGAACAATGCCAGATAAAACATCTCCCACTTTGAGACAAGGGCATTGACAGACTTTTCAGCTTTCTGACATCATTACAGTATTTCCTTTCTCTACGGCTACTCTCTACATTGCGGACAACAAATAAACATTTTCCCGAGGAGGGTTTTTTTTTTTTTTTAATAAAACGTATATATTATATTTAAAAATATATTGTGTGTTTTAAATGCTGTAGTTGAAGATAAAGATAAAAATTAGTATTTTATTTTTAAAAGGAATTGTTTCTTCTCTCACCCTCCATCTCTCCCTGTGATGTTTCCTGCTGCTCGTCCGCCATCTTGGATTCAGGGTTCTGTTTCCCCTCCTTCTGTGAGAGCGGTTAAATCCCAAACAGCTCCTCGTTACACGGACTAGGTCACTTGGTAATGTGTGTAATAATCGCTAAGTAGTGCACTACATAACCACTAGGGTGTTATTTTGGACTCAGCCACTTCCTGCACTTCCGGGTCAGATTTGTTCCGCAGCAACAGACCTTGTTGTGAAGCTTTTTGAGCTAATATTTAATCTAGACTTGTTAAAAAAAACAATATGTCGCTGCTATTAAACAGAGTTTTATTGTCGTTGAAAAGTGTGAGAAAAGGGTCAGCCCGGCGCTGGCATCATACTAGTTTGACAAGTTAGTTCTCGATTTATTCCCTTGTTTTGGTTACACGTGTCGAGCAAGACAGGATTGTTTCATCATCATTGTGGATGATGGTTGAGAGAAATGTTCAGTGCTCGTGCTTGTAATTTGATCTTGCGTGTGTGCTACTAGTAACTGTTTTGCCTCTATTAGGAGGAATGAATGTGAGTGGAAATGGTGTAGAAACTAAACATGGCATACTTTGAGTGCGAAATCTAACAAAGTGAGAACAAATATACCAAGACTATTAAAGATCAGTATTAACACAGGTGTCCAGTCTTGTCCGCAAAGAACCAGTGTGGCTCAAAGCTTTCATTCCAAGAAGGAGGCGTCTATAGACTCTATATACTTCTTCTATAGAAGTCTGAGAGCCTTCTCAAAATCTGCAGCCATGCCAGCCCTTTGCAGAGAAAACTAAAACACATCCTTAACATAAAATGTATTTTGTGCATGCAATAGGTTGGATGTGGTGACAACCATTAAAACTGATTATAAAAGGTAATACACATTAGAATAAAAGCCTCTTTTTATAAAGAATAAAGTTATGTTAAAACCAAGCACACCATTGTTTTTCATGTGAAATTCCCAATAAGTTTGTGTCACATGACCCTCTTCCTATTGAAAAAATAAAAGTTGGATCCAAGATGGCCGACTTCCAAATGGCCACCATGGTCACCACCCATCTTGAAACGTTTGCCCCCTCACATATACTAATGTGCCACAAACAGGACGTTAATATCACCAACCATTCCCATTTTATTAAGGAGTATCCATATAAATGGCCCACCCTGTACTCACTTTGACCACTGAAGTTCTATTTTGTTCTAAGAGTGTGAAAGAATTTACACTCAACTCTGGAGCAAGATTAAAAATGTTCAGTTTTGGCATCATACGCATTTATTAAATATATGCTTGTGTTTACAGATGACCTAATTAACAACATGGACAAGAAAGCAACATGGGACAGATTCTACACAGAAAACAGCAGTAAAGGAAAATTCAAGAACTTTGAGTGGTTCTTTGGCTTTCATTCAGTCAAAGACTCCATCCTGCCTCTGCTGCATTCCATGTCTGATCCTCCCATGCCATTACATGTCCTGGATATTGGCTGTGGCACCTCAGCACTGGGGCCCAGTATCTACACACACGCTCAATGTGCAGTGAAGGTCACATGTGCTGATATCTCCCCAATAGCAGTGCATTTAATGCGGGAGCATGTTGAAAATACACCAACGCAACCCTGCAATCCAGCATCCTCCCTCGACTTCAGAGAGATGGACTGCACAGAGCTGGGAAGACACTTTAAGCCCAGGAGCCTGGCCTTGATAGTAGATAAAGGTACAACAGATGCACTGCTGAGGTCCAAGGATGGGCAAGCAAAAGCTGGTCAAATTGTACAGCAGTGTCTGACCGTTCTGAGACCTTCAGGTGTCCTGCTGCAGTTTTCAGATGAAGATCCTGATGCCAGGCTGCTTTGGCTGGAGAAAGAGAGTCGAGGCTTAGAGGTAGAAGCTGATGTATCAGTACATGAAGTTGGAGAATTAAGAGGGGTCACTTATTTCTGTTATCAAATAACACCTTATACAGCGCATGACTGACACCTTGAACATTACAGTACTGTACTTTTGTTACTGTTATTTTGCATTGTGTAATTAAATTTCTCCATACCTTGGAATTGTCATTATTTCAGTGATTTCGACCATGATCATAATATTTGCATTGTTCAGTGTGGATCACAATCACTGGCAGAATGAATAGTAGAAAAACAGCTTTAATGAATGCAGATTCATTGGAATTATTGTAAATACGCCATTTTATTTGTAATATGCACAAGCAGCAGCTTAAAAAAACAAAAAGCCAAAATAACACTATACAATATTTTGACAGATTCCAAAACAGCCAAAATTTTATCCATACAAAGCATGGTTGAGGTTCATATGGTGTATAAAATACAGAAATTGGAACATAAATTGTAGACAATACAATGGTGTCCACATAAAATGTACCTCATTAAAAGCCTAACATTAATTAAGAACATGAACAATGAAGCACAAAACAATAGAGCAAGTGTTTAAAAAAATAAATCTGGATTTGTTTGTTTTTTTCAAGTCTACACATCTAAAGGACACATTATAAAAAGTGAGAAAAAGAAATGACAGCAGAAATACAGCTTAATTTAAACAAAAGAACAAAGTTTCTTCCAAAACAGGTTTACATGTAATTCCATCCAGTGGAAGTTTTGAAGAACATGACCATGTTATAACCATCAAACAAATCAGGTAACATGATTGCTTGTGTTCAGTACCTTAAAGGCTGATTGTGATTATGCCGAGAGTATGGATTATACTGGCGCCTTTTGTGTTTTTTCTTCATCACAAAGTTGTTCTTTGGCCAGGAGGGGGCAGCATGTGCAGTTGTATAATGGCCATAGTTCCCACCTTCTACCAAAAAAGAGCAAACTTATTATGACCAACACAGAGCACATGGTAACAATTCACTATTCTAAAACCTTAAACAGTGATGATGGTGTAGGCTATGAATTCATTACCATGATCAGCTTTTTTATCCTTAAAGCCGAAGTAAGAATTGCTGAACTGAGAGTGTGTAGGTAACCCATCCTCATAGAAATGGGGTCCAAATCCATCATAGTGCAGTTGCTGCTGTTGCCAGGCTAACATAAAAAATAAATACTTAAAACTGTATATTCTCTGAATACTTAGATTTCATTCAAATTATAGTTTGTGTTAAATCACATACTACCAGATGTTATATTTTATATATAAACCTCATTAGGATTTACAGTCGGACAGATAAATAGTAATAAAAAGGGACAAATTCTGAATTTTACCTCCATAATGACCAGAATCTGCCACTGATCCTGCTGGCATGTAGTTATTTTCATTTGGAGTCGGCTTGCAATCCAGCAATCCCTGACCATGTTCTACAAAATAAAGATTACTAATAAAAAGCTACCAAAGAAAAATACATTGCAATAATCTTATAAATACACAACAGTACTAAAAGTCACCATTTCAGAAGGGTCAGATTATTAATGCAAAGAAAACAGCTAAGGAGGTCTGAAATTACTGGGACATGTTAGCAAGACCTGGAAGGATAGCGCTGAACTGTCAACTTTGTGGAAGAAATGTGGTCAGAAAAATATCATAAAGGTTGTTGACAAACAGTTAAAGTTGCATGATTAAAAAAAAAAGTAGGTGATGCCCAAAATGTAAATTTCCTAATATAACAGCCATATTCCAGGACTCAAATTGCGAAAAGTTAAACTAAAGGTAACTGAATAAAATCTTAGCATGTGCAACTTTGTTTTTTTGCTGAGGCATCGTAATAAACAGTAGGGATCTTCAACTCAAGCCCTAGAGGGCAAATCTCCAACACTTTTCGATTGGTCTTCTGCTCAAACGCAGTTGAATTAACAAATCTGATAATTACTAGGATTTGAGTGTTAGTGAATTGCAATCTCTGGTGGAGACTGGTCCCCAGGACTGAAGTTGAAGATCCGTCTTAGACAGTGTAAACAAAACAAGGGCAAAGTAAGTTGTGTGTTAAATAATAGTACAATAAACATGTTTTCTCCACAAATGTGAAAATTTTTGTGGTTTCAATACAGACAAGAAATGAGTCACCAAAGAGTCCTAGAGTCTTGTACTTGTATAACTTACCTGTGACTACAGGGTTGGGAAGTTCTACACCCCAGGCCTGAGCAGCATGAGCCAGCAGCAAGCATGTGATCTGACGATGAGCGAAAGCATTCCAGTGAACCCCATCTTTCATGCGGTGCTGGAGGCTAAACCGAAAAAGAAAGTGAAGGTCTAGGACGTCCAGCCCATATGCATCTGCCAGCATTGCACCATAGAAGTTTGCCTCGATCACATCATAGCGAAGAGTCGGCCCCATGTGCTGAATCTGAAATGTGAGAAGATATTATGACAGATGTATTTGACTCAATCAGCCACACAGCTACAGATTCTGTAGACTACCTAGGTTCAACACAACACTTCTGTGCATCTATGCTGCCAAAATAATCATAATAATCATCATGTAAAGTACAATTTAGAGTTCTCTAGTCCAAATGAAGAACTGACCCACCTCAGGTACAAGAAAGCCTCCTATGATCTTCTCACCTAGAGGCATGGTCACGTTCCACACCACAAGGCATTCTTCTGGCAGAACAGCTTTTAGCTGCATAAAAAATTTGTTTAGGTTTTCCTTGTACTCTGGGACCCACTTATGGTTGTACCTGAAAAGCAAAAAAATAAAAATAAAAAATAAAGGCACACAATGCAGAGAAAAGAATACCTCCTGGTCAGGTAGAGTAACTATGACTCATTAAGCAAGTATATTTCACCTTCCTTTTCTGCTTCAGGTCATTGTTTTGTGCATGATTAAATAATAAACATAGCCTTTTGCATTGTTACCTTGATATATCCCAAACACAGGAGCTCACTATGACCATATCTGGCTTCAGCCCATGTTTGAAGTCAGCAAGGATGCTCTCCATGTAATGAGAGAAGACGCGTGTAATGAAGTAGAATCGGACAAGGTGATGGTCTGTTCGATACTGCCGAACCTCTCTGTACTGTGTGCCATTGTTCATATGACCTAGTCTTCCACCCTCTACTAAACTGTCTTGTTCAAACGACAGCTCACCCTGTTGAGAGAGGTGAGAATTATAAAAACTCAAGCACGTACAGTATTAATTAGGGACATTCAGTCATTAGGGCAATATGCAGATTCAGTTGTTGGGGCCAGTTCTGTGTAGAATTTTTTTTAATGAAAATGTAGTACAAGACAAACACTGCCAGGTATTTTATAAGTTAAAAAAAAAAAAAAAATGGGGATGGGCAAGACATTTACACCCCAAAAGATTGTGGTATAACCACTGCACCTATACAGTATGTGGGCATTTCCAAAATATGTTTAAATGCACACTAAGGGTGTGCAGGAAGTGAAATAAGGGAACCCAAAAGAACAAAGGATTCAGATGATGTTTTAGCATGAGCGATAAAAAGAGGTTTTGCGTCAAAGATGACAAAGTGGCCTGCCCGGTGTTCCAACCTCAAACCCAGTGAACACCTTGGTCATGACCCGGAACACTGACTCACACTTCAACACCTAGCGGAAAACCTTCAAAAAAGAATAAAGGTTATTGTAACAGCAAAAGGGTTGACATGTGGAATGGGATGCTTAGTAAGCACGCTTAGGTGTGATAGTCACTCCGGTTTTCTCCCACAGTCCAAAGACCTGCAGATTAGACTAATTGGCATTCCCAAATTGCCCGTAGTGTGTGCCCTGCAGTGGATTGGCACCCTGTCCAGTGTGTACCCCACTTCGTGCCCTAAATCTCCTGGAATAGGCTCCAGGCCACCATGACCTTGCATACAGGATAAAGCGGTATAGACGGAGAGTGAGTGAGTCAGGAGTCCACAAACTCATGGCCATTTGAAAGCCAAGCTTTAGCAGTTGCAATTTATATCATTTTAGGTTAAAAGCTTAGTTCTAGGTCTACATGAGAAACTAATAAAATGGTTAACCTGCAGGTTTTAAGCTAAAGGTTTAAGTGTGATTAGTGAGAATAAATAAATAAATAAATAAATAAATAAATAAAACCAAACATACCTTGCTTTTGAGCTGGGATAACGACAGATAAGAGTCTCTTTTTAAAAGCAACACCAAGTCTTTATACACAGATCTCTGAACTAGAGGAAAAACACACACAGGTTTACCAGCAGCTGCTTGCTATGCCATTAGTCAGGGTATTTTTGTGCTAATTAATACTCACTTGAATCTCCAAGAACAACAACAAATTTGTTATGGAGAAGTTGACTAGTTTGGCGATGTGTTATAGTCCTCATACCTTTCTAATTTAGACAAACTTCTACCCCAAGACTACAGTATAGCTAGGCAGCAACTACAACAGTCGTCGAGATGAAATGTGGTCTGCACTGCCTTTCCTCCAGTATAAGTACTCCTAAGATTAAACACCATGCACACAAACGTTATTTCTCAAGAATATATATTTTAAAAAAAAAAAGCACCATTCCCGAATTAGTCAATTCTACGAGCGATATTATGCGAGTAAGTGGGGTTCATATCAATCCTTAATTTAAAAATCAACACAGAAATTAAATGGGGTTGTTTGAATGCCACTGTCTTCCAATAGGGGGCGCGCTTTAACCACTGGCTGTTTGGATGTGTAGCAAATTTGCACACGGTATTTACTTGTATATGCAATGTACAGAGGAAATTTTCATACGGTTAAAAAAAAAAAAAGAATGACGTGAATCACAAACAAGCATTTATATAAAACTACACAATGTTTCTTTATTGTATACGAAAAAGGTTTTCTCTTTTATTGTTGTCTATATGACCTAATAATTCTCATTTCGTATAACTGTGCAGAGCATTGGAACACATGCTAAGGTACTGCTATATAGCTTTAGCTATAGCTTTTGCTATTTAGGATGACAAGACAACCTAAATCTATTCAGTCATTAGGGCAATATGCTTCTTCATTTGTTTGGATGGCATATATATAATCCTGAGTTATGTGTAGCATTAAAAACAATCCCCCCCTAAAAAAAAAAAAGATAATGTAGTACAATATTAAATGTGTCAGGTAATGCTGGCATTTTATTGTTTACAAGTGTAAAGCTGGGCCTGAGCAAGACATTTACACCTAAATGACTGTGGAAACCTGATGACTGCATATGTGGGGATTTCCCAAATCTAGGGATTCTAGTGTGAATGAGGATGTACTGTACCACCTTTAAAAACTGGTGGGCTGTTTTTAGTTCTCGATCCTGTGCTCGTTGCATGTTCGCCCTGTGCTTGGTGGGTTTTCTCCCACAGACCAAAGACATACAGATTAGGTTAAGTGGCATTGCCAAATGTGTGTGTGTGTGTGTGTGTGCTCTGCGATGCATTGGCACCCTCTCCAGGGTGTATCCCACCTCATGCTCAAGTCTCTTGGGATAGGCTCCAGGCCCCCGCAACCCTTTACACAGGATAAGTGGTAGAGGAGATGAATGAATGGTAAAAACTTGGTCTGGAGCTATTAACTAACTTAACTTAAAGTTTGCGTGTGTGTTGGTGTATACTGATGATATGCTATGATAATGGAATCTGAATGGAATGTATAAACATGTATACATGACCCTGAGAAAAAAAACGGGTTGGCTTTTGAAAAAGGTGAAAATAAAAAGAAATCTTTAGTTCTGGCTTGTTTTGATAAAAGTCCAGTTATCTCTAAATATCAAAATTTCCACTTGCCCCAAATTCTATTTTGGCTGATTAGCTGAGCCTTTTTTCAGTGTCGAACATTTTTGCACTGGAGAAACTCAACTCAACTTAATGTCTCACTCTGATATCTAAGCAACATGTTATTTCTTCTCCATTAAGATTCCCATTAGGAATCACAGCAGTGGATCACCCATTTCAGATATTTTGATTTGGCAGAGGGTTTTTTTTTTCAGATGCTCTTTCTGATGCAACCCTGACTATTTAAGAGCCTGGCACTGAGAGTGCACTGACTCGTTCCTTCTTGTTAGATACTGTATCTGTTTGGTCCCCCAATCTTTGCCAAGACAGGGGAAGATACTGCCGCTTAAGTTGCATCATTGCATAACGTTATTTAAAGGTTCCATATTTTTGTATTTCTTTGACAGATGTTGGAGCTCCCCCAAAGTGTATATGTTTATGCTTGCGCTAAAATATTCCTCAGATAATGCCCCTTTTTTTTTTTTTACACCTCAAACCCCCTCTGTTTCATTCCACTTCCACACTCTCTTGTCTATAAAAGAGCTACTGCTAAGCCACGCCCCTCCAGAGAACTGCAGAGCTGAGCCAGGGGAAGGTTTTCCTTATGTGATGTCACATTTTGGGGGAAAAATGTAAAATCAATAAAAGAACAAAAAGCAGGTATGTATTGTCTCAGGTAATTTGTCTTTAGATACATACTAGAGACCCATGTGAATGTCTAAAAATGACTAAAAAGTGAATTTTGCACAATTGGTGCCCTTTTATCATGGATAACGCATAGCTGTTGATATGTTGATTTTATTTATGTGGTTTTTGTATTATTTTATGGAAGGTGTCTTCAGTGTAAGCTATTTGTAACTGTTGATAAGTTTTTCCACCATGTAAGAGTCTTCAGGAAAGAAGTTCACACATTTTTTAAGTTTTTGTCAGCAACTTGGCAAACTGTAACTTGGAAAGAGAAAGCAAGGGAGGCTAGGGAGGAATACATACTGTACGTGATAACAGGAACTAACTTGTTTTGCAGAGGTTCTACAACATTGCATAAACTATAAGTGGATTAAAAAGAATGACATGCCATTCTGGATTAGAAAACAGTTCTAATTGCTCTAGTATAAGAGGAATGAAGAACGTCAGCTTATGTTATTGGGCAATAATAGATCATAATAAAATAATTCATCAGTCTGCATCAGAAAGAACTTATAATTTATTATTTTCATGCACCTATTTGCTAACAAGTATACCGCCTTTCATAAAATAATAATTTTCTCAATCACCAGAGGTGTATTTGGTATCGGACACTTTTGCATTGGAGCCATAAAGCTAAGGCTGTGAGACTTTTAAGTCACTAAGCAGATAAAAGCTGCATTTTGATCAGCAAGTAGTTCACTGTACACCAATCCATCGCAGGGCACACATGTACACACAAATTCGCACACTAAGGGCAATTAGGGAACTCTAATTATCTATATGTCTTTGTGGGAGGAAAGCGGAGTAGTGCTAACCATTATGCCACCGTGCCGCAAAGCTCAAAACGTAATTTATATATTTATCATCATTATTTTTTAGGACAACTTAATATTTATAAGAATTTGTAATTAATTCTGCTAATCAATAAATCCTTCGAGACGTCTGCCTCTGGTGGCTTCTGGCAGAGGCAATGTGATGCTGAGAAAACCACTGAACTGGTATTGGCTGGAAAGCTCATCACACGGCTGCCGCAGGAGATGGTGGTGTGGGATCAGTGTTACCATCTGGCAGCATTGGCAGAAGTAACTGTATGAGGACCATTTGGCAGGGTATCTTGGAGCGAGCATAATATATATAGCACATATATATATATATATATATATATACACGTATTAATTCATCTTCTATTCTGCTTATCCAATACAGGGTCACAAACAAAATATTACAGAAAAACATGAGAAATCAGGGCTATCACCATATTGAAAATGGAAACGTTTCTAAATTCAAGGACAAGCTGTGTCAGTGAGATCATACTAGAGAAATGAGAATGCATTATGGCACTACTGTCAGAATTGCTGTAATGGAAGATGGACCACACCTTCTAAGAGATTAAATAAGCATGTGTACAACCTATGTGTGTATGTGGCATGAGTTTAGGCCTACATACCCAGGTCCAATCTTGTTTTTTCTTTTTCAAAAAAATAAATGTGATCAAAAGTGCTTTTATTTTACAGACTATGTCATGTATTTAAATAAAACACTGTGGCAATGTATATATATGTGTGTAAATATATTGTTAATCACTCACTCACTCATCATCTATACCGCTTAATCCTGTATTCAGGGTCACGGGGGGCCTGGAGCCTATCCCAGGAGACTTAGGGCACATGGCAGGGTACACCCTGGACAGGGTGCCAATCCATCGCAGGGCACAGACACACACACATACATACACTCACTCACTCACTACGGACAATTTGGGAACGCCAATTAGCCTAACCTACATGTCTTTGGACTGTGGGAGGAAACCGGAGTACCCGGAGGAAATCCACCAAGCACGGGGAGAACATGCAAACTCCATGCACACAGAGACGGGAATCGAGCCTGGCTGGGGATCGAACCCGGATCCTGGCGGTGCAAGGCGACAGTGCTAACCACTACACCACCGTGCCGCCTATTGTTAATCAAACATGTAAAAAAAAATAAAATAAAAAAAAAAACCTTGCTAGACACAATGGGCTAATTGAACACTTTTAATATTTGACTTCAAACAATTATAATTAAAGTTTCTTTCTTTCTTTCTTTTTAACAAACACCAACTATTCAAGAACCAACTGGGTTTAAGACAAGTAAACAAATACTAACAAGAGGGTAACAATTTTAAAACAAATTAAAGTGAGCTGTTCAAAAGTATGAACTGTTCAATTTCTGATCAAACATACCGCTATACATTTTTACATGTATAAATGAAGTTACTTTAACAAAGAACAACAAAGGATATTAAGCAAAGTAGTCAATAGTGAAGTCAGCAACTGAAGCTGTCTACCACATGTTTGGAGTTCCATGGTCCTGCAAAGTTGGCTAAGAACTGCTGGTTTACCAAAGCTTTGGTCGTTTGATATAAGGTGGCAGCCATCTTTTAAACAAACAAACAAACAAACCAAAAAATGTAAGTTTCAATAAGACACAAATGCATACTAATAAATTTACATGATCGTCATGAATCAGTTTCTGGATACAAATTAATCTTAGTCAGAGGTGTAAGCATCAGCATCCGGAAACTTCTTTACCTTGGCTTTGTGATAGATTTCAAAGGACAGAAGCTCCTCTTGACCAGAAAGCACTGCAATTTTTTTGAAGGCAAAGAACAGCGCTCTTTTGCATAGTCTACTGGAAAATCCAGGTCCACTCACAAAAGGAGAGCTGGAAAAAGAAACCGTTGTGAAACTTGGTTATCAATGTTAACATACTCACTAGCTCTTAAGAAATTCTTCATCTTGTGAAAAGATAAGCCTTACCTAGTGTAGGAGTATCCAGTAGTGCTGTCTAGAACCTCGATGCTGGAGTCTCCCAGACACCAGTTAACACTGAGGTCCTTGCAATGGTCTGCACTTACAGCTGGCTCCATTTGCTCTCCATTCTGAAAGAATATGCTTGTTTGTTGGTATGGGGGACTCAGGGCATCTTTCAGGCCAGTCCCCAGGCGCTTGTTGATGGTGTCAGACACTACATCAGAGCTATGGCTAGTGCCACCTGGACAAAATAAATAAATAAATAAATAAATATAAACTAAGCAAATATAAACTATATAAATGGATCTCAAACATCTCATCTCAAGCATAATACACTGTGAAAATATAATGTGTTTCTCTGATGTTTTAAAATACAAGTGTTGGTAAGTGGCACATTAACCGCAATCTCTCAAGAACAATATAATCTCTCACCAAGAATGGCACTGGTAATGTACAGTGGCTTAATAAAGTGACTCAGCAGCGCTCCCTGAATTCCTGTGACAGTCCAGCGAGTGAGCTTTGCACTGTCAGACATGCAGCAGATGTAAGCACCCCAGACGCTGGGAAGCAGAAAGGCAGCCGGAATCAGAGAACCTTTGGAATGGCACTGCAGCTTCAGTGATGAGTAGCCACTGTCAAGAGACTTCCTGTGAAGATAGTTATCGTTTATTACTGATCAGCACAATAAGTTATTTAGGTGTTTGCTTGGATCTCATTACTTCCTACTCAATTTAAGTAAATGATTTAGATTAAATTTTATTAATGGGAACAAATATTTTACGCTGATAGGCTGTAAATCCCTAAAGATACAATCTAAAATTGTTTATGTAACAACCTCAGCAGCAACCTCATTTCCTCCCTCATCTGTTCCAACCACTCAGCATTCAGCATCACCAGGATACTAATCACCGACCTAATCATCCGTCACTCACTCACTGGTTTATTTCTTAAGTTAGATGTTTTTTTTTTTTTAATACTTAAATGATTCATAGGTCACTGTGTGTCTTAACAAACAAAAACATTTCTCTGAAATGGGTCAGGTACAAGGACTGGACTGATTTTATATTTAGCCTGAGTAAAACAACAACAAAAAAAAAGTAAACAACAACAACAAAAAAAACAAATACAGTCAAACTGTAACAGATATGCAAGCAATAAATTAAACCAAAAGTCATGCTGGTTATATAAGGGCCGCTTAATTCATCTGGCTGTTAAGAAATTGAATACATCAACAGAAAAGTTTACTTGACTAGTTAATAAAGATTTCTATTAATTTGGTTAGCCAGATAGGCTGTTAATACGTAATCCATCCTTACCATGCTTATCTTTTAGTGTTAGAGAAAATTTCTTTAAACAGACAAACAAACAAAAAAGTTTGTATTTTTGCACAAATATGCATGACCTCTCTCACACTTACAGTATGTACTGTGCTGCTCCTTTAGGTGTCTGGTTGGTGTAGAGGTGCAGGTACATCTTTGGTTTGAGCTGAAGCAGCAGCTCTGTGGGAGAGCTCTGAAATATAGAGAGCTCTCGAAGCTCTGGCTCAGAGCTGTAGAACAACATGAGCTGCTTATACAAATATCTAATAAAAAAAAGAACACATAACATACATAAATAATTTTAGGGCTACAGCACACAGACCTTCTAGATAACTGTGTGTTTAACTTTGTGGCAAAAGCTAACGTATAGGGTGATGCAAGGGTGTTCACATACTTTCGACCATATAGTACTGTAAGAGGGATGTAGCACAAATATTATTTAAAGCTTTTTTTTTTAAATCATAAAATCATAAAAAGAGTTCACTGGAGTGTGACACGCAACAGATCCAAATTACAGACAGGCTCTCAGGGAACAATATTATGTTAATGACACAATATACAAGTAGATATACTTTTTCTATGCTCCAAATAATTTTTCCTTACCTTTTCAGGGCTCTGCGTGCAATGACGATGCCATGGCAGTCATGCACAACGGAGCCCGTAAAACAGTGCCAACCGCTGCAGCAGTTTTGCCCTGTGCCCAATGCCACCACTTCGTAATGCTCACAACAGCGCCCTCCGGTGTCAGTTACCTCTGATACACATACAGATGATACATTTACAAACCTTCATATTTGCTGCTAAATACAAAACACAGGCTCTGAATCACACAAACCTCTCTCTAGGACAAATGCAGCAAGGCAGCTTTTAGTACTGTGATACTCAGGACATTCCCTCAGAAGTTGGTCAAATTGTAGGCTACACAGGGCTGCCACGCGATGCTTGTGCCAATCTGTGAACCTCACTGAAATCAGAATCGGATTAACCGTAATATGATAATATACACTCATGGAGCAATTTATTAGGAACACTATACTAATATTGGGGAGATAGCTCTCAACAGCTTCATATATTCATGGTGACATGCTGGAAACATTCTTTTGAGGTTCTGATTCATGCAGACAAGAACACATCGCGCAGTTCATCATGGGAATTTTTTTTCCCCATGTGCAGTTTCATGCTATTTATCTTCCATTATAACACTTCTCAAAGGTGTCCACTGGATTTGTATTTGGTGACTGGAAAGGGCACGGAAGAATGTACTCAGGTTATGACATTCATGCAATGACTGATTAGTATTAACAGGCCAAAAGTTTGCCAAGAAAACATTCCCTACACTACACACCACCTCCATCAGACTGGACTGTTGACACATGGATTCACGCTGTTGGCTTCAAGTTCTGAATACTTTCAATGTGCCTCAGGAAAAACTGAAGTCCAGTCTTCAGCTGTCCAGTTGGTAAGCATGTGCCCACTGTTATAGCCCATCCACCTCAATGTTTGATGTGAGACGCTTTTCTGCTTACTATAATTGTACAGAGTTATTGTATCCTTTTTGTCAGCTGGAACGCTCTCTGTTGGCCTCTCTCCTCCACAAAGTGTTTCAGTTAACAGGACTTCAGCTTTTTTTTTTTTTATTATTGCACCATTCTGAGTAAACTCTAGAGACTGTTGCGTGTGAAATGGAAAAAAAAAAAATCACCAGTTACAGAAGTACTTAAACCAGCATGTCACCAGCAATCATGACACAGTCAAAATGAATAAGATCACATTTTTCCCCCAGTGTGATGGATAGTATGAACCTGAAGCTTTGACAGTAGCTGCATGATTTTACACACTGCTGCCAAACATGATTAGATAACTGCACGAAAGAGTGTTGATAAACTCTGAGAGTGCACACTTTATAGCCAAATGTTTGTGGACAACTGACCTTCACACCCATATATACAGTACGTTTGCTCATTTAGATACAAAACCAAATTAAGTATTCAAACTTTGTCTCGTACACAACCAGACACAGTATGCTATGCAGCAAAATGCTTACATGACCGTTTGTGACCTAAGAATGAAAAGGTAGATAGAATAGGAAGATTTTACTGCAATAAAGGAAAAATTTCACTAAGAAAACCAAAAAAGTGGGATGGATGTAGTATCTAAAAATTTACAGATTTAAAAGTTACAATAAAATAAAATTAAGACAAAGATATATAAAATGTATAAATGATACAGAATGTGCAAATATAAAAGGGAATAAAAGGATAAAGATATGGCATGTACGGTTAACAGCAGCCGTATGAGTGAGAATTAGTGAGCACTGATGCTGGACAAGGAGACCTGGAGAGCAACCACAGCCAAGAGTGGGATTCAGCTTAGATGTCAATTAAAATTTTCCACTTCAACCTTGGAAAGTCATGTCTTCATGGACCTCGCTTTGTGCACAGGGGCCTTGTCATACTGGAATGTAACAGGGCTGGTGAAGGCAAATTGTAATGCTACAGCTTATAACTTCCAACGTATGCAGGCCAGGTGTCCACAAACATTAACACACACAAACATACCTCCAGTCCTCTTTCCTCTTTTAGGTGAGCTCTCAACTGTATAACCTAGTAAGAAGCCATCGCCTTCAGAAGGACTGTTCAGGCTCTCCAGAGACAGGCATTCCTCTTGTGACTCATTGTCTTCCACCGTGAAGGTTGGTGAAGTCAGCATACGGCCTCTCGCCACATGCTGTGCAGACGGACTGGACTTCTTCGGAGGAGGAGCTCGCACCGGGGACTCGGGGGTCTTGGGTTCATATTCTGGCGAAGAATCAAATTCGTGAGCAGGTGGAGAAGGAAGAGGCATCAAGCCGGCCTTCTGCACGACGAATCTGGGTTCTCTGTCTGTGGCAAAGCGCTTTATCAGAGAAGCAGCTATTCTGGGAAGGCGTCTCCCTCTTCCACTGTTTTTGGGATCCATGACGATCCTGTAGTCTGAATCTTAAAAAGAAATGAATTTACAAGATACATGAATATCAACATGGAGCATGACTTTATGTAGTAGTTATACTTATGGTCTTTGGGACATACAGTACAGTGTAGTGTAGTGTTAATAATTGACCAATTAGCACACGGAGAGAGAGTCACTGCTTAAACCTAGGAAACGTGGGGTGTGTGTATAAATGAGATTGAACTTTTATGCAAAAGTGTTTTTTGGAAAACAGTTGGAAAAAAGCAAACTGTATGCAATTAACTGAGGAAAAACGAAATGAAACATTGATAAGCTAACATTCCTTCCCCGTTAGCTAGTGTCAATGCTGGTATCGACAATTAAACAGGAATAACGCAAACAAATTCAAACATCTTAAGATACATTAAAATAGTATTAATTTGAAAGGAAAAAACATTAACGTCGAAATATACAACAAACCGTTGTTGTTTGTTGTTGCCAACTTTCCTTCTCCACACTTGAGATTAACACACCTCACTACTAATAATATAACTAGATGTTCCTGATTGGCCGAAACGCCTGTCGGTCATCCGTGAGGCGGGACTAATGTAACTTCCGCCCAGGTTGTGGCGCCACATTCAGAGGTTTGACTTGCAGTTGGCGGGAGATGCGCTTCCGCGGTTGATACTTCTTCAGCACGGGCGGCGTAAACGTAAGAGCTGCATCGGTATATATCTTACTTAATCCATCAGTGGATTGACGGAAAGCGACAAGGATGGAGGACTTTGGTGTTTACGCGGTTTTGGGAGCAGACGAGCCTCCGCAGGAGATTGCCAAGTAAGCGCAGCAGCACGTTCATGTGTGTAAATATGGCAGAGTGCAATGGTTTTTATAACGATATTTATTTTTCACTGCAATTAAGTAGACAGTGTTTCTGCATGTTGTGCCAGCACTAAATAGCTGTATGAGTGTTTAAAAGCTATTTCTTTTCTGTACTAGAAATACAAGCACTATGGAGCAGCTGCTTGAGCTGTTTGTTTACTTGTAGCATGTTGGAAGCCCATAACATTATTTCTCCCTGTGGTTGGAAATCACAGGTTTTTATAGCTTTTATATGAAGTCCTCAGAAAACCATGTACTACACACTAGTTGAACATACAGAAATATGCAGGGTGTTCAAGTCAAACCGGAATTTTGGATTGTCCAGAACACTGACAATTCTGAAAGTAACGCCTGCCTACCTTTTATTTCTTTATATAACCCCCTGCTACACTAATGTACGGATCACAGCGTTTCACTAGTGTTTGGATAACATCATGATCGAAAGTTGTCTCATGATCAGACTACCAGTTTCATGTCTAAAACGCTGGCCTCCCAGGAGCTCCTTTAATGGCCCAAACATGAGAAATGGCTTGCTCTGAGAGCAGGACTGTACAGGCGAATGTGGCAATAACTCGTACCTGGGTCCCTGTAACGTGCAAGTGGTGTTGACGAATGAATGTGTGTACAGTTCCAACAGTCAGATGTGTTTCTTCCACAACAAGTTATCCGTCGTTTACCAAGGATCAGGTGTTCCACTAGCCGAGCCATTTTAATGAGAGACTGCCGGGCTCGTCGATCTTCTCTAAAACGTGTTCACGTGTTCATATGTTTTGCAGCATCCTGTGCTTGAAGTCTTCTGTAAATGTCAATCTGTGTTAAACCTTCTTTCACAAGAAATTTCATCACAAGTCCTGGTTTGACTTGAACACACCTAAAAAAGTAAACGTGGTAAAAAAAAAAAAAAAACCTGTAAGACACAAGGTAGTGAATGTTATTTTTAGTGTTGGTGAAATCTGAAATGGTTTATTTGGCTGATCAAAATAATTAAAAGTAAATAATTAATTCATTAGTTTAATGTTGTGCAAAAGTTGATTTGAGATGTTTGAAATCAAAATGTCTTCTGTAAATGTCAACCGGTTTTACACCTTCAGTCCCAGGTTCACTTGAACACCCCTAGTATATAAACAACACTGTTATCTTTTTTCATGTAGGAAATTTTTCATTTTTCTTTATCCGAGGGACTGACTTCACATGCTCATTCTTAATTGTTGTGTGCAGTCTTCGTGGACATAGGGGGAGATTCGCAGTAAAGAGCGGCGTCCAGCAGATTGTACTCTTTACTAGAGGAAAATGGGAAAAGTGCAGTAGTGTTTCAGTTGAGCTCAATGACGAGAGAGACATGCTGATCACGCTGACCAAATTAACCCCGTTCAACAAGTAAAATGACTTTTTTTTTTTGCCTTAAAATCACCTCAGTTTTTACATCTTTCATTTTTGTTGAATCCTAATGACAATCTAAATACTTTACATTAGATGTGTTTCGTGGGAGTTAGGGGAGGACGGTGAATGGAGTGATGGGGCGACATTGAATGTTCACATTGAGGGAGTGAGTACTATGAGTAATCTTCTGTAATATTGGCATGATAAATATTTAGACATTAAATGTTTAGACATTACATATAAGCAGAATTTTTGTGTGAATCTCTGTCTCTCTCAGGTTAAAAGTGAGTTGCTTGACCCAGCACTTAGTATTGCACAAAATGAATACACACCAGAGGTGAGAGATTTAATGTTCTTAATGTTTAGTAACTGGTTTCTGATGTCCATGTTTAAGCTAATGCATATAATTTTATTTATTTTTTTTTTTTTTAATAGTGCAACACCACAACTGTAGTACCTCGAGCAGGGTTGGGCAAGAGGAAGCGGTCGCAGGGAGAGGAAGACGAGAGAGAGGACACAAAAGGACAAGAGAATATTTGCCCAAACTCTTCAGAGAAGGTGACTCCACAGCGGAAAGGCAAGAGCAATCCTCGCTCGGGACAAACACGGCTGTTCCAGCAAAAAGACGAGCCGAGCACCACCCGTACCGCTCCAAACCCCAAAGCTAAAGGAAAACAACAAACTAAAACTTCCACACAGACTGGTGAGTGTGTCCATTAACGTTCTCTTAATACTCTGAATATTCATTCAGTTTTATATTTTCCTGATTACATTTTCTTTTAAGCTTTAACAGACGGTCCATCCGGGCGGTGGGGTCAGACGCTCTGTCCAATTGACCCTCAGACAGCCATACTTATTGGTGGACAAGGTGCCAGAATGCAATTCTGCAAGGATCCTATTTGGAAACTGTGTACAGGTGAGCTTTCATTTCATTTCATCCACAGACATGCAGTATTGATCCCCCTGGATGTGTGTATTGTTTTTTTGTTTTTTTCTCATGACTATTTGTAACTTTTCTTTTTCTTTTCAGAGGACTTGTCCTGGGTCCCTGCTGAGACTCTGGCAGAAGGCCCTACACCCGAGGCTCGGATTGGCCACACGGCGACATACGACCCCGAGTCAAAGCGGATCTTTGTATTCGGCGGCTCGAAGCATAAGAAATGGTTCAATGATGTCCACATTTTAGACACACAGAGCTGGCGCTGGACCATGGTGGAGGTTATTACATTTTCAAAACACTGAGTGTTCAATTTGGTGATGCAAATATTTAAAATATTCTTAGGAATCCCTTAATAAAAATAAAAAATGTATTCCCTGTAAAAGAGGTACATAAGAAAATCTAAGAAGCAATGGGGAAAATGTAGTTTCTTTCATCTACTTTTCTTTTCTTTTTAGGCACAAGGGAAAGTTCCTCCTCTGGCCTATCACAGCTGCACTCCGTTCAGAGGAGAGCTTTTTGTGTTTGGAGGGGTGTTCCCTCTTCCCCATCCTCAGCCTGATGGCTGCAGTAACTCCCTCTACATTTTCAACCCTGAGATGGCCATCTGGTATCAGCCTATTGTCAACGGAGACAAGCCTGCTCCACGCTCTGGGTTAGTGTGCTAGGAAAGTGTAATATGATGAAATAAAGTGCAGAGCTGATGAATAGTAATCTTTTACCACTGTATCTCCATGCGGCATCATTCTTTGCCAATAAGGTGTTTACAGCTCTGGAAATCATTCATTTGATTTTTGTTTTTGTGTATTTGGATTACTGTTAATCCTTTGATTTCTTTTCCTATTCAGGCATTCAGCTTGTGTGATGCAGGGGAAGATCTTTATTTTTGGAGGCTGGGACACACCAGTCTGTTTCAATGACATGTTCATGCTTGATCTGTGTAAGAATCCTGAAATTACCATAAAAAAAGAAAGAAAAACCCCTCTAAATTGATCTGTAAAGTGTGTCAAAGTGTCCGAAATTTGCCCAAATATTTGAAAAGTACTGATACCTATTTTTTAACAATATACTGCACTTTATTCTTTTTCAACCAACTTGAATGTTCAGCATATTCCGTTTGTTGTGAATATTTTTTTAGGCCTTATGGAATTTTCAGCCGTGCAGACGAGTGGATCGACCCCCACGCCAAGGAGGTACTAACAGAATCATGTAACATTAATGATCAGTGTCTTTCCCTGCTGCTCACTAGATGGTGTTTTTATGATCCTCTCTGACTGACAGAGGTCTTATTATAGCACCACAATGCATTAGCTGCATTGAAACCAAAGACTCAGCTTTGACCTTATTTTTTTGTCATAGCTGGCATGGCTGCGCTGTTCTGTCTGAGTCACGTTTCTTGGTCCATGGAGGCTACAACGGAAACGATGCTTTGAGTGACGTATTTACCTTCAACACAGGTGAACATTTCATTTAATATCCAGAGCCTTGTGGGTTTCTTTGACGTTCCATTTATACTTGTGCATTTTGTTTTATTAAGCAAGTACTTGTTTATACCAATTTACTTTAAAATTCAACATCCATACTTCTGGTCTTGTTTAAATCTGTATTCGGCTTACATTTTACATGCATAACATAGCCATCTTTCAAACTGTTATCTTATCTTTTTTTATTTAATTATCTTTTTATATACTGGCATAGCACCGTGGCCTCGCACCTCCAGGGTAGATTGTTCGATTCCTGCCTCTGGTCTGTGTGTGCTTGGAGTTTGCATGTTCTCCATGCAGATTAGGCTTTATGGTGTTCTCAGAATGTCCATAGTTTGTGTGTCCCCCAAAATGAATTGGCACCTTGATCAAGATATTCCCCTCCTCATGCCCAAAGTAGGCTCCGGTGCCCATCACCCAACCCAAACCACCCCATGCTTCCTTCCCCCCACGCCCTGTACACGGGATAAGCGGTGTAAAAGATGAAGATTTATTTATGTTCTGTTATGCATAAATCCATCCTTGGTACTACTATAAATTAAAAAAAACAAAAACTGAAAATCAACACAAAATCTTTTTGGGGTGGGGGATGGGGGGTGGGGGTCAAACGTAAGCCGAATGCATCTTTAAATGGAGGTTTTGCGGCTTCTGGTGTATTAGACCAGCATAAATCAATATGTTGTTTAAAGCTTCCTTGTACTCCTTGTAATAGGGAATTATAGTTTTTCTCCTGCACAAGGTGAATGGTGCATTTCTGTTCACATGTTGATTATTCTCACATTGTTTGATAGACACAAATTGCTGGACATCTTTGGCATGTAGTCAGCTGACCTCAACACCAAGAGCTGGGCACTCCATCATCTCCATGGCAACGGCACGTGTGAAGGTACCTTCCACATTTTGTTTTTACACAGATAAAAGCTTTTTATAAAGAATATGCATGCTCTAATGTGGGTTCTGTTTTTCAGGAATACACATGTTTTACAATTTCTTTTTTCCGAAATCAATCAAGAAAATCTTGCATCTTGTGCTTTGTTGCCGTAGGGTTCCTCTGATGAGCGAGAGCAGGATTCTGAGTCTCAAACATTGCTCATATTTGGAGGAGGGGACAATGAAGGCAGCTTCTTCTCTGACGTGATCACTGTGCCAGTGAAAGAGCTATGTGAATGAGACTCCATGCTTTGGGGAAGGGACTCTGGGATTAAATGGATGTTGCTGTCTTTGTGTTTCAAAGGTTTTATGTCATGTTTCTGTTTTACATATTTTTTTAATGGATGTTTGAATGCATTAGAGCCCGTGCTGAATTGGCAATTAATTAAAAAAGGCTCAGTTTTTTTATGTTTTAAATGTGTATATTATCATTAAAATGACTACTATAAATGGAAACCATCGTTGTGTGTGTCTGTGTGCGCTGTTCCAAATATGAGGGGCATTCGTATGTCCAACTGTGGAGCTTTTGATGAAACGTCTCATGAATGAAGCCGTAAAACCGATTACATTTACAGAAGACTTCAAGTACAGTATGGTAATGAGACTTAGCCACAGTTAACATCTTAAAGAAGGCTGTATTTCCATGAATGATGATTCCAGTCGTTCCAGTGAATATTCAGTCTGAAAAACTATCACGTCTGAAAAAAATCTTTCTACCTTGATGGTATCCAACCATTAGTGAAATGCTGGAATAAGTGCATTCGTGTAGCAGGTGATTGCCTAGAGAAATAAAGGCAGTTTTTTCTCTCATAACTGTGTTCTGTTAATCTGCACAATCAAAAGTCTCAGTTTGACTTGAATGCCTCTCATATATTCATTCATCTTCGTTAACTGTTTATTATTTTTTTAAGTTGCTCTGTGCAGACTTGATGTTTTGAGTTTCACTAATAGGCCATTTCATAGAATACACTTGCGAATAAGTGCACTTTCTTGATATAATTAGTTACTGACTAGTTCATATAGAACCATGCACTATACAGCAGAGCAGGGACATTGACATGGTATTAGGTGTTACTCTTGTACAAGTATGAGGGTGAGTCAAAAATGATCCGTGCTGGCTGTAGAATTTATTTACTTAACTTTTAAAAAGGACAAATAGATCATTTTTCGACATAATCTCCTTGCTTTTCACTCACTCACTCGCTCATCTTCTATACAGCCTTATCCAGTATTCAGGGACACAGGGGGGCTGGAGCGTATTCCAGGAGAATTAGGGCACAAGGCAGTGTATACTCTGGATAGGGTGCCAATCCATCTCAGGGCACACACATTCACTCACTCACTACGGGCAATTTGGGAACGCCAATTAGCCTATTCTGCATGTTTCTGGACTGTGGGAAGAAACCTGAGTACCTGGAGGAAACCCACTAAGCACACAGAGACGAGACTGTATATCTGTATAACAAGCTTTCGTATTCCCTCATTAAAAAGTGTTTTAGTCTGATCTGTGAGACATGAATACACCACTGTCTTCGCTTCATCACAAATTAATCATTTTCTTTGAACAGGTGAAATGATGATGAAGCGAGATCAAGACTTTAGGAAGGATGCTTTAACACCTCAAAAGAAAGTATTGAGGGAGTGTCAACAGTGTGTACCTTCCTGATGGCTAACACTTGTGCGACCTTTCTTGAACTTATCTTTATTTATACACACTTATTCGCACACTTCTTCACGACACTCTCTATGGTGCACACAAAGTCTTTTATATATAAGACCAACAGGTACACCCTCAGACCACAAAAAAAAAAAAAACAGTGCATGCTGCTCTTCTTTCGTGCAAATCACAGATGATTTTTTTTTGCTCGCATTGCAGTTACAAATGAACTGATGTAACACTTTCACACCTGCACAGCAGTGACTGGGGAGACAGTACATCTAAACAGATAGCACTGATAAGACAGTGCGGCCAACAGACGTTTAATATAGCCAGAGTGTAGATCATTTTTGACCCAAACACATACAGCATTCTCAGGAGTGTTATATAGTTTTAAACACCATATCATTGGGGCTGATATGTCCATATCCAAAAATATCCAGCTAACAGCAGTCATGTGGGTTGAAACACCCAGATGAAGGACTAGAAAACTCACACCTTGTGTATGTGTGGGTAAAAAGAAGAACAAGTGTTGAGGGAAAAAAAAATTATATCATTAATACCAGTACAACCATATTACTGAAATCAACAATGCCAGTATAACTACACCATTCAAAGTTCTCAATGCAGTCCTCTTTCTTTAAATGGAGAGGTTAGCTGCAGGGTGGAATAATCGCCCAGGAGGTAACATTACCACCTCACAGGTTTTATATTGCAGAAAAGCTGGATAAACTACATATTTATATTATATATAGAATCGGCCAAAACAATTAATACTCACTTCAGGAAAAACTTGCTAATGCTATACCTTTTTTATATTCATATATATGATAATATTATATTAATAGAATATGCATCGTACTATTTTTCTTTTCCTGGAGTTTATATAATTTTTTTTTTGCCTGATTCTGTATATACGTGTATAGTGAAATATTTGTGAATCAAGTAAAACCCATGTACTGTATACTTTCTTAAAATAACAACAAAACAAATATAAGAGTATTACGCTTATTTCTAGTCAAATGTTGCTAAAGTACCAAGTGAAAAGGGAAATAATTTTCCTAGTTTTTAAAAATGTATTTATTGAAAAAGTTGCACAGTGGCTTAGTGGTTAGCACAGTGGCCTCACGACTCCAGGCTTGAGAGTTCGTTTACTGCCTCTGGGTCTGTGTGCATGGAGTTTGCTTGTTGGGTTTCCTCTGGGTTCTCTGGTTTCCTCCGACAGCCCAAAACATCCAGATTAAGTTAATTAGCATTCCCAAAATTGGTATGTGTGTGCTCTGCGATGGATTGGCGCCTTGTCCAGGATGTACCCTGCCTCGTGCCCCAAGTCTCATGGGATAGGCTCTATTGGAACCAAAATTCCAATAGAACAAGATATTTTTCTCGTGCAATTTTAGTAACATTTGACTAGAAATAAGCTTCACAATCTTAAAGTTGATTTGTTTTAATAATATTTTAAGAAATTATAGCTAGATTCAAGATTTTTTTTTTTTTTTTTTTGCAGGTAGGTAGATTTACCTGCTAAAATGGCACCTGGGTGTATATTATTGCGTTGGGACGCTGGGTGTCAGGCGCAGTCTGCGCTGAGCTCGGTGTTGTTATTCCGGTCAGAGGCGACAGGAGCTGCGCTGAGCTGAGGGATGTTTCCGCCCCTCCAGTGCGCGGCGGCCGGTGGCCATGTTGCTTCGCGTTGTTCCGGTATTCCGCACTTTATCCAGCAGCCTGACCCGCCGCTCTGCTCACTCGCTACAGGGAGAAAGCGACTTCTACCGTGCGAATAATGGATTGTTTTTTACAACCTGACGACTTTGAACGTCGCCCTGACCAGTAGATAGCTTGCTGCGTATTTTATTTTATACGTCATAATTTTTTTTAACGGGTAGCGACTGCTGTAGTCGGGTCTGAGCGGACTGTGGAGGAATCTTTGAGTTTTTGGGGGGGATTTGCCGTGTGAACGCTGCCTCCGGCTGGATGGATGGATGGATGGCTAGCTAACAGTTGCTAGTGCTCAGGTTAGCTGGTTCAATTCCGCGGTACAGTCGTGTCTCGCATTAGGTTTGCTTAGCTTTATAAGGTTTGTCGGTGCTTATTATTATTTTTTATTATTATTTGAATTGGTTTAGTTTGAGGTCAGGCTGATTTGTTTGTTTGTCATTGTGTGTATGTTTTTTCCCGCAGCGGTTGTCAAGTTAAGGTGAGCTAGCTGGCTAGCTAACATTACCTGATCCGTGTTCGGCCTGACATTCTTGAGTTCACGTACAAAGAAAAAGATTTTATATCAACTTCACACGTTTAATTAAAAAAATGGCTGCTTTGATCCATCTGCCATGTTGATATGTTTGTGTTTCAAACATATAGTATTGTCATAGATATTTATCCATTCTGCGTTTAGTTAGGTTTCATTCGGTCCTCTGAACTAGCTCGGTAAAGTTTGCGATAACGAAACCAACCGTGTACAGAACTGTTTGCCAGAAACAGCATTTTAGACACCGCTACTGACAGTTTTAATGAGGGTTTTGTCGTCGTCGTTGTTGTTGAAATAACCTCCTACACGGTTGACATGGACACGTACTTGTTGTAACTAATGTGGGACTCGACTTGTTGCTATCTGTGTCTGCGTGGCTAGCTAGCTTTAGCTGCCTCCTTCATACCCCTGCTGGATAAACCAAAAAAAAAAAAAGTCAAACACAGGTATTAAATACATGATTAAATCCTTATTTTCCTCGGACGTGTTTCTGAAACCCTCCTCGTAAATGTCAACCCGGAATCAAGGATTAGGAGTCATCGAGCATTCCTCTGGACAGGTGAGATAGAAGCATTTACTTCATTTATTACTCAAGGGTGACCAACAATATTGAATTATTTATATACTATACTACTGCTGTTGTGTGTGTGTGTGTGTATTTATATATTGTGCAAATCTTTCCAATAACTGAAACTAAGAAAATGCTGAGGAGCTAACATCTGTTCATGAAAAACTGACAAAGCACCTTTTTTTTTTATCTGATAATCAGACGCAGTGTCAGTACTGATATTTTCCAACATGTTTCTAAAGACGATTATTAAACAAAGTCTTTCCGGCTCGTTCTGTCTTCCTCTGCCTGAGTCAGATCACTCAAAGCGAGTCTGTATACGTGTGTCTGTCTCATCTCATTTTTATCTCCAGTCATAAACTGAAAAGCTTTTTTTTTTCCTCCCCCTGTGTGGAGTTTGAACTACAGGAAGAAGGAGGAGAATTTCTGTGCTTGTTGATTGCTAACGTTAATACGCCTGACTGAATAGTGTCTAATGAGAGGTATGGTGTATCTGAGCTCAATGATTTAATGAAACAAGAGCTGCAGGCTTTTTTTCTCTTTCTCGCGCTCTCTCTTCTCTCTTTTATTTCCTGTAATCCCACACAAGAAGCTCACACTCCCACCGAAAGCTAATCTTGAGCGTCTGCTTTCAGAGGTTCAGGGTGAGAATGATGAGTCAGTGGCGTTAATCACGCCAGTGAAACGTGGGTGAGCCTCGGCTCTGTAACAACCCTGAACGAGTGTGGCAGCCATCTCTGACTGACGTGCTGTATTTTGTCGTTGTAGCGTTCACACCTGAATCACACGTGTCTTTTGTGTGTGCGTGGGAGGAATGCAAGTTTAAACACGTGCCCAAAAATCGGATCAAAATTTGCATCAAATTTACGTTTGATTCACTGTCAAAAGTATCCCTGTGGTTTGCTTACTTCCACTGTAATTAGCATGACGTAATCACAATTCATCTGGAGTATCAGGATTAAAAAAAAAAAAAAAACTTCATCAGATTTTCAAAACTTGCTAATGAAATGCTTTAAAAAAAAAATTATTTTATCACATGGGGAATTATGTTAACTCGCCAGACTGGCCGTGTTTAGATATTTGGAGAGTTTTCCTTTAATCACAAACTAAAATGACTCACCCCGCATATCGTTGCAGTTCATCTAAGACATCTGGTGTACGCACTTGTAGTTTTGTCTAGAATAATGGAGGTAGTAACGCATAAGGGTAGTTTATATTCACTAGATCAGAACTGGACAGGATACAAGAATGAAGTGTCACCTGAAAAGTTTGCACCATATCTAGTTTGAGATCACCTTGAGAAAAACACCTGCCAAAAGTATGTGGACACCTTTTGACCGTAGTACTCATTCCAGATTTAGGTCTACTTTGCACTTAGAATAACCCCCCAATCTTCTAGGAGGGCTTTCCACTAGATTTTGGCTGCTCGATTTCTTTCACTCCACTCATGACAAACCTTTATTTCATTATGAAACTTGCTTTGTTCAGAGCAGCACTGACATGCTGCAATGTGTCTGGTCCCCATAGTTCGACCAAAGGGAAATCATAATGCTATAGCATACAAATACATTCTATACAATCGTTTAGTTTCATGTTTGTGTTAAAGATGCTCCTATAGGTGTGGTAGTCGGGTGTCCACAGACTTTTGAACCTACTGTGGACATCAAAACCGGGTGGAATGCTTTTTCTGGAGTGCTGAACATGTTATGCAGACAGTGCAGATAACATTTCAGGTATGACTATTTTCATGAAAGGTCACCGCTAAACATCTTTACTTGGATTAATGGCGTTTCATTGGCTACCAGGTGCTATGGTGATAAAGAGGATTAACTAATCAGGATCATGCATTTTGCCTCTAGATCGGTTTTGGTTATAATGAACTGTAATTTGCTCTTATTGCTATCATGTTATTTAATTTATTTTAGTGGAGCAGTCAAACAAATATATTGATAAAATGGAAGTCTTTTTTTTATTTTATTATTATTATTACTCTTACTAACAAGTGGTTTTCCTATGGCTACACATCTGTTTAGTCTCATTCCTGAGAGGTCTCATTGTGTGCATGAAAATGCTCTTACTTTCACTATTGAACATATAGTAGGTATGTGTTTTACTGTAGACTTTTAATGATGCGACTTAAGTGTGTAAGTAGTCTTCAATAACCATCATTCATGTTTTTTTTTTCCCAGCAACATTTCTTTCATAAAGTTGATGTTTCAGTACTATTCTTTTATACCAACTCAATTCCAGTACTTTCACCAATCTCTCTACTTGTTTTATTTGCTTGATACAGGGTCTTCTGAATTGCAACTTTTTTTTCCCCCAAGTAGTGTATAATTGAACAGCTGATTATTTTTAGTATTTTTCATCACAGAACATCCTGAAATGAATTCAAAGCTATGTTCTGGATCAAACGGCCGAAGTCTAGCAGTCTGTTCAGGTTTGTCGTTCAAAAATATGAGTGGGTCATGTCATTATCTAATGTGAACCTGTGAGCAGCAAATACAAGAAAAACAGCAAACACACAGTTGTAAGTGCAGTTAAGCTTCTTAGTGAAGGTTAAATTAATTGAGTCGTGGCTGGGGCATGAATGCTAATGCAGTGGAAAATTGAACGGCTGCTTCAATCACATGCATAAGGCAAAAAAGCTGGGATGAAACACCCTGAAACTTTAAACCAATACATGTAAGCCTCTATGTCTACGGTTTTGCTGCTAATATTAAAACCCAATAAGCAGTTCTGCTTATGTGTATAGTGGTCTTATGAATGTTTTCCAATTGTTTAAGTCATGATAAACAAATGGAAGGAGCATAAATGCATGGAAACTTGGAAACTACACCAACACATGATTTCCCATACCCAGCAAAGTAGAAAACAAAATGTAATTTCACAAAGTGAAATGTTCCTACGTTATCCTGATTGTCATGTACTAGTAATCATAATTTCCAGTCAGCACTGTATCAGGGGTAACTGGTCAGACTTGTTGGGGATTTAGTATGATCAAAGCTTGATCATGGTTTTATAACGCTCTGCCTGCCTCTGTTTTTCATTTCGGAGGAACGTTGTAATCTTAAGGTGATGTAAATAAACACATTGGATAAAGGTGATAGTTTCAGAGTTAGTGCATTTAGTTTGTATCCTCGTAAATGTGCAGCATGATCTCCAGTGCAGACAGACGCAAACCAATAAAGCAGCATGCTGTGAGAGCATAGGGTGCAGCCGAGAGGTTTTTGCTCTTTGACCTGTCGGTCAGTAACTGTGACATCATGTTGATGTGCACAATAAAGTATTTATTATCCTGATGCACGTGTAATACCGAGCAAACCCGGGAGAGTCACGAACGCTGGTGCCATGTCCCAGATTGTATTTTTCTCTACTCAATGTACCTTGCAGTGTAGGCATCATACATGGTGTGCATTGTATAAACAGCCTTGAAATACTCTCCGAGTGTGTGAACTCGCAGGCAGGAGAACAGTGCTCTACACCATCCGGTCTGCTAATAGCTTGTGGAAAGGGTGAAATTTCAAAAGATTACCTCCAGCTGCTTACGTTGTCGTAATCTAAACACTGGGCCATCCTGTTATTTACACCACATGCCAATACAAGTTGACGACATCAGTCACAGACGATTAACATCGGGATGTATCGTCTCTTTTTCTCACGTCCTTTGTATGTCATCTGATCTTAAATCAACATACTTAACATTCATCTCCGTATTGTCACTAGAGTGTGGTTTCATTCCTAGGTTCCTAGACTGGATATTGCCAAATAGGTCACGATATGATGCATATTGCATATGTCGTGATTTGATGGATCACGATGCGTCGGGGTACTGCAGTAGCCTCATCATACTTAGTGGTTGGAACTCGTTTTTTGAGATGTGTTAGGCTTGTACCTCAAATTCAATTTGAAAGGTTGAATGTTCAATCGATTATTATTAAAATATTTATTTAGGTAAAATAATTTGTATATCATTTCTGAGGAGTACTTGGTCATGTGACTAGGGATCACAATGGTATTTGAGGAAGGACCATGGCTGACACAAGACTAAAGTAAACCGTAACACATTTTGCAAAGAGACGTACTGTAACGTGGAGAAGTGGATTAAACACTTTTTAATCGCAGTGTACATAGGACAGCAGTTCGAAAGATGGCCATCACATGATGTTTTACGCACTTCGCATATATTTTCATAAATTAAGCTTCAGCAAAACCTCCAGTTCCATGCAAATACCGCACGTCATGCACATTTCAAGAGACATGTCTGCACCTCGTTTATTTCAGACCTTTACACACACACAAAAGGAATTTGTCTGTGTCTTAACCCACATATACACAAATATCAGTCACAAAGTTTGATAAGCTAAATACATCTATGAATTTATACAAATAGACCTTCTGGTTAGCCTCGGCGATCTGCAATAAATGATATGCCATTTATTTGGTAAGTTTGACATCATAAACTAATGTCATCGGTACTGTTGCCTTTTAAAAGGTTTTTTTTTTTTTTCTTACAATAGTAATTCCATAATCCATTTAATATTTTCTGTATGTTTTCATGTGGCTTTTACTGCAAGTACACACCCATTTGTGCTCTTGTATTCAGATGTTGCCAATATAGACTTTTTTTTTTTTTTTAACTAATTTTAATTTATTAATGAAGAGCCATTTTTTATCTAATGTTATGGAACGTCCATGAGATGAAGTCCGTTCAACGGTTAACTCTTAGTCATAAAACAAGGAAACCTAAATAAATAAACCTGCGCAAGTGAAAAGCATGACGTGTTACCTGTTGGCTTCACCCGCTTCTCTCTGTCAGCAGATGACACTTGGCCACGCCCCCGCTGCAACACGGTCTCTCTCTCTCTCTCTCTCTCTCTCTCTCTCTCTCTCTCTCTCTTTATTTCCTCTGGTGAGCGTACTGCTCTGTCCTGGGGTCTCTCCTGTGTTCTGAAACTTGCTGACTGTTACAAGTGTTTACCACATTACTCAATATAATCTTGAAACAGTGCGTCTCAAGATCGCAGAGAGTTAAAGGTCCTTCATCCAGAAGTTTGAGCATGTTGCAGTGCATTAAAAAAAAAAAATTGTAGTAGTCAAAAAATTTGACCATGCCTAGAATTTTAAAATGTACTTGCTGATTAAACATAGTAGCAGTGTATTCATTAATTAAGATGAATCATAGTGGTTCGTAGGTAGTTCATAAGCTTCGTGCTTTTTCATACCATCGAGGCCAACAATTATGCAGAATTCTGTGTTGATTTTGACAACTCTGAGCGGTCACCACAAGAGCAATAGTTAAAAACCTTGTAAGCAGGAGTTGGAGCAAATCTGGAGTTGGAGCTGCTTAAATGTCCAAATCTCAGCCTGCACACTAAACTGCAAAATTATATGCTCAAATGGATACTAAAGTTATGCAAATTGGCTATAAATCCAACCGTGATCACTCACTCAGTCACTCATTGTTTTGCTACACTACTTATCCTGTACAGGGGTTGCGGGAAGCCTGAATCCTGGAACAGGGGAGTTGGGGTTGTCTCACAGCATGTATCCCTTCATCGCAGGGCACACAAGAATGCACTCACTGGACCGCTATGGACAGTTTGGAAACACCAATTAGCCTAATGTCGACTTTGAGCAGAAACTGGGGTACTCGGAGGAAACCCACCAAGCACAGAGGGAAATGGAAACTCCCCACACACACAAACACACACACTGAGCACTAAACTGCTAAATAGTATGCTAATAGATACTACATTGCATATGATGACAGTGTGGCAGGTTCTATAGTAACAGGTATCCAAATCCCGATTATCCAGGTCAATAATTTTTGACAATTCATACAAAATCATGAGCTGTAATGGCAGTCGGGGCTCTAGGTTGCTTATGAGGGTTGAGGTTTTGAACCCCGTCACCACTTTTGGGTTCTTGGGTAAGACCCTTTACCCTGTGCCCTATAGACTCCAGCAACTGCAGCCCAGTTAGGAAATGGGAGGGTTGTGACAGCAAGGGCATCCAGTGTGAATCTTGAGGATAAAATGATCTGATGTGGCGACCCCAGGATAAAAAGGAACAAAGCCCAAGTGTGTACAAAAGCAAATCATGTGGTGTAGTAGGTAACAGTTGGTGGGTAAATTATGACAGATCCTGAGAGTTTGTACATCTTAGCGTTTTGTATTTAATGATGTTCATAGGTGATTTACGTCAAAGAGTAAAAAGACCAAGAAATTCAGTTCAGAATTATTTGGTATACATGAGCAAGTTTAGGAAGGCCCCTTAAAGCATGCAACCTAAAGTGGTGTTTGTCATGCTTCTTACACTGACCTGTTTTTTATTGCAGTGTTGCATACCTTTTGCAAATTAAGAGAAGCCCGGTGTTTATCCTGTATAAAATAGTTAATTTTCTTCCATGAGCTATAATCGAGCCTCAGCTGACCTGCAGTGATAGTTTTTGTGACCTGAACGAATACCACAGGATTCCTCCTGAATAAATGTGCTCAAACACATGATGATCTTCCAGAAGGTGTTTCTCTGCTGAGGCATTGCATGCGACCCCTGTTGTTACGCTGTTAATGACTCTCTGGTATGTTAGCCAAGTCAGCATGCATCCACACGTTTAAGTCACACAGTACACAAACTGTGTGTTCAGGTTTAGGAATTGCACTCGTCATTGTTGATGCGTGATACAGCAATATAGAATGACTATTACAGTAAATTATATTCGCGGTCCCTGTGCACTTAATTGTGTTATATTTTGGAAACGTCTAGCCTAAATAATGTTTTTGATAGATGGCCCACATCTGTACTCTGTAGATGCTGAATTACTCGGATAAAAATTATTAATTCATTGATTTTTTTTATTTTTTTTTCTGTATTTTTTAAATGAGATGTACAGAAATGCTGTTTGGAATTGTAAAGGGTTGAATAGAGTTAGGCTTAGGGTTGGATATTTAAAAGTTTTCTTCTTTCATTTGCTTGAGACCGGAAGTGGTGCCGAAGTAATATATGAAAATGTATGCCAAGTGAATAAAAAAAATCATGTGATTGCCAGCTTTTAAACTATATGAACTCTACTGTCATTAAAAATGTCTCCACTTTGCACAACGCAGATTGCCTGCATGTTTTTCTTTTTAACTCCACATCAGTCATTGGTTCTTCAAATATTAGCAGGATCCCTAGTCATAAGATGAAGAACTCCTTTGAGAAAAGTTCATGAAATTTCTACATTGAAGAAAATACTTCCACTTATATTCTTTCTCTAGATAAATATTTTAATCAGCTTTTAAACATTCAGTCATAAAATGATCACGTATTTGTCTTGATCCTTTGGGGTCAAACATAAGCTGGAAGTATCTTCAATAAGACTCAGTTCTTGACTTGTTCGAGTAGGCAGAGTGACCCGTACTGTCCTTGGCAGAGATTTCTGCGTTGCTCATGTTTTTATGATGTCAATTAAGCCAAATGCTGACGAGCTGAAGTCTGAGGATTCGGAGCAGAGGTTATTGGCTGTAAATCTTTCTCCCTTTGAGTTTAGTGAAGAGCCACGTTTAATGCACCTGATTAAACACATCAGCAAATCAGCAAGGCCTTCACGAGTTTGGCTTGTTAGATATCGAGCGTCGAAAATCACATTACGGACATGAATGCATGGTGCGAGCACAAAGAATGAAAAACTAGTTGCTGTAATGTTGTTCCATTTCATGAATAAGCTATGCAGACACACTGGTAAATTTATTGTGTGTGTGTGTGTGTGTGTGTGTGTGTGTTTGAGCAGAACTTATTTAATCAGTTAGCTGTGAGACATCAGGAACTTGCAATGTTATCACCAATTAGATCTTTTGCTGTTTGAGTGCTAATGTAGCAGGGCCTCGGCATGTGCTGCATAGTCTAGTGTAGCTCGAAGGGGTGCGAGTTCACTTTTGACTTCGGCAGCCAGTCCAGCAGCTCTGAACTACATGCTAATTTGCATACTTTACTTAACCACATACGCACACACCCCACTGAACCAAGGTCAGAATGAAGCACAGTAGTGTGGTGAAGGTTGGTACACTTCTCAATGAACAGAAATACAAAACTATATCTTAATATCTGAATGTTTTGTCAAGTAATGCTCAGATCAATGTGTATATATACATAACGAGTTATTTATCTTGTCAAACTGCTGATTTCTACTGATCTTAGCTTAACTTTCACCCCTGGTGGTTTTCACCTGTGGTCAAATTTGCAGTGAAGATTGCTAGTGTAGTTTTAGAAGGTTTTGAGAAGTATCTTTTGCGTGTAACTTGATTTAAAAAAAAATTATAAATCTCGGTCGATTAAAATAAGTGAATCATTAGCGCAGACATTTTCAGAAAGCCTCGGTTTGTGTAAGCGAACAAGCTTTTCCAGTTAATCTGGGTGTGAAATTGACTAGAGGGAGTGTCGAGGCTTTCTCACTCCCTGCATATGACGTCAGGTACGGGTTTGCGTGTGCGTACCTAACAGCAGGCTTTGTCAAAGCCTGTATTGCAGGTTGTCGAGAGATCTCTGCTCCACTGCCTCTTTTCTGAATATTTGGCTAGAGCACAAATTATCATGTAAGCAATTGTGTAATGGAGTTTTAAATAAAGCCTTCTGCTTCATTTCATTTTAATCTGTAATGCATGTTTCTGTATTGCTGCATGACAACTTGCACTTTTACACCTCTGTCGTACACACAGTATTTCCTTTGTTCTGATGAATAACATCTTTGACAAGGTGAGATGCCTAGATCAGAGTTTTTAACTCAGGCCGTGTAATTAACAATTATTACATAATTGGCATGCATCCTTAAAACACATTTACTTTGGTTTTGTGGTCGTTACATAAGTCATGTGTTTTTTGTTTTGTTTTTTTTCCCCCCCCTTTTTAATTTTTTTTCCTTCTTTCTGTCATATAATTTGGTTAAGAGGCATTCCATGGTGTCATGTCAGGCCTCCAGCAGGTCTGAACTGCCTTCCATATGTAGATAAAACACCAGTCTAATTAAAGATGTGTAATTTTGGTTGTTTTGAGATCCTGAGTCAAAGAAAACGAGCATGGCTCAATGCAGCTCTTCACAAAACCTGGTGACAGCAAGCTTTTAACTGGAAGTGCTAATCTGTAAGCTCCTAGCATTGTGTATATACTTGATGGCCAAAAGTTTGTGGACACATGACCACTTTGTCATCCTTTACCAAACAATGTTGGAAGCACAAAATAGGATTATATAGAATGTCCTTGTTTGCTATAGCATTACAGGTTCCCTTTACTGAAACTAAGAGGCTCAAACATGTTCCAGCATGACCCTGTGCACGAAGTGAGGTTCACGAAGACCTGGTTTTCTGACGCTGGAGTGGAAGAACAAGAGCATCCTCCACCTCAGATCTTCTCTCCAGGCATTAGTGTCTAAACTCAACTAATGCTCATGTGGCTCCACATTCATAAAATCTAGTGAAAAGTCTTCCTAAAAGAGTGGAGGTCATTTAAAGAGCAAAGTGAGACTAAATCTGAAATTGGACATTCACCAATCATAAGTATGATGGTCAGATGTCCACAAACTTTTGGTCATGTAGTGTATGTCTGTACAGTTGGATTATTGTTTGAATGTGTTATGTTGGTAGACTTTGCACTGCACTATACAGTATTTTGCACAGTGTGTTGGTGTAATGGTTCACACATTAGAATTTGTACTGCTCAGTGAAGGACACTCCGTTCTGTGCGTGTTGTGATGCGAGTGAACAGAGCCTAGCCATTAATTACTCCATTAATTTCTACTATTTTAAATTTTGTTTATTCAGGTTTCAGTTACAGAAAGCATGTCACTGAGGACTCATAGTAAAGTACTTACTTATTACTCAGAGATATGTAATTTGTATAGATTTGAAAGGTCTGATGAAAGTTTGTCAAATATAATTCCGCATTCCATCCTAAGTGCTAATTTCCGACTTCTGCACGATTGACAGACAAATTGGGAACCAGACATTCGGGTTTTGTTAGCAATGTGCTAGGTATGTACAAATTAAGTATGGGAGTCACCAAGAACCAGCCGATACGATAATATCACAATACCTAGGTGCCGATTCAGTTTGCATTGTGATTCTGTAAATATTACAGATTTTCAATATAATTTTTTTTTTTCACAATTCTAAGGTTGCCAACTAATTTGCAATGTGTGAATAGTTCATCACGCAATACCTTGCGATTTCCCCCCATCTTTATAAATGTTATTTCCTCTCACAAATGACAAATTGTATAGTCAGTGCTTTAGATTTAATGTTGATTTATACTAGAGCTAATATGTTTATATACACTGCTACTCCTTTAAGGGTAAGAAGTTGTTTTATTTCTGAACTTTATTTCTGATGTGTGCAGCCAGGTTGATCTAATGTCCCTCTGTAAACAAGGAAAAAGGATTTGGGAAAAACACCTGGAGTTGTCCTCGATTGTAGTAGAATTATTTATAATGAAACACGAGACCCATTTACTGCCTAGAGAAAGAAGTGTTCACTGAGTCGTGCAAAAATAGTACCAGCTCTTTCACCAGGAGCAAATATTAATAATAAAAAAGTAAGCTTTAAATACCCTTTATTTAAAAGAAGCTTTGTCTGCAATATTTGCTGTAGCTAGTGCTGTAGATAGAGAATATTTTATTTTAAATAAATAAAGAAGGACAAGTATGTGGCTTGTCATGCGTCACTGTTTCCTGTTAAATTCTTTTTTTTTTAAAGTAATTTTTCACCTCACTGTACCACATCATGAATTGTCCCAAATTGTGACTTTTGCCGTACTGTTACACCCATAACAGTGTGTATATTTGATTAAGCAGCTCCAGGCTCTGTCTCTAAAATGAGGTTCTGTCATCTCGGGACACTTCGATTCTCATCAGAAAGCTACTGTAACCGCGCTGAAAACAGATTTTTGTTTTTGTTGTCCACTCAGAGATGTGGTGTTGACTGGTTGAGGAACCAGGGACTGAAGTGGACTGAAGTGGACTGAAGTGGGCTAAATGCTTTATGGCCGTTACTGACTCCATATCAGTTTTTAAAAATATTCTAATTTAACGGTCATAACTGTCACATGCCATCACTTACATGATGAGTACTATTGGTATTTTATATCTTTTGTATCAGCAGGAAAGTTCATTAAAAGATTTTTTTGAAGGACTTTTAAAAAAAATTTTATGCTGGTATATTGTTCCAAAACAACTCGGAATACATTTTAAAATGTGATAGCTGAGTAAGAGCTGTCGAGTAATTATGAGACTCCTAATCTGAATAGTCAATGATTCATTTCCACAATTAACAGATTATTCAACTATGAAAATAGTCCTTAGTTACAGAAAAGTATTTATAGCCGATTGTAATTAAAAACTCCTGTTGCTGTTATTTCACTAGTTAGCTTGATGTACAGTAGTAGCACACAAATATGAGTGATCAGTCATTCACTCATATGAAAGTAAACATATCTACACACACACACAAACAGACCGAACAGTTTAATTATTTCCTACAGTATTGTCTGTCATTAATTTCAGTTTTGTTTGGGAGTTGTTGACAGTTTGCTGAAAGAGATATAAAGAGGTAGAAAGTGTGTGAAGAGAGCGAGCGAGAGAGAGGGTCCAGCTGCCGTCTATTTGTGTCATTGTTTTCTCACCAGACTCGGTTGGAAATAAAGACTCTGGTATTTATACTCTAACCCATTACCTGCACGCCTTGACGTGTGTCCCTCACCCTGTTCGTTTCCACATGTAGTCATCCATATTCCTTCATTTATTTCTCGCTGTAGACTCTCGTGCATGCCTTTGCTTTTGCTTAAATAATTTATATTTAACAAACAGGTGCATCAGATTATTGGATCGTTCTCATTTTTCCCGGCAGCTGATGCATCAGCACCTTGTCGACTGTGTGCTTCAGTAGTCGGATCTAAGTCTGTTGGAAACTTGTGTTTGTGTGTAGGAGGTGTTTTTTATTTTTAATACTGTATCTTCGTGACTGTATGTCTGTGTGTGTGTGTGTGCGTGAGAGAGAGAGCGAGAGAGAGAGAGAGAATGCAAGAATGTGAGACCACTACATTTGTGTTTTCTCTACCTGTGTGACTGCGGGGGCAGGATGATGGTGAAAGGCGAGCAAGTGCACGAACGACCGATTCTTTAACAACGTAAAGGAAAAAAAGGACACGTAGAAAAGACTGCAGCAGTGAACGACAGATCTCCATGGCAACAGAGCAATCAAAAACCAGAGCTTTTTTCTTTTTTTGGGGTGGGGTAAGGAAATGATAGATTTTTTTTTTTTTTTTGTGTGTGTGTGTGTGTGTGTGTGTGTGTGTCAGGTTTCCCGGGATTTTAACTGACACACATGAACAACGTAACTCAAATTCTAACACAAGCTTTTATAGAAAGGTCAGTAGACGCTAAAACGGCAGTCCGCACAGATCCTGGTGAGCATGCGAGACGTGCAGTTTTCAGGAAGACGTCGTGTCGTGGCTTAACTGCGGTGCGTCAACTTATCCCGGCTTTCTCAAACTCCTCAACCCTGACATAAGATCCTCAGTAAGGTAATCAGTAATAAAGCCTCCTGATCCTGTGACAGGAAAAGAGCGCTTCATTCAGACGCAAGCGGTTTGAAACCTGCGGAGAAAAAGGAAGACGGCACTAATTTCGTGTCAGTGTGAGTGTACGAGCTGGATGATGTAATGGTAGTTCCACCCATACCAGGCTGCTTTTGTATCAGCTGTGTGAGGTCATGCACATGCCCACACACACACACACACACACACACACACACACACACACACACACACAGTATACCAAGGTCTACAATCTGCACACCTCTTATGTACACTAAAGCATACAGTTTGTGTGAGGCAGAGATGACCTTTGAAGCCCGAGTCGTTATCTTTGTGCCAGTCAGCACTCTGTTAGCATCTCCTCCTTCCATGCCTTTTCATTCTCCCCTATTCTGGACTCACTCCAAAATAACTGTAAATGTGAAGACATTTTCGATTACACTGTTCCAGTTGCCTCTTTTTTTTTTGTTGTTGTTTGCTTTCACACTTGTGATGTGATCCAGATGAACTGCTAAACACACATGCTGAGAGCTAGTTTACAATCGAGTACAGAGTGTATGTGCTTTTCAAGTGACGTCAGAAGGGTTAAGGGCACACTTTGGACTTGAAAGGCGTCAACATAATCTTTGACTGCAGTGCCATCTCTGGTATTGTATTTGAACATCTCACAAACTTTATATATTACAGCAGTGAACTTTAACGGAATACAAACAAAGCAATGTGGTTTATTTATTTTTTTTATTTATTATTTTTTTTCCATCTTGGATCGTCAAACACTCATGTTGCATGTTAGCTAATTGACCTAATCAGTGTAATGAATTAAAAGATAGAATGTGTTAAACTGTTTAATTGATAGTGGTTCATGGCAATGAAAATGTTTCTGAGATCAAAAAAAAAAAATCAATTATCAGTTATGAATTTAGTGTGCAGATTTCTGCATCGCCACATTGACTCTATAATCGATAAAAAATGAAATAAAAAAATATATATATATACAGTATGTTATTTATTAAAATTTTTAAGTAGAAATGCACCGATCAGCCTCGGACATAACCGGTTCTATGCCGAGCACACATTGTGATGTCGTTACGTTATCAGACGTTGTGTGTGTTTTTCTTAACTCTCCCAGCGAATTTGTCTCAAACCCACTCATTACACACACTTATACCAGTCTCAAAACACTACATGATAATTATGGTGGGTGACTGAGATACCTGCTGCACAGTAAAAATATAGCTTTTTTTAAAATTTTTTTTTTTATTTATTTTTTTATTTTTTCCCCGATTTTCTCCCTAATTTAGTCGTGTCCAATTCCTCCCCGTCACTAGGGGGCTCCCGCATTAAGGCTGCTACTACCACTCAGCCGGGAGGGCCGAAGACTATCACGTGTTTCCTCCGAACCACGTGACGCCAGCCGACCGCATCTTTTCGAACTGCTCGCTCGCGCACCGTTGGGGGCGGCGTAACACACTCGGAGGACACTCCCTCCGTTGCGCGAGCTCACAGACGCCCCTGATTGGCTGTAGAGCCGTGATTAATGTGGGAGCACTAAGTACCTCTCATCCCTCCCCTCTGAGAGAGCTCGGCCAATCAGCTCTCTCTAGACCTCCGGCTGCGAGAGGTTACAGCACCACCCGGGATTCGAACTAGCGATCTCCGGATGATAGGGCGAGCGCTTTAACCACTGCGCCACTCGGAGGCCCGCTTTTTTTTAATTTTATTTTATTTTAAATGTTAAACTCTTGTATTTGAGGTTAGTTGGTATTTTAAAATTTTTAAGTGAGAAAACAAATGTTTTAATAAATGGGCTACATTTAAATCCTCATATTCAAGTCTGTTATGAAGCAGTTGGATTAAGTTAAAGTACAAAACTTTCAAGCAATGACTCTTTAATAACTTTTTTTTTTAGGTTAAAGCTGTATCAAAATCAGAAAAAATAGCGAATTGGGATATTTATAAAATTAAGAAATTTGTAGAATCGCAATAATAATCAAATCGGCACCTAGGTATCATAATATCCATCATACATGGTGGTCACTGGTGACTCCCATCACTACATGTTAATCTTTTCAGTAGCCGGCGATTTACGCCAATGCATTAAATTGTTTACAGAATTGATACCAGTCCTCCCAATGTCTATGCTTAAGTCAACTTCACTCTAATTTTAAACGGTGAATTCCCAAGTATAAGAGATCTCGAGTTTCACCTTTGTGAGCCACTAGGAAACCAGGCTTTGGGGTTGTTGTCTCGCTGGTCAGTAAAACAAATATGGAGGAGCTGGTTATTGTGAAGTGTCTGGTACACCAGCCTTTTTGTCAGCCTTTTAAGAAGCTTTCGGGGTGCACACACCGAACACTCCCCCTAATAAGCTTACACTTTGTTGATTTGATTTGTGCTTTCAGGGTTCAGGGATTACTACTGCTCGGCTCGCTGCTCGTTTCCATTACTTCTTTACTTGTGATACAGTTATATTCAAATCTCTTACAGTTTTAAACCTGTGAAATGAATCGGGGTAATTCCAGTATGGAATTAGGATGTGAAATTTGGAAGTGAAATTTAAACTTGAGACATCGTCACATTGTACAAAAAAGATTTTTTTTAAAACATGCTCAGGAACTATAAACTAGATCCTATAGCTTGGTAATGAAAATTATTTTCCAGAGCAACTCCAGCACTTTTTTTTCTTGTTATTTTCCTGTGTCCCCCGTCATGACGGCCTGTTAGATGCCCTGATGTGGTCACCTGTGATGAGGGTCACATAGGGAAAGACACCCCGTGTTATTTATTTGATGATAGAAATGTTAGAGTTGCCTGTTGTGCTTTTGTCTTCCCAGGAGCTGATTTAATATAATGCTGTTTTTGGCTCTTTGAGAAACCTTTGAATGTTTCCCTTGCATCCTTTTTTTTTTCCATGGTATGTTTTAGTATGTTTGTGTGCTTAAATTGGACATGGTAGAATTCTCAAAAGAAGTTAAAATGAAAGCAAAGTCTCACTGAAGATGTGTAACCGTCCCAACTTTAATAAACGCTTGTTTACTTTTTGTAACTTTGGGAAAGTTACTTTGTGTGGAAAGTGGTTTCACAATCTCAGTGCTTTTTTTTGTTAGGCTAATATAAACTTTATTTGGTGATCTGTTACAGACATCTTGATGCTGTAGTTGTTTTTCTTCTTGTGACTACTGTTATTAGAAGTCACACAGTGGCCCACCTGATCTGCACGTGTAGTTTTATGCCGGACGCTCTTCCTAACACAGCCCTGAGAAAACCCAAGATGATGCTCTACAATCCGGATAAACAGCAACCAGATGCTGAATGCAGTCAGATCGACAGTGCTCTAGTGAATAGTTTATTGTGTGCGTGGCATGGTCTTTCGTTGTACATCATCTTAATGCTAATTAAGAGTCAGATGACACACTGCATATTGTGCTGGAACATCTAGGTTAGTATATAGGTCTACACTTCACCAGGCCAGTTTCTCTCATCTCTGTACTGGGGTCACTTTGGGCCTGCAGCCAAAGAAGCCCTAGATAGAGAATTAGGAGATTTCAGAATTATGAGCGCAGCACAAGCTGGCAGCAAGACTTTACAGACGAGATCAGTGAGTCCCAGCGACAATGTGGCAGGACAAACTCGTCTGATGTCAGTCCCAAACTGTGGCGGAGTTCAGCACCCCATCGATCTCTGTCCTCTAATAAGTCAGTGCACAGACTTGAGAATTTTGTCCATGTGTTGAATGTGAAAAAAAATTTGACCCTGCAAGAAAGAATTGCCTTGTTTGGAAGAAGGATGATAGTTGTCATCTAGTTGTAGGTTTGAGAGGATCTTTGTAGACTCCTGATGTTTCTTTTCGCCTGGAATACTCTGGAACCGAGTATTGTCTCTTAAAAGCCAGTGGGATCCGGATAAAGCCATACCTTGTGCCACCAAGTCTTACTGTGAGCTGGAGTAAAGTGGGTATACACAGCGTAGTTAAATAGTCAACTGGTATGAAATACAGCTCAGGGAAATTTTTTTTTGTTGAAGAATTTCAGGGAAATTGAGTTGAGTTTCTGATTCATATTAAATGATTGGTAATAGATGCATGTAGGCAGTGGCAGTGTTGTGGTCTCCTGTAACAGGCATAAAACTAGAAATAAGAAAGCAGTTCTTAAAGAACCCATTTCTCCGGTATTTGTGCGAAAATCCTTTTAGCGATGTTATTTTAACATTTTGTTCAGTTATATTTTGTACAGAAAGCTAAAATAGCTATTGATTTTTGCAGAATGAAAATGTTTCCAGTCTTTTTGTTTGTCACCCAATTATACATGTTTCCAGCAGCAGTTGTAGGTTATTCACAAGGTGTTGAATAGCAGCAGTGTTTGAAGCATTAATTTTGAGACAAAGGGCTCAGGGCGTATTTAGCTCTTCTCCTACGCACATGTAAGCATGAGAAGTTCACACGTTTTAATGTGTATGTGTGTTGTACTGTCTCCCACACCTGTGTCTCTAACCAGCTTCACCTGTCTGCCTAGCTTACACACACACACACACACACACACACACACACACACACACACACACACACACACACACACACACACACATATATATATATATACAAACACACCTAGAAACCCTACCTTGTTTTGTCATAGGGAGGTATGTCGCATTTTTTTCCATGCATGCTGGCCCTGGACTGCACCTGTTGAGACAGGACATATAGTTGGAGCTTCAAATGGTGTAGGCCATTGATTGTTCAAACGCAATGCCACAGATCTTGGGCTGGAGTCACATGCAATGCTCAGCAGTAGAGTGATGAGACTGGTGAGATGGGCTGTATGGGGAAAATGTGCAAAAGCACCATGCTGAATATCATAAAAATATTCCCCAAAAAAGACTCCATCAAGAGAACCTTAGTCTGTTTAGAGGTGCTTTGATAAGTGTTTTTAGGGCCAATCACATATCCAACAGCCAGCAGCGATCCATATACGTGTGTGTGTGAGGGTTATTGGGATCTGCCATTTAAAGTGTTCTACTTATTGTGTTCTTTTCAAAACAGCTATTCAAAAACAGCAGTGCAAAACTATAATTAAGATCTGAGAACGTATCATAACTTTTATTTATTGATAGGTGACATGTGCAACATTTTTCCATTCGCTTATCATTTCATGTATATTGTAAAGAAACCAAAACGCCAATGTTCGACTAAAAAGCGAAATTTTTCAATTCCTTAACTTTCAAAAATGCAGACTTGTTTCCTAAAATGCGACTGTTCTGCTATACTGACTCTTATTCTTTGATGCAGCTTTGTTCCATGTGCTGCACTTTATAACTAATCGCAACTCTGCACCAAATTTTTAAAAATAAACGCGCACATCAGTCACCGTGTGTTTGTCGAGCCAATTACGGCTACTCATCAGTAAGCACCGAGGGCGGGCATTTTGTTATAAATATCAGATTTTCTGCATTTTTAAGTGACGGTCTATTCCTCTTATCATACAGAATGTGTGTAGCCGTGCTCGCTGTCTGTATATTGTACTCTCTGCAGAGAAAGGCTTGAGCTTTTTGAGCGCTCCTGCTGTAGATGGTTGAATGAGGGTAAATTTTTTTTATTTTATTTTACTTTTGCCTTTGCAGATAACTTTTCATAGACAAATTACTTGTGCTGTGTTCTTAACCGGCGAATAAGGTTTGTTGTATTAAAGCTTTTGGCAGACGTTCCCTCACATGGTTTTGTTTAGAAAAAAATTTGCATGTTGCAAATTTGCTGTCTTTTAAACAGACCCTGCAATATTTCCAGACTGACAGTGTCATGTTGATGTGGCTGTCGACGCGTGTGTTTTGCGTCATCACAATAGTATCGGTTTATGTAATCAGCTCATAAAAACACAAGTGCTTGTTTTTTTACCCTCTCCAGGCAAATTTAGGAGATTGATCACAATTTCCACATCTTAGTGTTTCAGATTCATGGGTGTTTGTGCAAAGTAATGTTTTCCTTTTGTTAAATTATGATATTATTTTTATTCAAAAATGGCACAAATTTGTAAATTATTGAGTTAATTATAATTACAGTACATCATGAATTATGCCAAAAGCTTATGATGTAACAACTCTCAATCATCTTAGTCAATTATATGATCCTGAGCAGACAGACTACAGAAAGCGAACACTTGACCTAGCTGCACATTTGTAACTTAATCTACGTATGGAAAAGAATTAGTGACACTGCGATTACATGTTCCACATCATGCACTTTTAATCGCCCTGATCATCTTCATCATCCACATCGAGTCTCTCCAGTCTAAAAGTGTCATTTGAGGTTAATGTCACTAGCTGTTGATATCTTTAGTGCCCAAATTCATTCATTTCTTATTCTGTCCTCCTGGATACATTTTTATTTGTGTTAGGCCAATTAAACATGTTTAAACTTTACCAATCACCAATACAGACTATAGTGTTCAGTCGAACTTGTTACAAGTTATGCATCCTAATCATCCATTCAGATAACAAAGAACTGAATCATTTTGGATTTCATTTATTAGCCGTATCATTATTTATTATTTATTTATTTACTTTTTAAATCCTCACCCAGGCTTCATGCATATTGTGGGTGGGTTTCTCGTGCATCGTGTCAGAGTATTATTGCAGATCCACAACCTGCATTATTGTATACGCAGACTTTTGGAGACAAGTTTCAAATCATTTTATACATTCTAGAATGTTTTGGGTTTTTTCCTTTTCTTATTTATTTATTTATTTATTTATTTTTAAACACGAAGGTCAGCTGTACTGGAATAGTTCTTGTACGAGCAATATTGTCAAGTGCATTTGCAAAACCCATCAAGCACCATGATGAAACTGTCTCTCATGAAGACCATTGCAGAAAAGCAAGACAAAGACTTACAGTAACTCTGGTACAGAGAAGTTTATTTAGAGTTACCAGCCTTAAACATCAGCAATTAACAAACAGCACCTTCAGCGTTGTTTTACAATGTAGAAAGAAATAAAAATCTCACCCAGGAAAGATCATGGAGTTGTAATGTGTGTCCAAACTTTTGATAGCTAGTAAGGCCGCTTTCCCTTTTATCACAACTGGCAGAAGATCAACCAAAACTAACTCGTTATCAGAAAACTTGGTGCTATGAGGAAACTTTTGGCTATGGCCATTGACCCTGAGAGTGATGTAAAGTGCGTGGTTTAGGAGGATACTAAAGTTTTAGGATGGCTCCTCTGACTTCTTGGAGTTGAATGTGAGCAGAGGTCTGGTTTCTGCTTTAATTTAACATTAATTAGCGCGGTAGCTGATTAATAGGATGTTAAGAAACATCCTATTAAGCTTCTTAGCCATATTTTGACAATTACTAAACAAGAACCATTTAATGAGCATGTATGAGTGAATTTGTTTGGGTAAAGGCATAAAGCAAATTTTTGTAAAAATGTGTATGGCTGTGTTTTCTCATAGTATGGCATTGACCAGAAACACAAACACTGGCTAGAGCAGGGCAGAAAAGTTGTTTGTTTCAGTGCAGCATGTATATATCCAACTTAATAAAAAGCCTGAGACTCCTTGTTTAAGGAAAACACTCTTATTATGGCTTCGTACATAATTAGCTCATTTACACCTCTTACCCCTGAGGTGGTTAAACTGTTTTTTAATTTTTTTTATTTTATTGCACAACATGATCTTATCAGGCAGACAGCCAAGACAAAATGAGAAGAATGATTTGAAATGAGAGAGATTCCCACATATATTTATAGATTTAGTATAATGTTTTTATGGTTATTTAATGCTGCTCCTCATTTCAGGTGATGCCATTTAAAGAAAAATTGTCATAATTCAAGGTCAGGATCGTGTGTAACTGAGACACGCCTCATTATTATTATTATTATTAAGGTCTGCCACATGCATCTGCCTGAGCAGTGCTCAACTCCATGCTTATGTCACAGCTCTGAATGCAGAATATTTGTGGGTTGATCCACACATGCTTTCAGGTCAATGGACGTCTGTGGCACTGAGCCAGAGCAGCCTTTACAGCAGACACGGTGCTAGTGGAAATCAATTTAAAGCAGGAGGCATTACGAGTATCTAACCTCTCATTCCTCTTCAGACCCCGAAAGACGGCAAGGCAGGAGGACGTTCAAGCATGTCTCGAAGCCGCAACCTAGCCACCGCGACAACGGACGATCAGCCGCACATCGGAACCTACCGCCTGCTCAAAACCATCGGCAAAGGCAACTTCGCCAAAGTTAAATTGGCCAAACATGTCCTTACGGGAAAAGAGGTAACCAGATAGTATGGATGATTTGTCACTACTCCGCCCTCCTTCTCCCTTCTCTCTTTCTCTTTTATCTTATTAGCGTTGTATTAGGTGCTATAATTTTTATTGATGCGTACCACGCATGGGATGATGTTTTTCTTTATTTTCAGCACTGAACTTTATGAAATACACCATGAAGTAAAGAAGTCGATCTAGTTTCATGTCGGCTTGTGAAAGCATGACAGCATATATTTTTATCTAAAATTAGTGCTAATATCCTGTTTGAGGTTTTTGTTTGCTCTGTGTCCTTTTTGTATTTTAGGTGGCTGTGAAGATCATAGACAAGACACAGCTCAATTCTTCCAGTCTTCAAAAAGTGAGTCAATTTATTAAGTTTTTATTTATTTATTTTTTTAGTGGCAAGAAGATTGGTTGAATGTTTTAAGTCAGCGACCAGCAGACTTGGTTCTTCTAATATTTCTCTTTGAGTGTGCGTCAGAAGTATTTTAGACTGGAGTAGGTTTGGCTCGCTGCAAGTCTGTGTACATGAAGTACTGCCTAGATGGTGTTAAATAACTCGGTGTTCTTTCTGCCCTCAGCTCTTTCGAGAAGTGCGAATCATGAAGCTTTTAAACCACCCAAATATAGGTGAGTAAAGACAAGAAGAGGAATCTGCATAGTTAAGCAGTGTGCTGTAAGATTCTGATGATGTACAGTACATACAGTATGTGTGATGTTTTAATATCACATAGTACTGTGTGTATGCACACATACGTAAGACATAAAAAAAAATGTATTATTCACGTGTGCGCACGTACAGTAGCACCCTGACGCAAGAAGTAGCTCATTGGTCTGTACTGAGGCCTAGTACACGTGACGACGGATAAAAGCTGAAATGCAGAGACATCCGAGGGTGCTGTACAGGAAAGAAAATGGACAATTCAAACGTCTCCCTTTACTGTGATGCCCTGTCAAACTCCCAAGATCCTCTCCTGATTTTTTATAACAAATCCATAAATGTTGTAATCATTTCTTTTCATGGCGGTATTAGAGGGCTGAATGTGCCCGTGGTTTATTTTGATTAAGATGTGGCCAATTATGTAGGCTATGTTTTTAAAATTCTGTAAAAGTCCTGCTTCAACTGGAACACACATAGATATTGACCTAAGAAAATACCTCACGTGCTTGTGGTGGTCACTAATTGCTTTCCTGCGGCATTATTTTTTCTTTTTAACCAGTAGTGTGTGTTTTTACAAATGTGAACAATGTGGATAAATGGAGTGATACCATATACAGTACATGGACCCCTGACCATTGCACATCCCATTCCAAATCCATCGGCCATAATATGAGGAGCTGTGGAGATTTTTGCCCATTCATGCACAAGAGCACAATGGATTCATTAATGATGTCCAGCAAGAAGGCCTGGTGTTTCAATTCATGCAAAAGATGTTTAATAGGGGGTTGAGTTCAAGTTCTTCCACTCTGCGCTTTCTAACTTTGTGGCAACAGTTTAGAGAAGGCCCAGAAATCATTATGGTGTTCAAGTGTCTACATATTTTAGACCTTATTGTGTGTATGATCAGAATCCACTACTGATATTTTAACAGTTTTATCAGTTCTGGTTATTATTTTGGTGAAACATTTTAGTAAACATTGATGGATAACACTATGTAAATGATGATAACTATTTTCATGCAAGGCAAATGTCCCAATGCTCAATATTTGCAACTGCCAAAAGCCACGGTAACTCTTACATAAATCCGCTTCTTTCCTGTTTTGAGAGCTGATGATTCTGTCTCTTTCTCTCTTTCTTCCTCTTTGCTCCCATCCTCTTTCTCTCCCCCTAGTGAAGTTATTTGAGGTGATTGAGACTGAGAAGACGCTGTATTTGGTTATGGAGTATGCCAGTGGAGGTAAGGGGGCCACTGTAGAAAGTTGGGTTGTTAATCTAGATGCATCATGATGTTTGCCAGCCTGAGCTACTGTAGACAGTTATAATTTATTATGAGCAGCACGTGTTGAGTGCTGCTCAATCAGAGCTAGAATGTACAATAAAGAAGTGGCAAGTTAAGAAATAAAGAAGAGAATAAATATGCAAGTTGTTGGAAAGAGTAGTATTATTGTTAATTTTCCTTCTCATGAAATTTCATTTAAGTTTATTTTATTTTGCTATGCCTGAATTTATATTATCTTTAGTTTTTTTTTTTCACCCTCAAACTCTTTAACACGTCATCGTTCTGTCTGTGTTGCTCACTTCCACCCTCCAGGTGAGGTTTTTGATTACCTCGTCGCTCATGGGAGGATGAAAGAAAAGGAGGCTCGTGCCAAATTCAGACAGGTACATGTTTGCGTCACTCTGTTTATATGTTCTATATTATATTCACATACAGATTATGTTGTGTCTGCTTGGTGTACAAGATGCACAAGAAAATTCAGTCCTGTTTAGATCTGGTATTTCTGAATGACAGACTTAAGCACTGACATCTCACTAGGGTCATCACAAGTGGAGAGCTGAAACTGATTGTGGTTCACACCTGGTATTTTCCTGGGTCTTAAATGAGGCTTCAGTGACCACTTGCAGTCACATTTTATGTATTACCTCAAAACCATCCACAATAATAGCCTAGGACCAAAACCCAAATTAACTACACTGTATATTTAGCCATCTGATGATCTCAGTGCTGTAAAATTGCACTCCACTTTCAGCTTACAATTGCAAGGAGTTTTTAATATTCTAGAATTGCTGAGACTTGTTTTTTATTTTATTTTTTTTGTGAATTATTATATAGATGCATCTTGTTAAGCTGTAGATAAATCATCTTATTTCATCTCTGTGGTTTTCTTTAGTCTTTCTTTTGTCAAATGTATGAGGCGGTCATGTGTTGTAGCTAGTCTGTACGTATAGTGTTTCTAGAATGTGAATTTTGGCCATCTCTAAAAATCTTTAGCCTATTCTTGAATATGGTCTTTTCCCAGCCATGTGCACCAACTCCAGCATCAAGACCAAAAAGTCAGTCAGAAATTGGACACAAGTTTGGATTTGCATTCTACATTTTAGAACAATACTGGATTTTTTTCAAAACTATGAAATAACGCGCATGGCATTAGGTAATTTAGCAACAAAAACAACAGTCAGTTGTTATTTTGAGAAATGAATATCAGCTGTTCTGAAATAGTTTTTGCAAGAACAGTATTGTCAAGTGCATTTGCAAAACCCATAAAGCACCATGATTAAACTGGCTCTCATAAAACCCAAAACTTACCTCTACTGTAAATGAGAAGTTCATTTAGAGTTACCAGCTTCAAAAATCACCAATATCAACTGATCAAAGGAGATTATTGCATATTTTGGATGCCTTCAGCATTGCTTCAGTGTAGAAAGAAATAACACTGGGGGGAAAAAAAAAAAAAGAGAGAAGATATGTGCAAACTTTTGACTAGTAGTGTAGTATTGTTTTTAAAAATTAGTTTTAAAACTCGTTTATTTCTCTGTGAAATTTTACTAAATATTTAACAATGTCTTACTCACTCACTGAGTGTCGCGAGGCGACAATGTCAAATTCAATGTCTTACTGTACATCATAAATTATGCACATCTGAAAATGAGTAAACTCACAGTTAAGTGACAGATATACAGTCACAGAGATGTACAACGCTTATGTTAAGAAAGGTATGATGCAGCATATGTACGAGAGGAGACGACTTCTGTATGGGCAGCAATGCACATTTTGATATTGTGGTTTTATTATATTTTGAAAAAACTTTCTAAAATCCATTTTGCTGAGCCATGTTCAAGGCTGTTGTACTACTCTCAATATATACATTCCTGTGAACGCAAAAACTGCATTCTGTATTAATGCAACAGGATTTAAACTCCGCCAATAAAGCTGTTGTTGTGACCACAGAATGCCCGAATCTTTGCTTGCTATGTTGCTTAGCAACCAAAGCCTATACACTGCATAGTTAAAGTTAGTACTGCAGTTGTTAGCTATAGAATATTACTTTGAGTATTTATTAAACACTGGATGTTATTCCACTGTTTCATTAAAAAAAGTCAATCAAGGGCATGTTGTACGCTGCTTTTACCCATGACAAAACCTTGCCTTAATTAGTGTCATATTTGCAAAACTTCAAGGCTGTGACCAAGTACAATTATCCAATCACATGTCTCGTGCACATCAGTGAGGCCGCACACAGTGGCTTGCTATGTAATGTGACTCATTAGCGTTCACATTAGAAATGTAGTGTGGCCACATGTGTTCCAGACCACCTCTGCAAATGGTTTGAGTCATCGTATAAGACGACGTGCTTGACCTCATTTTAGCATTGTCCTTTAGTGATCTGATTTCCTGAGAAGGATCTTAATAGCAAGTCTGCCGAGAAGGAGGTTAATGCATGTACTCTTAGTCACAAGCTAGAGCCGCTTTATGTGGAGGTTAGGTGGAAATGCCCACAAATATTCCTTTAATTATGTTACTTATGTCTTGCGTTTCTCGCTCTCCCTCTCTCCTGTTCTAATTTAATGTGTGTTCCTCCAGATCGTTTCTGCTGTGCAGTATTGTCACCAGAAGTGCATCGTACACAGGGACCTAAAGGTAACAACCCAGCGTACCACTGCTTAAAGTGTGTGGATGGTCTTTCAAGGTTTATAAGTACATGCACATACACAAGAAGACAAGATCAGGGTCACCGCTGCATTTTCTTGTCCATAAAAGCTCTTAACGTAATTCTACCTTTATGCACGCCTATCCCTGACATGAATTAATCAGAACATAAGTGCATGTATGTGTACACTTCAATACAGTCCTCTACACGCCGTCCCAGTTTCATATATATATTTTTTGTATGTTTTTATTTCCTCTTGCAACAGTTAAAGCGCAGAAACCCTGTACACAGTTAACTGTTTTACAGTCTCTTTTCCACCCATACACCCACTGTTCCCATGGCGATGCCCCACCCAGTCCTTTACTCTTCATTAGTGTATAGGTGCAGAACCCCGTCACTCTGACCTTTGAGCTCTTGAGCTAATCGCCATGGTTGCGGGGTTTTTTTTTTTTTTTTTTTACAGCCTCTGACAATTGTGCAATGTGCATCAGATTAAATATGCAGTCTTGTATACATACGAATAGTCTAGAATTATAAGTTGTTTTAATAGTAATTGATGGACGCTTGGATATGGCTCAGGAATATTAAATAGCTTTATAACTGGGATATACATCTTGCTGATTTTAATATTTAATTCCCTGTAAAGGTTAATGTCTTTTACTTCAGAGAAGAGGAAATGGTTCTTAGCTGTTTGTTTTTTTTTTAACATAAAAATAAAATCTTTTTCTCCACATGTAAACTTTAGCCTAGTTTGTGGCACAAAGTAATACACATACAAATAATAATTGAAATATTAAATATATAAACCTTTTTATAGTGTAGTGCTTTCTTGGTTGTAATATATGAAAATAAGGAACTGGTTCATAACTTAGGGTATTTAATTAGTAGTATTTCTTTCTTCTTTTTTAACTCAGTATTTCATCAGTAAAGTGTCCTGTTTAGCACTTATGAAATGGGCTATAAGCTCAAAGCTTCCTTTTATCTTTTCTTTAAATAAACCTAGAGACCAGTTGCGCTTATGAGTTTTCTCACTGGATTGAATCGCACCAGAACTGGTATAATTATCGAAGTCAGCATTTTTTTTTTTAAGCATTTTTTTTTCTCCCATGATGCAGTGTAGTTAATAAAATAATTATTTTATCTAGAGATCTTAACTTATAGCATAGTGGATGAATCATTCACACCTCTGTTTCAGACACACACACAAATAAGTTAAAATACCAGAAGGTTCATTATCAAGTCGGTAACTGCAAGTTACCAGCAAGGAAAAGCATTAATGCTGATGGGAAATTTTAATTTAAGGGGAAAGATGTCCATTAGTGTAACCAAAGCATAATCTGTTGCTGAGTGTGAACCAAATGTACACAGTCATTATAAAGCAGATAAACAGCCAGGTTTTCAAAGGGGCACAAAATCATGTAAACACACGCGCACACTTCATATATAATAATATCAAGTCAAGATTTTGCCACATATGACTCATAGAAGAGGGTCTGCTTGATTTTATGTTTTTCTCACCAGACTGACCGTACTGTAAACCCTCAGTCATGTGTATGTTTGTGCATGTTTGAGTGTGTGTGTGAGAGAGAGAGAGAGAGAGAGAGAGCACCTTGACTGTCGCGTAGAGTTCATAGAGTGTGTGTGCAGGCATGTGTGTCATCTGTGTGTGTGGGTGGGGGGTCTTGTGTGCATGTCTAACATGTAGGTAAGTTGATGTCGGCCAGCTAATGTTTAACTGTGCCAGCCAAGCCCAGTTAGCACCCTGCATCTGTTGCTAGGCAATGCAGGCTTCCAACTTGGCTAAAGTTGGTGGATAAACATTTGAGTGGCAGCACCGTGAGTGCTCCATGCATTTCAACACCACCCCACACACACAGATACACAGACACCAGGCGTCTGCACAGATGAGAAAGCTTATAAAAATTGTTTGAAGCAACCAGAATGAGAAAGTACAGTGGAGAAAGGCAGAGAAAGATCATTTATAGATGGCTGCGATTGTAAGACCGTGTTTTGGTTTAGTTTGTGCATCTTTTTCCTCCTCCTATTTAGCTGATTTATCTTCACCTAGTAAGGGAGAGTAAATTAATGACAAGGATCTAATAGTGCAGTAGATTAAGATATTTCCCTGGTATCTTATAATTTTCCTAATAAACAACAAGGAGGACTAGAAAGACTAATTTTCTTTGATTTAAATCAGAGTTTAGGATTTTTTTAATCCAACCTTACAAAACCTAAGTAAGTAAAAGGTTTGTGTGCAAAAAACCCGATAAAAACAATATAATTATTGATGTCTAAATATCAAAAAGATATGATTAATAATAAATATTAATGCTTAAGAAAAGTGTCATGACTGTACTGTAAAGCTGGAGAATCTGGAACAGTAAGCAGCGTTTGTTAGTTCATTTAACACTTTTGATATTTCAAACTTTCTGACCATGCGAAATGTAAATCAGTAGCTGTGCATTATTACTATTACTAGTTATTACCCGCGTCCTTCCCTGCATACATCCACCTAATGATGATCTGGTAATCAAATTAAGATTATATTATTACCTTATAGTATTAAAGTTACTGCCTACTGTTACATTTATTGAGAATTTCTGTTAATATACATGCACAATACATTGTATATACATACATTAGTTATTATGTGCCCAAGTAGCACTTGTGCTCCATGGGTTTGAAAGCTGATCTCATATCCCAGCCCCATTATCTAATATTGTTTTCATGTGATACCCTTAAACACTCTTCACTTTCACTCTGCCATAGACTGGTGTGTTCAATATCTCCTTGTTTTTTCTCTCTCTCCTTCCTCCTCTGCCACACAGGCTGAAAACCTTTTACTAGATGCAGATATGAATATCAAGATCGCAGACTTTGGTTTCAGCAACGAGTTTACCGTGGGAAATAAGCTGGACACGTTCTGTGGCAGCCCCCCATACGCTGCCCCCGAGCTCTTTCAAGGCAAGAAGTACGACGGACCCGAGGTGGATGTGTGGAGCTTGGGGGTGATTCTCTACACGCTGGTCAGCGGCTCCCTACCGTTTGACGGACAGAACCTGAAAGTAAGAGAGAGGAGCGGAGGGTAAAGTTGGCCCGTGGGTTTACAGAGAGGGTTTGATGACAAACCTCTTGTATGTTAATCATTTTCACGTTCTGACTTGGAGCCCGTATGCGTGACACTCTCTTTCTTCTTCCCTCCCACAGGAGCTCAGAGAGCGTGTTCTGAGGGGGAAGTACAGGATTCCCTTCTATATGTCTACAGACTGCGAGAATCTACTGAAAAAATTCCTTATTCTCAACCCAACCAAAAGAGGCAGTCTAGAGGTGCCATTTCTCACACACAACATATAGTGCCACATTTAGAAGTCTGTGCTGCATGCATGAATTTTCCAAGGTTAAAGCTCAATGAGAGTTCTTTAATCGCCTGACCCTGACCACAAATTAAATTTAAGTGTGTGAGTTCAGAGCACAACTTAAAGCAAAGTCTCCATTTAAAATATAAGACTTTGAAAACCGTGACCGATACTGTCTGTTACGGCACCGACATTGATGCGTCTGTCACATAAAGCATGAGAGGCCGTACTAACAGCAGGAATGGTTTAACAGAAAGACTGTTTGAAAGCTTTATAAAATCACAAAACAGTAAAGCATGCATGTTTATTATATAATTGTTAACACAGCGTGCTCTCTCTCTCTCTCTCTCCCCGCCTCTGCATTGTTCTAAGCAGCAAATCATGAAGGACCACTGGATGAATGTGGGTCATGAGGATGAGGAATTAAAACCCTACATAGAGCCCCAGCCTGACTATAAGGATCCCAAGAGAACAGGTAGAGCAGCAACAGGCTGCGTGCGTGTGTGCTCGTGCGTGCGCATGTGTGTGTGACTGACAAATACAAAAAAACATGAACAAAAAACATGTTAGTAATTTACATCTTATTTCACATAGATATAATGCTGCAAATGGGCTACACACAAGAAGAACTTCAGGATTCACTTGTCAACCAAAAATATGACGAAGTTATGGCGACCTACCTGCTGCTTGACTATAGGAACTCCGAGGTAAACCGCCGATTCATAAACACTGACCACCTCCTGGCACACACACACACATATATATGGAATTTCCTCCCATGTTTTAACTTGTCTCTAAACTATTTCTAATATTTTGATGATTCAGCTTGATGATGGCGTCAACATGTTGATCAAACCACGTCCAGGAAGTGACCTCACGAACAGTAATGCGCCTTCTCCACCTCACAAGGTACAACGCAGCGTGTCTTCTACTCAGAAACCCCGAAGGCCCACAGATCAGGGTGAGATAGCAGTTATCTTGTAACTTGCACTAAACCCACTAAATTTTGTCCAACCTCTTGAGGTCTCCATTCTTTCTTTTGTCTAGTCACATACTCTAAAAGGACTCAGGGGGATAACAAGTACACAGCTGAGGATCCGGGGCGTAAAGGGTCCAGTAGCTCGACCAAAGTGCCACCCAGTCCCATCGTCCCTGGAGATAGTAAAAAGAGCTCCACACCCTCTACTGTAAGTGTGCGTGTGTATGAGACACTACAAAGGGCCTTTTTTTTTTTTTACTTAAAAAAAATAATAATAATAAAAAATGTGTAAGGTTTAGTGTCACTGTCAAATTAGTCGGATTTTTGGTTTCTTAAGTTTTTCTCTCTCTTATACTACCTGTGGTCCATATTAAACTAATTTTCTGTTATTCATAGTGCAAAGCCTTCTTATGTACTGTATGTGCTCTCCACAAAGGGTTTTCTATACTACATGCCCTTTTAATGATTCAATAAGTGTACAGTCAAAAGTTTGGACATACCTTCTAATACAATGGTTTTTGTTTAGAGATTTATTTTCTGCATTATAGGACAATACTGGATCCCCCCCCCCCCCAACACTGTTAACACACATGGCATTGGATAATTAAGTAACAGCAACAACAGTCAGTTGTTATTTTCAGACATGAAGGTCACCAGTCACCACTGAAACAGTTCTGGCAAGAACAGTGTTGTTAAGCGCAATGGAAACCCATCAAACATCATGATGAAACTGGCTCCCAGGAAAGCAAGACCAAAACTTAGCTCTGCTGCAGAGAAGTTCATTTAGAGTCACCAGCCTCAAAAATCACCAGTTATCAAATAGCACCTAAGATTAGAGCTGTTATGAAGGCTTAACACAGCGCAAGTAGCAGAAACATCTCAATATCAACTGATCAAAGGAGATTTTTGCATATTTTGGACGCCTTCAGCATTGTTTTACAATGTGGAAAGAAATAAAAAATTAGGAAAGACCATGTAGTTAGAAGAGTGTCCAAACCTTTGACTTACAATGTACTATATACTTTCAGTGGTACATATTTTAAAAGTTTGCCTTTAAGCCTGTAAATTTAATTTTATAGCTATTTAGAGCAGGATTATGAGATTTCAATTAGTTTTAATACAAACTGTGAAATTACCAGCCCTAAATGTGTAGCAGCTGATTACTAACCTTGGTTTTGATGCATGACCCTACAGAACAGTATCTATTCCACGGGCACAAGCCGCAGCAGAAACTCTCCACTCACAGAGAGAGCCTTGCTGGGAGTGCAAAACGGCAAGGACAGGTACACACCCTCACTCACTCAACCTTAACACTTTAAATAAAGAACAGTTGCATTAAATGAAACGAGGCAAAATTACGTTAGTTGCAGATATGAGTATATTATGAATGCCCTACTCCCAGTTTATTTTTCTCTGATAGAAATGCGCTCACATACGCACGTTATGCCCCTCTGTTCTGCTGAAAATGGTTACCCATTGGTTATCAACTCATGCTCATTAGGCTTGGATTGACTTTGACCATCCAGTGGGTAACCAACCAGCATCCCTGGGTTTGGCTGCCACCAATCATTACAGGTTCAGAAAAAAATTACTCATGCTCCCATACTGTACCTGTGTACATGCAATCCGTCACTCTCTCGACGTTACTGCATCTTCGTGAGTATTCATGCCTCCATTTCCCTGAGCGCCACTCCTCTTTATCATTTGCCCTCACTCAGGTTTAAATCATACCAGTCATCACCATGGCGTTGAAGCTCTGAATATATGTACATGAACATGCGTTAAATCTTTGGCTTTAGTGTGCACTGTTTATTTAGTGTGTACCTAATTGTTATGTGGATCGTTAGCGACATGTGTATAGTGCCTGCTGCACATTGCAAGCAAATATAAGCAAATATCCAAATTTAAAACACTTATTGAATACGGAACCAGGAGGATAATTCTATTTAAAGAGTAGTTTGTTTCTCTGTGCAGAAGGCATTGTTTCTTTATGCATTTTTCAGTGTAAGTAATCATTAGAATGCTTGATGTGATATAATGCGTGTGTGATGATATAACCATTGAATGTCATTATGTGTTTGGAGTGCTTTCATTTGTCTCTTGTGCATCTTTAAAATATTAACAACTGCTCTGCTCTGTTTGCTTTGGTTTTGGCTTATTACTTCCTTACCTACACTGGTCCTACGCATATCGTGTTCTCTGCTCCATCTTTATATAGTTGTTTCTCACTCACTCATTCTTCGCTAATGTATTACAGGAAGCGCTGTGCGTGTTGTGATTTACCTTCCGGTCTCTCTTTTTCTGTCTAGTCTGCCTTTGCATACTGATTTTTGTTTTCCTGGTTTATCTCTGTTTAAAAGGATTAGCAAAGCTTATGACTGACAAGGTGGCATTCAGTTTGTACGATTTCTTTAGTCGACATGTAATAGGCTTATTCTGTGTTCTTCTCAGTAAGGTGAATAGCACAGGTTTTTCTCCACAAGCTCTGCTAATCTGTGCGTGTGTATCTGTCTCTCACTTTTGCTCTCTCTACTTTCTTCTTCTCATCACCACTCTGTTTGACCCCTCTCTCCCTCCCTCTCTTTCTCTCTCTTGCTCGCTCGCTCTCTTGTACCAGTCTGCACTGTCTCTGCATAAACTCAATGCCCAAACTCACACTTTCCTTTGTGCTCATTCTTTGTGTCCTCTGGGTGCTGTCTCTCTCTGTCACTCCCTTTCTCCTTGTCCCGATCTCCCCATTGTCAGATAATTATGCCTTCTAATAAAATCCTCTTTCCTCCTTCCACACGTAAACGACCATGACTATGTGTGTGATGGTGTGTGCATGTGTACGGTGCCCCTGCTGTACGCTCTCACCACCATCAGCCTGAACACACCAGGGTCCCGCGCCTCAACGGCCTCGGCCGGCGCCGTACTCACATCCTCTTCGTCCTCACGTTCCCGTCATCACAAGTCCATGTCCTCCTCAGCCCACCCCTGCCCCGCTGACCTGCACGCACCCCAACCCAGGCAAGTTTACACCGTTAAGCCACACTCTCTCTGAGAAACAGGCTTTACTCCTTGGATTGAGCAAAGTGAGGGGGAGGGAGAAGAACTCGCACAAAGAGCTTGCTAGCTGAAAGGAAAGCTCATCAGTGAGGCCTGTAAATGCCTTATCTTATCAACTAAAAACTGATGGTGTAATATCATGGTTCTTCAAGGGCAGGGTGGGGGAGGGGGGCTGCCATGGGTATGCAATGTTTTATAGTATATTTTGTTTACAATTTTTACAGTGTTAGAGATCACCACATCAAAGCTAATTTTTCTATATTTGGTTATTATTCTATTTAACTGGTCGAATTAAATAGGCTGTAAACCTAACTAACTCGAAGGTTAGGGGGCCAATAAATTATTTTCCTATTATGTTATTATATACTGCCAGGTCCATACATTTTGTAACAAGTATTGGGGTTTTGACATTGGCCTCTGTACATCACTATATTCAATTTAAAATGAAACAAAGATATTCAACAAAGATTTTCAGCTTTAATTCAAGGGTTTGGCAAAATTCTGGCATTAACCATGTCACCTTTTTGTGAAGCGTCTGTATTTACTTTATAAAGCAGTCTCTTGAATGTAGACTTTAACAATAACACACCTACCTTCTCAAGATTTTTATTGAATTGATTTGATGTTGTGAAAGGGTTCTTCTTCACCCTGGATAAAAGGTCATATAGGCCTGTTGCCGCCAGGTGATTCCTCCCTTTTAAGAATGTTCTGTTTGGGGGCTCATAAATAATGGAACAAACATCTGACAAAGTGTGTGTGTTCAACCCCTTGAATTAAAGCTGAAAGTCTTGACTTCATTTCAACTTCAATGTGATGGTGTACAAAATAAAACTTTCATCTTTGTTCCATAACTTATGGACCTGGCTGTACTTCTGATCAGAAATCATTACTCTTACGAATTTTCAGAAACTTTGCAAAGGTGTAAAAGAGACTTGAGGTTACAGGAGCAGGTGATGATGAAGGTACTTGAACCAAAAGAACAGCAGTGGAGATGGTTCATTTCTCCAATTTCTTACTGGTCCATCACACATCACCACTACAGTTGTTGCTGGTTTGGTGCCAGCAACCCCAGCTACATGTTTGCCGCACATCTGTGCCGCTATAAGAGAGCTTCTCCTAATCAGCTTAATGCCTTTAACCTGCTGTAATAGGTTTAGAGCGCTATGTACACACCTTTTAGAGATGACACTAGCATGGTGAAACATTCATTATTTCACCCGCAGCATGCCTTCTGATCCTTTATACTTGTAATTGTTTCTCTGATTCCATTATAATGTTGGAATTAATTAATTGATTGCATTTGCCGGCTAGCGTGCATGTGTCACTTTGAGTGAATGCTCTTCTGTTGCATGCAGTGGACTTAGACTTTCCCTCATGACATTTGGGACAAGTAAAAGAATGTCCCGCTGCTCTGCCTCATCAGCCCTCTTTAATTCTGCTTCACTTTGTACTCTGTATTTATTTTTCCGTCCACTAATCCTTCTATTAATTATACATGGAGAATGTTGATGTCGTTCAGTGTCTGTGAAAAAACTTTGCCCTTAAGCTTAGATTTCATTCACCCGCTTAATCGTAACTCAATTAACACTTTTTAAACCTTCCCTTTGGGAAATATCGAGGGTTTATCCACTTCTGTTGATTGTACACATTCTCGGTAATGTCCGTACATGCGTTATTGTCTTTGTAAGTTCTAAAAAACATTTTTTTTTTTAAATAAAACATCTCACAGAGGACAGTTTTTACATGGCTTACTTTTACTCATATGTACATACAGTACAGTCCAATCTGAAACTACCGGAACGGCACAGTGAACTATTTTCTGCCAGACGCTTGGGTTTGCGGTCAAAATATGAATATTGGCCTCCGCAGCGGTAGTAGTAGCCTTAATGTGGGAGCCCCCTAGTGACGGGGAGGAATTGGACAAGACTAAATTGGGGAGAAAATTGGGGGGGAAAAAAAAAAAAGAATATTAAAAAACTGCTTATATTTTCTGATATGTCATAATATTATCCCTAGGTGTACCCTGATATATTGACATTTTAAACAATTAACAGCCCTGAATGAATACTATTGGTTTGAGTCTGGGACTTTTTTTGCGTTTGTTCTTTTAAAAACAATAAACCTGAATACCATAGAGATGTTTACAGAACAAAGGGGCATCATATTGAAGCGGAGAAAAGAGGCTAAATTGATCAGAAGCACAGCACGAGCAATGGGCATAGCCAGTACCTCATGGTCCGAACCATACAAGCTTGTTGATCATGACTTGTAGGTCTCTTTCTGGAGCTAGATCACTAACCTATATTGATCATGTAACTCATTATATTATCAGCAGAATTAATTCAGAGGTCTTCAGAAACATTTTGTCTGACAAATAGGACTGGATGCATTTCTCTGTAAATTAAGATGCGTCCTACAAACAAGACCCAAAACAACAGAAGACCAGGGTGAAGGGGGGGAAAAAAGTGGTAGACTGGCTACTGTAAGTCGATCACCAAACATCAACACAATTGAACAATTCACCTCCTGCAGAAATTGAGGGGAATTAAACACTGATGCAGAAGGGATGTCCAACCAAAAATTAAGTACTTCTTGTCTCATGAGCAGAAGAATTAATAACCAACAGACATTTACGGACCCTATGGAGATGAGATTCCAAGCTGCAGTAAAACATTTGAATGGTGCAAATGTTTTAAAGAAGTCTATACGTCTGTGAATGACAATCCTGGGCAAGGTGCCTCTGTGACCACTTCAGTCAGTCCCATGAACATTCAGTGACTTGTCATCAACTTGCGGAAGAGATGCATCTGTCTGTGGGAACTTTGCACACAGTCAATAATTAACACTTGCATTTCCGGAAGGTGAGTGAACATTGGGTCCCCAGAGAGCTCCCTGTCTCCGACCGGTACAGAAGATCTAATCAGCAGTGAGCATTTGGAGGCCAGGATAATAAAACGCTGGAATAAGTGCATTAGTGTAGCAGGGGATTATATAGAAAAGAAAGGGGAATTTTTACTCCCGTAACGATCTTGTTATTCTGCACAATCAAATGTCCCAGTTTGACTTTGGATGCCCTGACATTTACTTTTAATTATTGTAAATACTTTTGCTCACAATAAAATTCCAGGGTGCTTTCAAAAAAGGTGTCATGTTCCAAGTTATTTAGCATATGTCGATCTACGTATCAGAAAAATCTTCGGACGGAATCTGCCTTGCCATCCCAGGACATTCAGAGGGGGTTTATACATCATGTATACCGTAGACCTATAGACCTAATGGTCTGTTTAGATTTTTTTGCTATAAAATCTACAGCTTAACAACAATTCTAATTAATTAATTGACATATTGAGCTTTGCTGAGTGTGAGGACTGATTCATGTGTTTGTATCCATATCTTTATAATCTGACAATTTAACTACTTTAACATTTTGTATTACATAACAATCGGTGCTGTTACAGTATTTTAAGTGTCTCTTAGACGTTATGGTAATGTTTAGTATTTTAAGATCTGTTTTATTTTTGGTTTTGTCGAATATCAGATTAATATGCTCAACCAGGATTGACTTAACAACCATAATACAGTAATGTCGTTTTTGTGACCACACTTCATGTAGTGCAGCTCATTCTGGATTTAGTTTGTTTATAACTGGTGTTATTTATCAGTTACAAGCATAAACTTCTCAGGAAGATTAGCTCTATGTTTTGCCCTCTACCATTTTGTACTAAATGTATATTCCTTGTTGAAGTTGCCGTCCTGGTTTCATTGTAATCGTTAGATGAAAATAAAGGCTTCTTCTAAAGGTCTAATATACTATAACATTCAATTCTACGTGACTGCTCCAGGGTTTCCTAGACAGCTCTGGGCCAGGACCAGAAAGACACAGCCCACGGCTTATTGGCTGCCGGTTCTGGCAGGGGTTTTTCTCCCAAGGCCTGTTTTTTGGCACAAAATGTAATTTTATGGACATATGAACTTATCAGTATACATGAGTTGTCAGTTCTGTGATTTGAAGAGACATGATGTCTGCTGAATTCGCTTTCTATGCAGAGCATATTTCTTTATTTTGAGATTATGTAACACGTTCTACCAGTACACTGCAAGAGTGAGTCATTATCACACCTCCCTGTATCTCACACCCGGGAACATTTTAGATGTGCTAGAGATATACCGTACTTGAGATGTTGGCACATCTTTTAAGTAAGATTTCCTGATCACTGAATTGTATTGCACGTATCGTTTGCAGTGATATGAAGATCAACCCCATGTCATTTGTGAGATCATTTTGAGAACAGTTAACTATCAAGCCCGGGTTGAATTTAAGTGTTCTTTTTTTTTTTTTGGTCCCCCTTTTTTTCTTTCTTTCTTTTTTCTTTACTTTTTTTAAAAAAAAATTTCTTTTGTCTTAGTGGTCCGACCCAGAGAGCACCTGGTGCATCACCATCAGCTTACAATATCAGCAGCGCTACAGGGCAGGAGCGTACCAACTTTCCACGAGGGGTGCCTGCTCGAAACACCTTCCACATTGGTCAGCAGAGAGGGGCACGTGATCAGCAAGGCTCGCCATATCATGCTACTCCAGCCTCACCTTCCCTGTCTCATGGCACAAGCCAGCAGCGGAGACAGCCAACCTCAGGCATCTTCAGCAAATTCACCTCCAAGTTTGTACGCAGGTGAGGACGTATAACGGGGTCCTCTTACAACACGCTTGGGTGGCGTTCTGGTTGATGAGGGAATTGGGGTGGAATTAAAGGTCTTTAAGTTGACTAGGTAGGTTGATGCCATTGTCCAAATTCATTATAAAGTGATGTGCAGGCAGAGTAATATGCTCCACTGTTTTAGAGGAGAATCATGTATGCATTTCAAAAGAAGAGAGAGATTCTAGTTTAGTGATGAAAAAGGAAGTCACCATCGCATCACACATTCTCACATCCCTGCTTCCTTCTTGCAGCTGGGTGTGTGTGTAGTCTTTTTATTTTTTATTTATTTTTTCTTCCTCGTTTTTTTGCTTGCTCCTTCTGCATTTTTAAATTGCTCATGTCATAAAGGTAAGTAAGGTGAAGATGGTGTTCTCAAGAAATCGCACTCGTACAAATGCATGACGACTCAGAGTTTGCAGTTTCAACAATGTCACACATTGATCTTTCCCCAAAGGTCAAGTCCTTGTTAGGAAATGTAATCTCATTGCCATTGCTCCTAATCTTGACAATATTGTTTTAGCACACATCTACAGCCACTCACATTTCTTATCTATTTCATCATTTTCTGCTTCTGGGTTCTAGCCGACTCTGAGCATACTGCCACCTTTTACCACCTCTGTGGTGACTGTATCCATGGTAACAGCGGAGGTATCACATTCCCCAACCCTATAAATACTTGTGGCGGGGACACCTTGGTGTGCGATCGCTACCATAGCTGTGAGCTTTGTAGAAAAATTACAGGTGTATCTTCAGTAAAATATGAATCTTTGTAGTAGTTATGTGTCATTTTAAACATGGCCAGATCTTCCATCTTTTGTTTTTTGCTTAAACAAGGAGTAGAAAATGCACCTAAATCTACAACAATGTTGTGTCCTCTCAAGTATTTTAATATAGTGGAGAAAATCCACATATAATCTGAGAAAGGATGGTCAGTGATCAGAGTGTGTTTAGATATAGAATTTATTGTTTTGTCAAGTTATTGTTTATAAAAAGAAAACGGTTACTTGAGCAAAATGAATAAGAGCATCAGCCATAATATGACCACTGATCGGTGATGTGAATATTTCTGATGTGCAGGTTGATTGTCCAAAATGTTCACCTGCTGTGTAACATTTTCAACCCACTTTCACATGCCAATGTTCTATTCATGTCAATACTACTTTGGCATGTACCAACCAACTTGTTCCTGGCCAAGTACAACCCTTTATAGAAATTGTATTCCCTAATAACAGTTTTCCAGATCTCGGTTTAATCGAGCATCTGTAGGAAAACAAGTCTTAATCCATAGAGGTCCCACCTCGCAGCTTACAGGACTTAAAGGATCTGTTGCTGATGGCTTGGTGCCAGATACCGTAGTATGCCATCAGAGGCCTAGTGAAGTCCATGCCTTGACAGGTTATGGCTGTTTGGGTGGCCAAAGTGGATCCAATCATTATTAGGTGGCTGGTCATAATGCTATGGCTGATCGTTTAATCTCTCTTCTCCAGTTTCCAATAAAGTAGATAATATGAACACCTCGCTTATGGGCCTCTGATATGTACTGTATGTAAAGCTAATACATTATTTTGCAATTCTTATTAAGCTTCAAGAACAAGAGTTAAACTGTGAACCCATACACTAGGCTTCAGGCACCTTTTTTATTTTTTTGCCATTCGTTCTTTTTTTCTCTCCAGTTACGTCCCAAAATATGCTAAGCTACATTTCTATAGCTTTGGTTTAGGTTTCTGATTTAGATTTTTTCTGTAATTACATCAGTAGTTGCTTTCAGGTTATCTCGGCTATAATAACTGCCTAGCCAGAAGGAGGGACGCAAAAGTCGCAAAAGAAATCGTCCGTCTGCCCTTTAGCTTTAATTTCACTGTGCAATGTAGTGACCAGTTTGTGTGTGTGGTGAAGATTCCTCATGCTTCCAGCACCACTCTTTTACAATTTGATTCCTGGTATACTCACTGTGCCATCAGGAAAATGAAAAAAAAATAGATACTCCATAGATACAATAACTTGGTCATTAGATTGTCAGCTGGTTTCGTTGTATTTCCACATAACATTGCTGAGTCTACACTACACTTCATGTGCATCGCTGCACGTGCTTCCCTTCGTACCCTGACGCACACATCACTCTGTAACAGGATGCACGTCTTTCAGAATTTTGTAATATTTTTGGCCAGGCAGTGTATTTTATATAGTCGAGCACATAAGCCACACAAATAATTTTATGTTAAATCATGGGTTTTACAGACATCATTAGGCATATTGTGATATCTGACATTTTTCCCTCACCACTTAAAAGTTGCGCATGGAAATAAAGAGAAACATTTTAAACGGTTCTGATGAGTTTTTATGCTACATGTTAAACTACTAATGCTGCTAGTTGTGTAATCTCACCACCTGATCACACTGACACCATTAACGAGGAGACTTTGCTTACAAATGTGCATCAACATTCGCAGTGTTGTTTTTTTGCACCTGCTGTCACACTAACGGTCATTTCATGTCTTTTTAAAAAGATCCCTGCTTTTCAGAGTCTTGATTAGTTGTTTTTGTGATCTGTACTGATGATTTTTTTTTTTTCTAAATCAACCTAATCAAGCAGGTTCAGAATTTCAGAATATTTAAAAGTTTTTCAGAAATTTCAGGATACTATGAAGTGCACTTTACTGGAAGTTGTGCCTATTCAGAGGCAGTAGTACTTTGAATACTGTCATTATCAGTACCGTTAATTTTTATCATTAATGTCATTCTGTAATTATCTGTTTACGGCACTAGGATAGACACTAGTAAACTCCTACACTGAATTTATATAAAACTCCATTGTTTACAGGAAGACCTTTTTAATATTTTGCTTTTCGTATACTGGCATTAATTTACATGCTACGTTCTTTTCTTTTTTTTTTCTTTTTTTTTCTTTTTCTTTTTCTTTGTTGGATTTATTTATTTTTTTTGTAGAAATCTATCACTCAGGTTCCCCAGAAGGTAGGAAAGCACACTGATAACCCCCTCTGCAACCTTTAGTTTTGATTTACCCTTTTATCCTTTCCCAATTTTGGTGTTTGTTTTTGTTTGTAAGTTATTTTTTGATGTAACTTTATACGTATACTTCCCCCTCATACTATTTACCTCTGCTGTTTTATGGTTGGCTCCTTATTGCCGTTTGGTATATGTGTGCCGTGTAATGACCAGTACTAACATCCCACATCCAAACCAAAAGCTCACCTTCGACATTCTAACGAAATTCCCAAAGAAATTAACATCCTCTTCATTTCCCCATCCTCTCTTCTTTCACCTCATCCCCTTTGTCGTCGTCTCCATTAGTGTAAACAGTCACATCATCCATGCGTTGACGCTGCTGTATAGGCTAGCGGTCTTTACTTTATTTAAGGATATACCCCCAGGGTAACTAGGACCTGTCATAGCAGTTAATCAATAAAAACCCAGGGTAAGGTTGTGAAATTTTATGGCGAGTGTAGAGGTTAGAGTAAGAAACTATTGGGCTACATTATCTTTCACTCTCTCACAAATTGGTTGTATTTTTATAATAAACACCGATTATGCCTTGTAGCAGTGGAAACCTGGAAAAGGGGATGTTGAGAATGGAAAGGAGTGATGAAGGGGATTATACTCTATATACTTTCAGGAACATTTCTCTCTGAATTCTTTTTCTTCTCAGCCGTTTTAACATGATGATGATGATGGTAACAGCATCCGAAGCTGAGATTAACCCGACTGGCTTTGGCCTGCTCTTCCAAAACCACACTGTCTCTTGTTTTTGTTTTTCCCCTTCTTATACCCTCCCCTTCCATGTGTCACTATATTTTACTTCTGTATCCGCCACATCGTATGTGAGAACACGTCGAACTCGGGAAGGGACCATGGATTTATGGAAATCTAACTGCACTTACTGTAATAACCAAACACACTACTGCACTCCACTTTATATGCTCAAATACATGTCCTGTTTGTAATCATGTGCTTCATATTAAGGTGTGAAATTTTGGTGTTGTTGTGTGGTCTTTTGTCCAGAAGAGGGCACTGTCATATAATACACAATGACTTTGCGTCCTCTCCTGGTCAACGATTGTATTTTTTGTTAATTAGTGAAAACTTTCTTCACAGGTTGTATTATATCCACCTACCCATGTGTTCTGCTCTTTAACCTACTGATACTGCTTTTTGTGTTTGCTTCATGTCCTTAACCCTTTGCTCGTGTCTTTTGTTAAATTTCTGTTTAAACAGATCTGTCTGCGTCTGCTCATAACAACTAGAATCATTTGAAAAATGTCTGTTTTTCCCCCTGCTGTATGTCCGCCATTGTTTGTTTTATGTTGGTGTGTTTGGGTGCTTGTGGGTGTGCGTGGTCAGGGGCTGTACCAGCTGTATGGTCATTGTTGGGAGGCTGTAGATTACATGGTGATGGGCTCATAGACATCGAGTTTTTCCCGGGTCTTGGGGTGGTTTTCTCCGGTTTAGTTCAAATGCATTCCATCCCATATTATTCGCTCATTCAGTCCCCCCCACCTCCCCCCCACCCACTGTAGAGCACAATCCTGTTATTGCCCTTCCACATTTGCAACGTTAGATCTTCTGCCTGTTTTCAAATGAAGCTTCTAGTAATGGAATGGGATTGGCGTACCTGGGTATCCATAACGCTTAAAGGTGCTTGGTGGCAGTACACCGATACAAAAACTAATCTTGTTGCGATTTCTTTCGAGGAGCCCGTATGAGGGAGAGAGTCGAGACGAGGGCAGCAGGTGAGAGAAAAAAATATATGAATTACCAAAAAAAAAAAAAAAACCTGATCAAACTATTTCCTAATCAGATCTAATCAGTGGATAAGTAAATATCTAGAGTCGTAATTGACTGAGAAGGGTGTTTGATTGTCTAATCAGGATTTATTAGGATTTGGGTAGGGATGTGTGTGTGTGTGTGTGTGTGTGTGTGTGTGTGTGTGTGTGTGACTGAGTGAGAGAGTGTGAGCGACTGTCTGACATGCCTTGTGTTCTGTCATCAAGTGTGAGTTTCATAATTTTGTGACTAACTTCCTCATAATTTATTTATTTATTGATTTATTTTTGGCTTATATGTAGTGTTGGTTTTATTTTCTCCGTGATCCATTTTTACACACACAAAAACACACAAACTGAGGGTTAATTCCTTTCCGTGACTTTATTTAAAATCAGGCTTAGATTTAGCTTTTTCTGCAGCTACAGAATTGAGTTTACTACAGCAGGGTTCAGTATAATCAAGACTGTGTATCTTTTTTTTTTGTCTCCTTACACAACTTACGGGACATAGGAGACATTTTAAAGTTGCCTCAGCTTGTAAATAAAACTAAATTAAAATCATGAAAGCAGGACAGAGTCACAATTAGATGGACGTCTTTTTAGAGCCATCTACGTCCACTTACGTTCGAACAGACAGTAAACTGATGCCCTGATAGAGTGAGTGTGTCACATGTGGGGATAATTTGATGTTGAATTGACAGCAGTACTTTAACATGCATGCCTTTTTTTTCTTGGCTGTTTTTTCTTGTCGTCTCTTCCCTGTCCACTGCCTCCTCTTCTGTCTTTTGTTCAACACTTCAATGTTCCCCTTGTTCTCTTCCCTTCATGTCCTTCTGTCCACATTTTACTTCTATGCTGTTTTCTTTCATCTTTCTATATGATTTTCCACCTCTCGCTCTCCTTTTCTTTTCTTTTCTTCTTCTTCTTCTTCCCCTTCCTCTCAATCCCTGTCTCCAGATCCATGCTCAGCAGCGCTGACAAGGCAGAGAAGACCGGAGTAGGAGGCGGGACACTTGGCTCAGGCGGTGGAGATGAAAACAAGGACTCGCTCTCCTCCTCTTCTCCAAGGGGTGGAACTCCGCCTCCATCCGGGAAGGATAACACCAAGCCTCGCTCGCTGCGCTTCACCTGGAGCATGAAGACCACATCGTCCATGGAGCCCACAGAGATGATGAAAGAGATCCGCAAGGTTCTGGACGCTAACAGCTGCGAATACGAAGTGCGCGAGCGCTACATGCTCTTCTGCATGGCCGGCAACCCCTCCCGCGATGACTTCGTGCAGTGGGAGATGGAGGTGTGCAAGCTGCCCCGCCTGTCGCTCAACGGCGTGCGCTTCAAGAGGATTTCCGGCACTTCCATCGCCTTCAAGAACATCGCTTCCAAAATCGCCAATGAGCTCAAACTATGAGGGGGAGAGCGAGGGATAAAGCGGGTGGGTGATGGTCAGATATGGGGGAGACGAGAAGGCAAGGAGTAACCACTGAAATGAGTAGTGAGATACTAAATAGACAGATTTTACGGTTTTGTTGAAATAAGCTGTACAGATGCTACACGCTGAAATCCAGTGTGAGGTATGAGAGGTAAAAAAGTGCTGTATATGCTGATTTTGCTGGTTTCAGGATCACTAGCCTTTACTCTCATTTATCAGTCCAGAAACGAAAGAAACACAGTTGTTTTACTTTTTTGTCCACTATGAAATGATGCTGATTCGATGAACTCTCCAGTTTCCTAAACTCATGTCGGTCTTCAACTTACCACTCATACACTCCGAACAGAGTTCAGAATATCTGCACATACTTTCATTTGTTTTGCTGTGTGGATTACCTACGAAACCAACTCCCACCAAACACTTCTTCTTTTTTTGTTCTGTCAACAAGGTTGAACCTCATCAGCACCCAAAAGAAAAAAAAGAGGGCCACCACTTGAATACCGCTCAAGGGATTGTGTGTATGATGGTTTGGGTGATTTACTTTATTGACTGGGTTGTGATGTGTTGCACTGGTATGGGTGTATTTTTGTTGTCTGTCCCCCCCCCCCCCCCCCCCCTCCCCCCTTTCTGAAAAGAAATCAAATGTATTTCAATGTTGTAAAACCGGTGATTTATGCATTGTTATCCGTAGAATGTGTTTTTATTTCTTGTGGGTTTTAAAATCCGTTCATGCCTTGCTGTAATGAATTCCACACACAAACAACAGACTCCAGCGAACCTCCTGTTCCCCTTGGACTAAACAATCACTGGAAAAAGACACTGCGAAAGAGGGCTACATTCGCACAGCTGTCATTGTGAGACTGATCTCTAAATGCCTGTTTGGGCTTCATCTGCGAAGTCCACCTTCCAAATCCAGGACGCCTGAGAAGCTGCATTGGTTCGGTAGCAAATCACATGAGCCCCTACATCACTTTGAGCATTACGCTTTCCATGCTTGTCCCTTTCTGTCGTGTGCATTAGTTTGAATGAGCGTGAATCATGTGTATAACCAAACATTTGCTTTGGGCTTTTCGTCTTGACCTTCAGGCAGTGATTGTATAAAGTAGCAGCAAGCCCACTGAGAACTACACATCAGGAGCAGATGTTTTGGTACCACATGGTTGAAACGGATTATTATCAGTTTTGATATTCTTGCTCAGGCATTAGTAGAGCCAGCTGAGAAAGACAGATGCGTGTGAGCGAAAGCTGAGCTATGTCCTGTCTTTCCACTGCGCTATACATGTTTTCCATGCATGGATACACACTTGGATATTATCGAACCAGTAGAGGGAGTAACAGTGTCTCAAGTCTGAGAGTGGTGGTTGGTAGGACACTTGTGTACCTCTGCGTTTTATATTTTTTGTTCCCAGAAAATGTTTTTAATGTCACATTTATTTGCAGTTCTATGAATGATCATTGTCTAAGGTGCTGGGGATCCAATTGTCATTATCTATTAATATAAATTTTCTTCAGGGTTGATTTTTATTCCATATCATTTTTCATTGCTGTAATTTTAATATTTTTCTTTGTCAGAGCTGATGTATGGCAGAGATAGAGAGAACTCCAAATGTACATTTGGTGCAAAGAGATGATTATGATCAATGATAGTAATAAATGAATGATGAAACTCAAACTGTGTAGGTAATGATGCAATGAGGCCTCGTTTCTCCAAGCACATGCTGATGGTGAATGAGGGTCTGAGGATCTGCACGCGCACACCACTGGATGTAGATTTTGGTTATTTCACTTTATTCTAAAAAGGGAAGGAAAAAAAAGAAGAAACACCACCATATTCAAGGTTCACCTGTAAACATTTCTCATATACAAAGTTTTGGTGAAAATGCAAAATTCCACTGGCACAAACTGTTAAACGCTAGTGTTGCAAAATCTTACACACTTTGCCTCCAAGATCATAAAAGGCGATTAAAGAGTCAGTGTATTTCAGTATTTGTGCACAGAAAAATCAAGTATTCTGGGTCATTTAGTGCTTTTAATATTAGTTACTTCTATATAATTACTATCTACTGATATTTCAGGGAATCTAATAGAAATAAAATAAAATAATAAAAGACACCTGCTTCACTAAGCTGAGTTCTAGTAATACATGGCTCTTTAATGGAAACCAAAAAAATGCCTGTTCCCAGTTTACAATAGTTGGAGATGTTCTGCTCTGTTGCCATGGAGATGGGAAACCTGTGATTCAGTTGTCAAGGCATTTCATTACAATCCAGTGTATAGTGTCTAAAGGCTCTTTTTCTCCATCGAGAAATTTTGGTTCAAGTACTAACGATGTTTCCTGTCAAAGGTCGTTTCTGTAACTGATTACGGTGAACGATATGGTTGTGGGTTCGGTGGCCTCCTCTGAGGTATACCATTAAAGCTGAGGCCCTCTAGGTGTGTGTGTGGTCTTTATTTGGCAAGTCTGCACTGAGGTTTTTTTTTTTCTGTATTAGATGAGTGACGGAGAGATCTTTACCTGTACAACTGTTTAATGGAGAGTGATGCCAAACCTACTGCTGACTCTTTTCACCTGTTTCAACTTTGTTTAATCACACTCCCTGAACAACTGCAGTAAAGTGTTTTTTTTGTTTGTTTTTTTTAATCCCCTTGGCACCTGGACAGTCCGTTCTCTCCCTATCAGTGTGAGCGTTTTTTTTTTTTCTTTCTTTCTAGAAGTTGCCCTGACCTGCGACCGGTTTCCTGTTAACATCCTAATTTAGAACTGGTTTGAGATCAGTGCCGGAGGCTGACGCCAGCAGCTCGTGTCGATCAGTGCGAGTGTGGCGACTCCACTTTGATCCCCATCAGCGAGGGAGGCAGCTGTGCGCCGGAGCCTGCCGAGGAACCGATGGAGTTCCTCGAGTTGCTCTGGTGGTGAGATGAGGCCACTGCCGGACGGATGAGTGGAGGTGGAGGGTGGTTGTGTGGAGTTCGGGTCTGGAGCGGACGCGTTTGAAGAGGAGGAGGCTGTCGCAGCAAGCTTGGGGGTGCACTGGGGGCAGTCGGGCGTAGTAAAGGTGGGGGTTGGGTAAGGGGTGGGGAAGACTGGCTGGAGTTACTGGCTACTTCAGAGGATGGCTGTGGACTGCCCGAGTCTGCAGGGGACACACTGTCCCTCTTAGTCTGCATAGATCAAAAAGTATATTAAACACCACGAAAGATACTTTAAACAAACCGTTAACTTAGATTAGGTAATACATTTATTTTCGTGAACCTTTTTGATGTTCATACATTTCACCGTTATCCTGCCTCACCTCTTCATCTTCCACTCCTGCTGTCCCGTTCAGGTCCTTCATGGTCTCGCTGTTCCCCCGCACTACTTCCTGTTCTGCCTGCCATTCGCGCAGCACTTCCTCCAGATTGAAACGGCGGCGGTAGCTGATGAAGAAGGAGCTCACCTGACCCGCCGTCTTGTTCCCAATCACATCAGCGATGGCAGCAAAGTCTTTACCGTAGCGTCTGATAGCTACACAATACATGTAAATCAACATCAGACTAATTAATATTAATTATACTATAAGTATGTGGTTTTAATTGGAATTGTACCACAGACAATCTCTCAATGCATCTGGGACACTAGAAATCTTTTTTTTGGTCAATTTTTTTCATTTGCAGACAACTAAACGAATAGATTTTTCCTAATCTGCCATTATTGTCAAGTAGCAGCGAAAGTAATGATAATTTGACTTACCCTGTACAGCCAGGAGCTGCTCCTCTGTGGTCCAGCGGGAGTTGATCTTAAGAGTGGACTGAAAGAGTAAATGGTGATAAACATGTTAATTTCTATCGTCCATCAAGGATGGAAAAAAAAAATGCTAATTATGGAAGCCTAAGGGGCAGTTGCTAGAACAGTGAACAACATTTATGCAAACGTTCTCTAGAATATTTTATTCACAAACGGCTGTCACGAATTGTGATCTGATATTTGTTTTTTGTTTTTTTTTTTTACTTCTGCAAAGACTGCTTCAGAAATAATCAGATTGCTAATGATATCACAATAACTCAGAGTATGTTAAAATACAGAAAATGTCTGATGAGACAGTGAGTGTAGAGAAATAACTGGACTGCACCTCAGCTGGTCTTATGGCATCAATACCATCTGCCAAACTCCGTTTGAGGACGCTGTTTGCTTGCTTGATACTTTGAACCTGCGTGAGGATTGGTAAAGTTTGTCTTGTGATTAATATTGACTTTATAACAAATATTGCAGTGTGTGTGTGCTGTCGTGCAATCATTACCTGTCGCTTGAGGGACACCAGCTGAGTGTCGAGCTGGCGGTTCGAGACGGTTCCCGACTCTGTGGAAGCCGACAGGGCGATGATGTCATCCTGAACCAGGTGCATGCCCTTTGGAGGTCTGCGGCGTGCCCTCAGCGGGTGGTGCCGATACTGAGCTCCCTGGCTCTCTTTGCGTGTCGGTCCTGACCTCCCCGAGCTCCTCTCGCTGCCTCCTCCAGTACCAAGGGTCAGCTTGGGCTGAAGGAGAGAAAAACATTTTAAACATCATATCTCTTATGATCATTTCTTATAAAAGGTTTTTTTACAGATAAATAGCTAATGACCAAAGGACATCGATTTCCATGTGAACTGGCTAATCCACTTTAGTATATCTTTTGTTTTTTTTAAATGTATATATGCCTTTTTTATTGCCTTCCTAATCAGCGCCAATATTAGCTATCTGGTTGGTAAGGCGACAGTACGGCTGCCATACGTTTGTAACCAAGCAATGTTTTATGCAGAGTTTATGCTTTACCTCTTTCTTTGCGACGAGCTCAAAGTCGCTGTCACTTCCCTGTTCTCCTTCTTCTATCTCGTCATTACTAACAGGCAGACATTGCTGGGTTAAGAAATGCTTCGCAGGACACCTGCTTTTGTTTTGCTTTGAGCTTCCATTTTGGTTGTTCAACCCTCTCACCTGTCATCTTTTTCTCGCTTGCTGATGAGTTTGCGAGCCTGTCTGTCCATGACGCTGGTGCGAGTCCGAGTCTTCTTCCAGGAGTAGTAATACTTTACCAGGCTGGAGATCAGCTTATCTGGCAGCTGAGGGAAAAAAAATATATCAGCATCGTAACAGCCCTACACCTATAATTACACACAGGCATGGGGACACATTTATAGTTCCCCAACTCCAATCCAGCCTTAAAAACAAAAGAGGAAAATAAAGGGAGAAGAAGAAGAAAATATATAGTCGCAAGCATCGATAAGCGGCCATCACTACCCGGGCACACCAGAAAGACAATGGGCACATAGATTTAATGGGAACAATCCAATATCATTATGACAATTTTAGAAAAGGGGACGTCCAAAAAGCCACAGACGCTGGGGAAAAAACATCACACTATGATACAAAGTTATTAACCACTTTTTTTCAGCACAAGTTTAAGGCATCGTCACGGCTGACCTGTTTGCGAGATCAAAAATCCCTCTGGAATTTTGCATCCTCAATGTATTGAGATCTCACAGGCCCGGTTTCTTGGCGATCGTATAAATCCCCTAGGAAGAGTACATCAAAATGTACTGGGAGCGTTTCGAAAACGATTCAAAATAACTGACTTCTTGTTGATCAAAGACTATGATGTGCAATGTGATCAAGTGCAAATGTATACCGGCTTGCGTGTACAGACATGAAAGTGTGTATGAGCTATGCAGCAAAATCTTGTATGACAGACTGTCAGGCACACTAATGGCAGCAGATTTCAATCTGACTTTTTAAGCAGGTCAAGTCCCCCAAAAATCTCTGGGTGGTGAGGGAAAAAATATATATATATTTATCCTTAGAAGAACATGAAGACCCTTCACACAATATGATGTCATAGTGCTTGGGCCCTAATAGTAATCCATACACAGGTGAAACCCAATCAAGTAAAAAGGGGATTGAACTCTAAATTATTTTTTTTTTCCACACACACACACACACACACACACACACACACACACATATATACTATCTATAGATAAAAAAGGACCTCAACACCTGTTGAAATCTTCTCCAAGGATGAACAGGACATAATATCTCTGAGCCACTGGGCATGGGTGGGTGAGGTGGCATCCTTCCACTGAACGCCTGGCCAGGTGTGACGCAAAGGACAATAATCGACATTTAGCCGGGGTTAGCCGCTTCTCTTCCTCTTCAGTAATGCCAAAAAGAGCAATCAGCTGGTCTGGTTCAAGATTGCAATACAATATGCAAGCCAGGGTTTGAAAGCCATCCCTCCAGTATTTTTCCAAATTATGGCATGTCCAATACATATGAATGAGTGACGTCTCTCCACTTTTACATTTATGACAGCAAGAATTGACATCTGTGTAGACGCGAGAAAGCTTAGGTTTGGAGAAACGAACCCTGTGTACAACCTTAAACCCTAAAAAAAAAAAATAGGGACGGGCACTTAAGGAGGTGGAATTGACAAGCTTGAGAATTGCGTTCCATGCATTTAGGTCTTTTTCCTAAGCAGTTTTAATTTTACTCCAAGTGCTATGACTCAAATTCATTAATCCGCCATAAATAGTGGATATTAGGCCTTTAAGCAGCAGGGACAAGTGGAGGAAATTATGTACAACATTTGCATCAGAAGCCTCAGGGAAATTTGGTATTGGTATTTCGGAGAGCTAATGAAGTGTCTTACTTGCAAATATGAAACAGTGAGCTTTGGATAGGTTAAACCTTTCAGACTGCTGTTTAAACGATGCAAACCTATGGTCAATAAAGACATCTTTACAAAGCTTGATGCCCTTACTGTACCATTCTTGAGGTACTGAATCATGTAAACAAGGTTGAAAGAGATGGTTAGAGAGGATAGGGCTGGAGAGAGAAAAGCTCAAAAGAGCTATACTTTCTGAACTGAGCATACTCTCAAAGTAGGCCTAATCACTGAATTATTGATTGATTTAATTGAGGGCATGGGGAGTGCAGATCCAACAAGTGCAGAGATTAGATGAGACAAAAAATGAGAAATTGATAATCCGCTGGCCAGTAATAAAACAGAAAATTGGGTAGAGCCATGCCACCGTCTCTTTTAGTAGGAAACTGTTCAATTGTGGATGCCTACCTTCCCAAAGGTAAGATGATATAATTGAATCTAATGCATCAAAGTAAGATTTGGGAATAAAAACAGAAATGGACTGAAAAAGATTAATAAGAATATTCATTTTAATGACCCACCAAGGACATGGACAATGGTGACCCTTTTTGGTCGATTCAGCAACCCAATAAAATTCTTTAAAATGGTACTTATGTTCTCTTGTAACAGTATTATCAAGGTAGATAAACTGATTGTTCACCATTTTGAAAGAGAGATTGCACATTTTAGTTGTTACTGCTTCGCTATTTAGTATAAAATGTTCGCTTTTATTTTCAATCCAATTTATATCCTGAGAAATGGCAGGGAAGTGATTGGATCTGATATGAAAAGTAAAAGATTATCTGCATGAAGAAGACTTTAGGTCTTTCTCCCTGCTGCTAAATCCCAATTATATCCCTGAAACTACGAAATGCAAATTGCTAAAGGTTAAAGAGCAATAGGCTCAGAGGACACCCTAGACGAGTTCCCCGCTGAAGGCTGAATGCTTGAGATTGCGGAGAATTCGTCAGGACTGAAATGTCTGCTTTCAATCCCCTTTTATAACCTTGTTCGTGTACGATTTCGATTCAAAAGCGCCGAGGCGCACACTGGTTGTGATATGACGATCGATTTGGAGATCCCAAACGGCATGCTTATGAGTGAGAGGGCTTTTCTCAAATGTTTATTTTACAGCTTCTTGTTCAACAGCAGTCTTATCCCTGTCCCCATCAGGAAGTCAGGTCCTCCTTGATACTGTGGGGGGTTACCATGGGGAAAATTAAAAGCCTGGTGCATCAACAAAACCTGCCACCATAAACATGCCTAAGTAGAAGTCCTAAGAGAGAAGTCCTGTAGAGTTTGAAAATAAGCTCTCTCAGCTGGCTTTATGTAGGAGTTTTGCTAAGTATGATGTTGCACAACCTGGAAGCCAGTAAATCCCTTTGACACTATTTTAAAAGAGCTGTCATGAGGGAGCACTTCCTGTTTTAAAAGGAAATACGGAATATATAGACTTAAATAACTTCTCTCAAGCAAACTCAGGGGAGTGTTAAAGATCTACAAGACATGACATAGTATGTAATAAGTGTAACTGCAAGCTATAACATAATTAATTTTTCTTAATAGTGGACCTATTTGAATACGGTTTAAATAGCGGTCTGTGCTGGACTGCAGGACTCCCTGGCCGGCTATAAATCCACCTCTGTCCTGAAGCAGCACGCAGATGAGGGCGCTGCAGATTACCCAAGCAATCCTCTCTTCCTTGTCTCATTACTATTCCCACTCTATTACCTTCACTTTATCTCCTGTTCTCACATACACCCTCCTCACTTACCATCTGTTGGATGCGATGGAAACTCTTGCCGTGGAAGCTGAACGCCTGCTCAAACAGCACCTTGTCCTCCACCGTCCACTCATCGGGAAAGGGCGTGAAGTTGGCCAGGTCAGCCAGGGACTTCTCCACATCATGCTTGTGCCAGAGCAGCATACCCAAAGACTAAAGAAGAAAGCAAAGTGATAGGATTTGTGCATTAAGGTACAGGTTTGCTATAATCTACTAAAGAAAGAGCTCTAGACTTTTCCCTACTGTATTGTGTGTGATTAGCAGGCAAGAATGGACACGTTTCCCGGTACTGAGAGAACAACTGAGAACCCGTTTACTTTGAAAAACAATAAAATGTGGAGGAAAATCATTTATGAGAAAACTAGACTGCGCTCGTGATTCTTTCCACGGAATCTGTGGTTAAGCTTACCTGATATAGACGATGTAGTTCAATATAATTACAGAGAACGCATAAGCGTAAGCCTAAGCAACAAGAATTGCTTATCCATTGCTTATTTCTGCAGTGTAACAGGGTTCCAACATGCAATATTTATAGGTTTAATTTATATATAACACACTTATGGATAAACTTACTGATGGAAGACTTGCAAGTTTCAGGTAAATAGAGTTTTCTCTATACAGCGAAAAGATGTGTGTGTTGGACAGAGATCATGTTGAAATGGGGCTGGAGTATTCCTTTAAATTGTGGTTTGTCATACCTGTTCCATATTATATCCGTGCTTCTCTTTGGCCATTAAGATGTATTCGTCCACTGTAAAGAACAAAATACAAAATGTTCAATGAGGGATGATATGTGGTTTAGAATCTAAGCAGCTCCCTGCATATAACATTACTTATGAACTTCAGATTAAATAAAAAAAGTCTGGTCTACATTAGGCAAGTAAGTGCAAGTTTATATTAAATAAAGCTATAAACCCTATTTTCGGTGCCATTAGTTATGGCAACCTAAACCATGGTTAGTGTTAGCCTGCAATAGTATAAAGTCCCACTTCTCATTATAAAACATACATTGCCTTAGAAAAAAAAAAAAAAAGAGTTTATATGGCTGTTCATTTTACAGTGAAGTGCTATTTGTCTTTAGTACCACAATAGTTGATACTATTCTAAGTATTTGGGCTATACTTGGGATACTTACACATTGCATCAGACACTTGGCTGTCGGGTGACCACACAAGCATGTTTCTCTGGTCTTTCTCACTGTAATCAGGCTCGAGTTCTAACACACACACAAACTCACATTTAAACTCACTGTCCAATTTATGAGACTTACATTAACATTTATGTAGTTATCATCCAATCATCTGTCAGTAGCACAGCGAGGTCTGGGTACCTGGTCTTTTTTTCCCCAATCTTTGAATTAGCTGTAGAATTCTGAAATGCTTTTTTGCTTACCATGGTTGTAAAGAGTGATTATTTGACTCTATTCACATCAAGTTGATGTTTCAGTCTGTAGACACTGTTTTTTTTCTGTTTGTTTGTTTTGTTTTCAGCACCATGCTCTACAATTTTGTGTATAAAAATCCCAGATTAGCAATTTCTAAAATCATGAAACCATACCTTCTGGTACCTACATTCATGCCATAGTTAAAGTTACTAGTATCACAATTTTCCCTATTCTGGTTTTTAATGCGAACAGTAACTGAAGCGCTGGACCTGTACGTACATGACTTTATGCAGTGTGTAGGTGACATATGATTGGCTGATACACAGCACTGAAGTCCAACATAACCATTTACTAGGCCATTTAAGATGTCATCTGTAATTAGATTTGAATTTCCATGAGACTTCACAATTCAGCCGTTCAACAGGTTTAAATAAAGTGTGTTGAATTATTTGTTTAGTTTGTCAATCAATTATATATTTAACTCTATTGGAATTAGTTTTCCCATCCCCACCAATGTATAGCATGGGTCTGACTGGGATGTTAATATGTTTTTTCCGGTACTGAAAAACTAATTCCAATAGAGAATGCATTCACTTACAGAGAGATCACTTATATATGGTTGACAGATATAACTGATATGATATTGTGCGCATTGCATAAATATATCAGAAAAAAAAATTAACCTCATTACCTTAATGTGCATACTCTTACCCTCCTTAACAATGTTTTTTCATCCTTTTCTAAAATAGGTTCTTCTTCTCTAATATTTTTGCTTGCAGTCCTCTTTATCTTTCCTCACACAACTTTACTTAATTCTCATCTCCACTTGTGGACCAGTAAATATCCACCTCAAACTCCATATAGAACATACAACAGACTTTGCAACTGGACCTCAATATAATTGGTATTACAGGCTCTCTTACACAAACACACTTCCTCTTACCTGACTTGCACTCTGGGATCTGTGCCTGGTAGTCTGCACCCACACGAATCATGCTGTCTATAAGATAAAGAACACTGTAAGGATGAGTTTGCTAGTCACTCAAAGGCCAGTAGGAGAGATGTGGGTGGATGAACGAGTGAGAAGGAGGCCTAAATAAAACTGGACCAGCAACCAGAATCAGACCAATTCAAAACACAAGAGGAGTATGCTAAGAAATGCTTAAAAACAATAGCATTCATAAAGCATTATGTGCTTTATTAATAGGCTTAATACTTTTATGTGTGGGAGTGTTGGTTGGTTATGGCCTACCATGTGAATGTTCTTCATCGCTGCTTTCCTCATCGGTGTGATGCTGACTGTTGCCATTGGTTGCTGTTTTTGCCCTGCTGCGGGACAGCACTCCGGACCCTGAGCGCTCCATCACTGACGGCATGACTGCCAAGAGGAAACATAAGAAAGGCGCTTTTTAAATATTGTGATGGTCAATATACTGCATCTCTCAAAATAACAGAGGGCAGCATGGTAGTGCACTAGGTAACACTGCTGCCTGTTAGCTCCAATATTGATCCTGAGCTCGATTTGGTGTCTATAGAGTGGTTCTGCATGTCCACCTGCAGGATGTGGACTGTGTTCTGAATTACCCACAGGTCTGAACTTGCATGCAAGGTGCCCTGCACTGAACTGGCTTCCCATTCAGGATGAATTCATACCACATACTCATACAGTGTTAGCAGTATGTGTTCTAAAGTAGTTATGCACAATTGATTGCATAAAAACTGCAATTAACTTTGAAAACGCCATCCATACATACATACATACATACAAACAATCATGTCTTGCATGGAATTAAATAATTAAGCACTGATTGCATCAGTCATTGTTGGTTTTACCGGGTGCTCCCAAGAAGGGGTCACCACAGCGAACCATCCAATCCACATAACATCTTGGCACAGGTTTTATGCCGGATGACCTTCCTGATGCAACCCTCCCATTTTTATGCAGTGCCCCATCCAGTGGCTAGGGTTTGGGCATTGGCTGGGAATCAAACCCTGGCCTTCCACATGGCAGGCGAGAAACCTACCACTGAGCCACCAATGCCCAATTTAATTAATTGAATCAAGGGATCAGTTTCCAATTCAGAATAGAAAAAATGTTTAAACATTATTTACTTTTGTTTTCGACAAACATTTTTTTAAACAGTTACAGAAAAAGTCCAGCTACACAAAATGTTAACAGTCTGCTATAAAATATAAAGAAACAAATAGCAATAATTTCCCCCCCCCCCCATCCTAGTAAAAAAATTGAGAGATTCCAGAGCACTGTGGTTTAAATGTAAACAGCCTTTAGATTCTCAAACAAGCTGCAGGTGAGTGAGAAGGTTCTGGATTTTACAAAACATCTTTACAGCATGAAATATAAATACATGCAGGTAATCCGGACATACTGAAAGAGCGTGATGTTTGGAGTTTTCGATGTGATGTGGTGGACCGCGTGCGTGTGCGCGCGCGGGCGCGTATGTGTGTGCACTTCCGCTCCTCTCCTGCTGGTGAGGTCTCTCTCTCTCTCTCAGGCCTTTTGTCTACCAGGAGCTGTGCCTTTAAAGCCACACCAGAACCAAAAGCTGAACAAGTCAAGTTAATTAGTCCATCAACACTCAAACACACCCCTTCAGCGCTGATTTACAAAAACTTCACCTGTGAAATAAGTGTCCAACACCGTGTTTTAGAGGAGCTTAGCTCCAGTCATTGTCATGGCTCAGCTTCAACCCGCATTTAACATGATGAGTGACCCATTTTAAGTAATAAAACCGCACAACACTGACCTCAAGCATGTATTATTGCGTTTACACTGTTTCCAAATAAATTAGTCTTTAAAATGTTGCCCCCCCCCGCACCCCCAACACTGAAAAAAAAAACAGTTTGCAGGCAATAATATTTAATAATATAAGGTACAGAAATAAAGTTTTAATCATACATATGTACATACATGTATATAGTGATTTATCGCTAACAAAAAGGAGTAAATAATCTGTATTGTATTTTAGCAAACAAACCACTTTCCAAATTGTCAGTTGCCTGGAGGTGTGACGTCACGCCCGGTAGTCCGTTTAAATTGCGCCTACATCTCACAATGACTCTCAAACACAATCAATATATACGTACATATGTTTCATTCGATATCACAAAAATCACTATATCTTTGGAAATATCTAATTCCCGTTGTTCCAACACAAACTCCTCTGAGAACTCATTAATTTCCGTGCTGGTTTCACTCTTCCCCTTGTTTATTAAACATAACGCTATTAAGTCACTACACAGAGCGGCCAGGAACGAACGAGCGCGCGCGCACACACACACACACACGTATATATATATATATATATATATATATATATATATATATATATATATAGTCCCTCATTTAAACTTGCTGAGTGAATGATGGGGGGGAAAACAAACAATCACCTTTGTTTTGTCTCGCCTCACTTTTGGCCCTATTCGTCTCTCAAGTCGGGATTCTTTTGTGTCAAACCACGCTTCAGGTCCTCCGGCTTCAGTTGGTAGCTGAGTAGCTGTCGGTCAACATTAGTGTTAGTTGCCAGCCGGGGAAGCAGTTTCACACCTGGGCTAGCTCGCGCTCTCTCTCTGCTACTGAAACTTCATCAGCGATGCACTGACTAGTCGTCTAACACTAGAGCACTACAGATCACGCACTGGGTCTTAATAAACCAAACAACTATTATTTAAATCCTGTCTCTCTCTTTCTCCCTCTCCCGTCCAACGGTATCGACTGCATGGAGATCCTCTGTGTGTGTGTGTGTGTGTGTGCCGGGGTGGTGGGGGGGGGGGGGGGGGGTGAAAGCCACACCACACCCCAGTCAACCACACAAGCCTTCCGCCTTCATCGTCTCTCTCCCTCTATCTCTCTCCAACTAACTTCCATGTCAGTTATATAGATCCATTATACTGTACCGTCCATCATTATTACAATCTGCACCTTTATATATCAATCGAGCTCATTTCGTTACCGTGTATTTAGGTGAAGATACAATGAGCCACAAAACACTAAAGCCTTTAATTCCTCCTTCTCCTTGTTAAAACAAACATGATTTAGATATTTATTCGTCTTCGTGAGTGGATATCTAATGTGGATGTAATTAGACTCGAACCCTGTTCACCTGCGCTGCTCCCACACTACACTACACTACATCAGGCCGGACTACTTCCCACTGTACGCGCGGATTGATCCGTCAGCTGTGCATTGCGGTGCTGAGGTCCTCCAGACCTTTACTAATGTATGCACAGAAAGACTGGAACTAAACAACTTGCGATTTTTACTCCTAATTATTGGTCATTAAAAAAAAATATATATATATATATATATATATACATATAAATAAAATATGGATGTCACCAATAAGACCGAAATCATTCGTGAGATTTAAAGGAATACAAGTTAGCTTCAAAATAAATATGTATGGTGATGTATCATATCATGGTGGTACTGCAGCTGAGAGCACAGGCTGTGTCATCAATCCTACAAACAAGGAAATGTGCATGCTTAAAATCGCCCATAACCTTCACACCCTCTTTTTATTCCTTCCCACAGACACCCTGGAGCTGGTAGGCCCAAAGGGCAGATCCCTGCACATCACTGTGCCCGGGCTAGGATTTCCAGGAAAACAAGGATATGTAGGCAGACATAACAGCGGCACTTGTGGCACAGGACCCCTCCCATGTATTCCCTCTCCATCTCTCCCTCCCTCCCTCCTTTCTTCTTTTACAGGCAACATCTTGTCAGTTCTTAGCATCATCATCATCATCTCTAGTCTCATTCTCCCTATAGTTGTCTTGTTTATTGTTTGTCTCTCTTTTGTCTTCTGATCTATGAATGCATTTCTGCTCATTTTCTTTCTTTCTTTCTTTTTTTCAGCCTGCTTAGACTTCCTCCATCCTCTTCACCTCATGAGTTCCTCTTTCTTCCCCTCCCCCTCTTTCTATCTGTGCCTCCTCTTTCTCATCTTATGCTCCCTTCACTGCAACCCCCCCATCACACACACACACACACACACACTAGTTCCAGTTTTTTTTTTTTTTTTTAATGATACCATTGCTGCATGTTGCACAAGGCCTGAGTTCCTTCCTTCACCTATGTCCAAGCATCATGTTACGAAGATCATATGCATGTAAGGGTTCGATGCAGACAGACAGTGATACATGAAGTCTCACACAGTCTTTGTTCTCCTCACACTGTTATGCCATTTTCATGATGGAGGCAACATCTCTGACTTACAGCAGTGTACTGGTGAGGGGTGAGAGTTAGTAAATGATTAACTTGTGTGCACTGGTGAGAATGGCACTGGAGCCTGGGTTAATGGCAGTCTAACGGAAGCTTGTGGGGTTTTTTTTTTTTTTTTCCCTTTTGAAATGGCGCTGAACTCCCTGACCCCCCTCCGGAAAATGCAGTATCTCTCCCAGTCGTGCTACAGATTACCAGAAGACAAAAGGACCGAGGCGGAGCCATGCTGACAGACTCCTGCAGGAGGAGGGAGAGTGGGACAACCATGGAGGATTCAAAACGGTGGACACCAGCCTTCCAAGTTATCATTGCTAGATGTCGTTAAAATATGGGCCATGAGCAAAGAAGGCATGAAGGAGCTCACAGAAGCCATACAAGCAAATTAGGCATTGCATGGAATCTCTCTCTCTCTCACACACACACACACACACACACACACACGCAACTAAAAGTACATATTTAAAAAAAATGGTAGCACACATAAGGTCTGTATATTCAAATCATCATTTACCATAGACAGCTTCCTAGTCATAACTTGACGTGATTACTTTTGTATAGGCTCCTGGCGGACACCAGTGCCACCTCGTGGATAAAAGAACAACTGCATGTAATTACTACCAATGGTATTGGATCACGCAGAGCACAAGGTGGAGATGCTGGATATTTTTAGGTAATGGTTTAATTCTTCATCAATAGTGAACTTTTCAAAATACATCAATCAGCATCACACAGTGCTATGTATAATATATGGACAAAAAGTATTTGGCCAAACCTGTTAATTTTTTCAATTCAGGTGTTTCAATCAGATCCCCTTATCCCCAGTGAAGAGCAATCTTAATGCTTCAGCATACCAGGACAGCTTGGGCAATGCTATCCTTCCAACTTTGGCAGGCATCCGTTTGGGGTAGGACGTTTTCTATTCCAACATGACTGTGACCGAGAACATAAAGTGAGAACTATAATGACACGAGTTCAGCATGAAAGAATTTGACTGGCCCGCACAGAGCCTTGACCTAAACCCCATCGAGTACCTTAGGGATGAACTGGAACAGAGATTGCGAGTCAGGCCTTCTCGTCCAACATCAGTGTCTGAGCTCATAAATGCTCCACGGAATGAATGGGCATGAATTCCCACAGAAACACTCCAAAATCTTGTGGACAGCCTTCCAAGGAGGGTGGAAACTGTTTTAGTTGCAAACGAAAGACCAACTCTATATTGAAGTATATGTATTTGGATACAATGTTATTGCAGGTTTGGCCAAATACTTTTGTCCATATAGTGCGTGTATCAGTGCTGTGCTCAGAATGGTTCATCATCTAAATATTGGATCCAATAGCTTAATAATAGTTCTGTGGTGGTCTTTAATAGTGACACAGTTATGGAGGACAAATTACAGATGGGCTCCAGCTGATAATTGTAGATGCAAGTTAGTTGTATATAGTTAACATGTAAACTGAAAGTATGAATTCATTAATTTGTGTGTATAGCAACGCAGCTTTTAATTTCACTTATATTGTTGTTTGAACCAAGAAACCAACAGATGACTCCCTTCACTCCTCAGCGGAGAGGTTTATCTGACGTAGTCTGTCATCGCTTAAGGATATTTACAACAGCAGGGTCATGAAGCTAGCTGGCAAGATTATAGCTGATTCCTCTCACTTCAGTAGAAAAATCAGCACCATCAAGGCCCACACAGTGGGAGACATAAACAGTTTTGCCCTAGAACAATGGCTCTCATTAATCACAGCAGTAACATTGTAAATATACTGTATAACAGTCTTTTTATATGTACCCTTAAATAAAATAAGGGAGTGCATTTATCTCTTCTGTACCATGGGATGTCTTGTCTTATGGCTGCATTTATCTACTGGCATTTATTTTAAAATAAACAAATACTTAAGGACATTTCTCGGATAATTACTATGTTCCATTTGACAACAATTCTGTTTTAGGATTGCGTCAGAAGATGCGATCCTTGTTCATTGAATATGTTGAGGAGATTTCTGCAGTTACTGGAAATGGGTTAAGAACTGTCCAATGCATTATTAAAACCTAGAAGAATAGCAGTGAACCAGCAGAGATCACTTAAATGCTTGGTTAAATTGTATCATAAAAAATTTACAGTAAAAATCACATCTATGTTCAGTAGTGACAGTAGGAGCATTTCCATATACAGTACACAATGCATCAGTAGCTCACAGGAACTAAACAGCTGCACGGCTAAAGGAAAACCACTTGTTGATGTGACTAATTGAGAAATACAGGCTTCAGTTTGCTAGGGAGCATTAAGATTGGACTTTGGAGCAATGGAAAAATGTCATGTGGTCAGATGAATCCAGATTGACCCTAGTCCAGAGCGACGGGAGTGCCAGGGTAAGAAGGGAAGCACATGAAGTAATGCACCCATAATTTATAGTGGCCACTGTACAAGTCTCTGTAGGGAGTGTTATGATCTGGGGTTGGCTCAGCAACATTAAATAAATAATAATAAATAAAAAGAAAAATAATAAAATTACAATAAATGTTATAATAAAAATGAAAAATAAAAAAATGAAGTGAGCTGATGAACTGAATGTACTGAATAACCAGGTTCATGAATGGATTGTTTCTTACCTGATGTCAAGACTCAAAGAAAAGTCTGGAAAGAGTGGTTCTAAGAGGATGAGAAATTATAATCACAATGGCCACCATGGATTCCTGATCTGAACCCCTTTAAAGGCTTTGGAAAGAGCTGGAGAAAACTTTATAAATGCATCTCTCTTATCATCAGTACAGGATGAGCAAACATTATAAATAACAAATAAATGTTGTGTTGTTGCATATAGTCATTGAAACAATGTTATGGCAAATGTGCAATGTAATCAAAGCTAAATTTGTTCTAACTAAATATTAAGAGTGTGCTCCTCTTTTTTACATAAAAAAGCAGATTCTGATTCAGGGTCAATCCAGGAACCCCAGAGCTATGAGAAGGAAATGGCAACAACTGCAACCCTGTACTTTCCTAGACACTGAAAGTAAAAAAAAACATTGATGCAAACCAGTAATTTTTTTTCAAGCAGTCAGTATTTCTAAAATAATTCCAATATCTAAAAATATCATTATGTCCTAAATAACCTAGTGTAAATATTGCCTTTTAAAACAGTAGATGTAAGAAACCATCCTGAAGTAAGTGTTTATTTTTCACATACAGTGTGCAGCCATATATGCATGGGTATATACTCTATATACATGGCTGATGTTTGAGAGACAGTGGTTATGTCCTGTTGTCAGGTAACCAGTACAAGTTAAGTAGCGTGAACACTGGACCCTGACTCTCGCTAGAAGAGGCGAGGCTTAGCATGGTGACAACGTCACCGTTAGTATAAAGCAAGAGAAATTCTTACAATCTCATGCTATGGCAGGGAAATATCAAATGCTTAAAACACACTTTATCAAAAAATACTACACGATATTATTTATTTCTTTAATGTGCATGTTTTTAGTCAGGTCCCAATAAGTTTGGATTTTTAATTGTTTAGACATGCGACGCTGTAATTTATATGGGGTCAAATTAGTATAACCTCTTTACAAATTTTTGCGTGTGCAAATATAACGATGATGTGTAGATGAAATCAAATAATAGAGAAAAAACAATGCATTCTCTCTCTGCTCGGTGGATTTCCTCCAGGTACTCGGTTTTCCTCCCACAGTCAAAAGATCTACAGCACAGACGGGAAAAACTGTTCACAGGACACCCACAGTATTGATGCTCCACAAAAGCTGCTCTTTATGGAACTGTGTCTAAAAGATGTAAAAAGCTATGAGGGTTATTCTAAAGGCATGTAAAATTTTGACCTTCATACAAAACGTTATGCTTGGTGGAAAACCAGCATTACCCTCTATTATGAGAACACATTCCTCATTATGAGGAATGGTGGTGGTAGCATCATGTTGTGATGAAGATTTTGATGGTTGAAGGCAAAATGGGTGCAGATAAAAGCCAGGCAATCCTTGGAAGTCCAGAAAGGCCATGGGTTATTTATTTATTTATTTATTTATTTTTATTTTTTTTCCTATTGTGAGTTCAAGATAACAAAATATGCTTTTGTTTTCAAGAACTGCAAAGGTCAGTTTACACCAGACAATAAAATTAAATAAAATGTTATATAAGGCACAACAACTAGCATTACTAACAATTTATAACAATTTATGGTTTGCAGAACATTTATAGAACATTATAATTTTGGTTCCTAGAAGTGCCTTGTTTTTTGGGATGTGCTCGGAATTTTTTGTAATATTCTGGGAATGATTGGTAACGTTTTTGGCAAGCTCTCGTTTTCGTTCTAGACAATGCTGCCTACTGTTACATTCAGGGGACATTCCTGTGACATGCTCATATTATGACATAAAAGTTGTTGATGTCGCTGCCACCTGTTACATTCAGTGAGGACACTGCCTACTATTACAAACGGTGTAGAATGCCTGTGAGGAAACTGCCTACTATTACATTCTGTGAGGAACGCATGTGAGACACTTATAGTATGACATAAACGTTGATGATGATGCTGCCTACTGTTACATTTGGTGAGGGACTCTGTAAGTTGTCTGTGACGGAATGTCCTGCGTAAACTTTCAAACATACAAACAGAATTCCTGTTTTTATATACAGAAATAAATACACATTTAATTATTTCTTTACACTTTTTCCAGTATCCATAATTGTGCATATGCAAAGGCATGCTAAGCTTTTGCATGAAATTGGGAGAGTAAGTTGCATTAACTTAACACTTATTTGATCTTCTAAGTATATTTGGAAAGTGAAGGCCTTCATTGCTTTATTTGAACAGTTCATTTGCTTTGTTGTTAGAAGGTAACCTTTGTGCGCACTACACAATATGTGGAACACACGTGTTCCCATAGGATAAAAACATCACATCTTTTGGGACTTGAGAGGGTCTCCTAGTTTGTTTGTTCATACATTCATTTCATTTTGCCACAAACGTAATCAGAAAGCACTTTTAGGACTTCCTGTTCCTCATTTTACTCCATTATTGTCCATATTATCTGAAAGCATTATGTCCATATTAAACTGTTTAATACTCTCTTGAGGCTTTAGATTTGTTTATTGATTGAAACAGATGTGTCCAGGGAACACATGCCCAGATTAATATGAATCTAGAGTACTGGACACACTTTTTCCACCTGTACTTGCTGAAGATATGCTGGTTAATTTCCAAATGACTTAGTAGTGAATGTATAGTGCACTACTCAGGGTGCACCGGTCATCATTTCCATAGCCTACATAGCGCGCTTATATGGGACTGATGATATATTTAGGATTAAACCGACGGCGTCATTTCCCTTTGAGCGGTTGCTGTGGAATAGGGGACAGACAGAGAAAGAGAGAGAGAGGGAAGGAGGAAAGAGTAGAACATAGAGCGTTTAGACGTAATTAGCTGTCGGCCTTGCTGTTTGGCGCCAACCTGCCGAAGAGACAGCAGCAGGATAAACCTAGCATGCGAGCTAATATCGATTATTTATATTCCGCTGCTATGTTAAGCTAGCCGAGGCAGCTAACGCGTAGTCGTGCTCTCTCATTAGCGTGGTATTATTTCGGTGCGTCTCAGAGGACCCTGGTTTCCTAGCTTCGCGATATATATATATCTTTATTTTTTATCTTCATTTTTTTAAGTCTTAAGGTGGTAACCGCTAACTGGCTTCGAGGTGAACGGCTACAAAATGGGGGTGAGTGAGTGAGTGTGTTTTATTGCTAACGCGAGCATTATATGATGGGGTAAATGCGGGCGGCAGTTTGAACAAAGACCCTGAGCGAGTGTGATGTTCGAGCTGTTAGCTCACACCGAGCTTTATTATATAACTTTCACCCGCAGCCCCGTAGTAGTAGTGTGATGTGGTAATAAGATTAGTTTGATTTCTAGTGGAGTGTGCTGACTGATGTACGGCTGCAGAGCAGAATAGGAAAGTGCTGTACATGCACTGATGGAGCCTCTCTCTCTCTCTCTCTCTCTCTCTCTATTGTGCACTGATGCAGGAATGCTGTGTTAGCGCACATGTGGCAGGGCAGGAGGAAACACAAGCCCGACATGTGGCCTACAAGCAGCACTACCAGTTACTCCGATCTATACGAACACCTACACACCGCCACGGGTTTATTTATAACTGATTCCAGTCAGAGTTTATTTTAAACCTGCCTCCAGTCCTTCCTGCTTCTGTAATTAGGGACTGAAATGCTTTTCTTTCTGTAGAAGCCCGAGCTCAGTTCCTAATTTTTCGACTCAGTTATAAAATGTACTCCTGATCTGACGTGGGTCGGGTCGGGTCTGGTCCATCTATCTATCTATCTTCATTTGGTGTTTAAATTTTAAGCTTAACCGTTTATGTAACTGTTCTAAAATGTGTCTTGGTTTTATTATATTTTGTTCCTTATGTGCTTGGCTCATTTATTCTCCCAAACATACGAAAGAGCAGAAATCTTTCACCTCAACTGCTTTTTACAAAATTTAAGCAAATAAATAATTGTATTATTATTAATTTTATACGTTACTTTCATGGTCTAGCTGCTGGTCCCGGCTGCTCAAAGTCAATATGCACTGTGAACAGGAAATCCATTACTAAACACGCAAAGGTTAAGTGTCCTCATGTTCTCCTACCTGGACACATTTCTCCCAACTTCATCCCCCTTCTCAGGATAAACTGAATCTGGATGTTTAAGTAGGGTAAAGTGCTTATCACCTTGACGATACATCTTTTTTTTTTTTTTTTGCCCCCCCTGGACTTACATCAGCACAAAGTATCCCCACATGCAGTTTACTGGATGTACTCTGCTTCAAACACTTGTCTTTGTCCTTTAATAACATGTATTCCCATGTGATAAAAAAAAAAGTCCTGTGTGTGTGTTTTTTTTTTTTTTTTTTTAGTTTTAGAGGTTGAGCTTGTGCATTAAATTCTATGACTTTAGGGGGAACGTGTTGTTCCCAAACGATCCTTTAAATAGTAGTCTCACTGTCAAACTTTGTATATGTAGGGCAGTTTATTCTGCATTTATTCCTGCGGTGTGTCTCGGTCCTTAAAACTTTTAAATTTGTTTACAATTGGAAAAGATTATTAGCTTTTAGCGTTTTTAGATTCTAATAGACTTGTCAATTCAATCAAAAGTCGCTAGACAGCAGCAAATATTCTCATTTCGATTTTTTTTTGTGATCAACATACATGTAGTATTCAAACTTAAAAAAAAAAACTTTTGTGATGTACATTAATGTCTGCGGAATACGGTGTAGTCTCACATTATATTTAGCTTGAGTATGGCTCTCTGTACTTTGATTTGATTTGGTCCAACATTTATAATTCTGAGTGCTTTGATTAAAAAAAAAAAAAAGATCATTGGCTCTCAACCTCTGGTCTAGGATTACCATTGCTCTGTACATTTGTTGTTTTTATATTCAGCTTCTCTAACAAAAATACTCAGATTCAGAAAACCCCAGAATTATAATAAATAAAAAATGTAAAAAATAAAAACACAGGTCAGGTGTGCTCTTAGATCGGGTTCACGGAGTAGTCCGATTGATAGTCAGGTGAGCTGGATATTCCAAGATATCCAGCTGAGGAAAGTTATTAGGCTGTTTGTTTAGATGGCAGAGCTCATTCAGGGTTGAGGTTTGACAGTATTTGTTTCTGCAGAGAAAATCGAACAGAGCGAAGGAGAAGAAGCAGAGGAGACTCGAAGAAAGAGCAGCTATGGATGCTGTGTGTGCTAAAGTGGTTGCAGCTAATAAGGTACAACATATTTCCCGTGTCCTGAAATTGAAAGCATTTAAACCCTCACTTTGTTCAAATTAGTTTTATTTTTGATCCTCTCATCTTTTGTCTCTTCAGCTTGAAGACCCACTGTCGGCTTTTCCAGTGTTCAAGAAGTATGACCGAAACGGGTACGTGATGTCACTTTTTGTCTACTCCAACGCATTGACACAATTGATTACGTAAACCCAAGTGCGTTCGTCCCCTTTTTTTGGCGCATGGTGGAATATTAAACTTTATACCCCAAAATTTTAACCCCATCTTCTGATGTCTGGAAATTCTCATCTAATAAAATTGTGCTGTGCATGCTGTGTTGAAGGGAAATGACCCAGCGCACACGCATGCACACACACAGAACAACCATCTCAAAAACAAACATCCCGGTTCTTTCAGTCTGACCTGAAAACGACGAGTCAGCAGCCTAAGACTGTATTACAATGAGTTTAGTCTGAGTGTTTGCATGTGTCAATTGTTTGACCGTCACGTCGCATGGACTGTTCGTTCATGCGAGTCAGGGTTTTCTAGAGTAGACGCTTAAAACTTTTAAACTAAGCAACATGAAGGTAAACTTTGAAATGGCTGCTTCCTACAGGCTTTCTGTGACAGGAATGCAGTACTTATTCAGAGATTTCTGGCGACTGGACTTATCAACTATTGCTTTTGCTATTGAAATTTTATTTGTAAAATAATGAGTTTCATGAGAAAATGCTTCAATAAAAGGTTAAAAGAATAACATTGAGGCTATTATTAGAATTTACTGGCAAGTTAATGAAAGGATCAATCATCCAACCAAAAAATTATTGCTACATTAACTGACTAATGGGGGGGGGGGGGGGGGTATTAATTGATTTACAAAGGGGGAAAAATATCCTTAGGTGTAGCCCTAGCACTCACTTATGGCTTTATCTCACTGATCAAGGTTTCTAACTTTCTAACTTCAAACTGTTCCATGTGATTTCTCAGCAAACACATGCTGCTGGTTTGAAACCAAGAACAAGTGGTGTTATTTCAATGCCATAATCAACAGCATTTTACAAGCAAGCTCCCTGCAGGCATAAAAAAAAACCCTAATATACCCTGCAATACTACTTTAACTTTAAGTTTAATAATGTGGCTGCATGGTAATACTGAATAATTCCACAAGGTGGCACTTTTTTTTTTTGTTTTTTTTTTGTTCTAGGATCGAGCTAAATGTGTGTAACTACAGACGTCTTGCTAGGATGCTACTTTGATTAGGTACCTTGCTGAACTTATTTTCCTCAGTAATGAGCGATACAGTGCGTTACTCCTATATTCAACAGTTATAACTAATGAATGTAGGGTGGAGAATTAGCTTAGAGAACCGAAAAACAATTATGGACAGAGAACACCACACTTTAGCTTTATTTCCGCAGTGTTGCATCTATCTTTTTAAAATATATATATATATTTTTTAAGCTAATGCTAACTACAGGCTTCGGCTCACTGTGATAAAGTTGGATCAGTGTTCAATATTTGCTTGATCTTACCTCAGTATCAACAAATCGAATAGGAAAATTATCTGTCAATACATATACAATTCACACTGTATATATGTAATGTGAAAACGTAATGTGGTCACTGATGGTTGAGGGCAGAGAAAAGTAAAAAAAAATCTTGTTTTATTAGAATACTGTGTGTGACTTATTATGCATTTTGAAAATGTGTATATGTATGATGTAATATATAAGCTAGTGAGGTTTCCTAAAAATAAGTCGCCAAATTAATTAGAAACAGCAAACAGATTTTTTGTTTTTTGTTTTGTTTTTTTGGTGCTTGGTTTATATAGATGAATAAATGAAAACTGTAGTTTTATTTGTATCAGTTTTTAAAGCACAAAATTGTCTACTATCACTCATTGTCATATACTGTAATATCACAAGTGCTGCTGAAAATACAATTATCGAGTAAAGAACTTGGCCCCTCCAAATCAGCACTACTCTGTAGTACACTAATGGAACAAATCATATTGGCCATTATTACAGTTGTGAAACCTTCCATGTAGTTGTGAAAATCAATAGAACACACACTGACATATTTTCAACAAGAGTAATGCAGTAGACAAGGTGTTGCTGAAATAAAGTGCTTGGCTTCTCCAAATCAGCACTACTCTGTACACTCCAGGAAATTGCCTAAAAAAAACCCCTAAAGTCTTGTTGTTTGTTTATTTTCCATGAGTGTAGGGTCTAACCAAACATTTTAGCATGTGCGTATCTAAAATCTCCATCATCCTGTTGCCACCATGGCTTTGGGGAAATGCTGCAGCAGCAGTTTTTTTAGGCTAGCTTATAAGATAAGATGCAGACTGTTAGGAAAATTTCAATAATTGTAACATGTCATGTTTATGAAAGTCATCAGTTTATGATTACTATCCAGTATCCTCCAGAAGAGGATGGATTCCATTTTTAGGCGCTTTTCTTCATGATATTTTTCCTTACTCATTAGGGGGATAAATAGTACACCAATATATGAAATTTCTCTATAGCTGCTTTCTGACAATAATGCAGTGTTAAACCTGCTATACAAATGAACAACTTGCCACAGGTTTTACTCCAAATGCCCTTCCTGACTCAACCCTCCCTTATTACTGCACGCCTTATTACTGAAGTTCATTTAATCTTTTATTTGATTAAATTTAGCTTATTAAATGTCTAAACTTGTTTCTGCAATTGGTAATGGTGGAGACGTCTAGGGAAGTTGTTCAAGTAAATGCAACATCATCTGTAAATGTAAATTTTTACTAAACACTTTTCAAAACATTTACATTTTCCAAATAGTTTATTGAAATAAGTACAATGTTATAAAAAGAAAAAAACAACCAAAAAAAAGCATCTTTTTAAACAAATGGCTCATGCAGTAGAAAATTGTTGCCTGAAACGGTTTCATTACTGTCTGTGTGTTGAAGGATTTTTAGTTCACATCGCCTGAAATCCCCCATCGTTGTTATTTTTACACTGCACAGTGATAAACTCCCACATCTCTTTACATAATGGTTTGGCACGTAAACAGATGACCACACAAGGTTCTGAAGAAGCCTCACCAGTATCCTGACCCACTGTCTCCAGAAAGAGCCCTCTGTCTCTGGGAAAAGTGTTGTCATTTGGTATTTTTATTATTGTTATTCATTTTGATATTTGTGTGGCAGGTTAAATCTGGAGATTGAGTGCAAGCGGGTGACTGCACTGTCTCCTATCACTTTGGAGTGGGCCTACGAGCTGACCAGAGCCAACGTACAGACACTGTAGGTATTAAGCGCACAGATTTTTTGGCATAAAGTTGTGCTGGGCGATTTGACCTCAAACCAATATCATGATTAGTCAAACCTTTTTATTTTGATTATGTTAATGAAACTTTTTGTTTAGTTTTTTAACCTTATAGTTTGCTGTCAAGGTTTGTGCTATAAATGTGCTAAACAATTAAAGCTGGGATTTTTCTTAGACGGGTCGGGTCAGAGTAATTTTATTTTTAATAATATTTTTCTTAAGGGGACATCCCCCATCGTATGCTCCGTTATTTAAGGTCCGTATATATTTATCTCCTAATACAGCTGAGCAGTTGAAGGCGTTGCTCAAAGGCCCAACAGTAGCACCTTGGTGTTGCTGGGGTTTGAACCTGTGACCTTCTGATCAGTAACTACTTAAGCTACCCCTGCTTCATGATATGATTACAACTGCAGCAGTCAGTGTGGGTTTTTAGTTTATTGAGGCAGGTTTTGCAAACATGCATGGTTGCTTTTGTGTTAATGGTCCTTTCTTTCTTGGTTTATAGATATGAACAGAGCGAGTGGGGATGGAAGGAGAGGGAGAAAAGGGAGGAGATGAAGGATGAGAGAGCATGGTATCTCCTGGCTCGCGATGCCGAATCAGCCCCCGTTGCTTTCTCTCATTTTCGATTTGATGTTGAATGTGGTGACGAGGTGTTATATTGGTAAGGTCCGTTATTTACAGTATGGCCGCATGCATCATTTAATCTTTAAATAGTTATTTGCTACCAGCTTCAGTTCTTTAACTGAGCTGTAAGGCATGGTTGAATGTCATTCCTACATTTTTAAGGATCAGATATTGAGTGTGTGTTATGTGAGAAATGTAAATACTGCTAAAAGCTATTAAGAAAATATAATATTCAACCTACTCCACAGTTATGAACTGCAGTTGGAGAGCAAGGTCAGGAGGAAAGGCTTGGGAAAGTTTCTTGTCCAGATCTTGCAGCTCATAGCCAACAGGTACAAATTTCCAAATATTTCATGTAGTTATAGAGAACTGTGTTTAGGGTACTTGAGGACTGTGTATGCAGCAAAGTAATGCAGTAATGTTTCTCATGACAGGAAGCGCTGTCATGAGAAACATTACATTGCTAAAAAAAAAAAAATGTTGGAGTGGAGATAATTTAAACACTTAAATTTCATCATGAAAATGACAATGGAAATAAGTAGGATAGGAAAGACCAGGAATCACCCGATATCTGTATTGCAATTCTGTTGGTGGTATGATTTTATACAATCAGAATTTATTATTATTTTGTTACAATTGTGACAACTTTAGCAAATAATTTGTTCCATAGTGTGCTGTACAGGATTATAGATGAATGGCAACATTTTACCCAAATGTACACTGACAGTCAATGAAAACTTTGAGGCCATACTTTTTAACATAAGTTTTATTTTAGAACCCAAAACTGTTTTTGTTTCATATAAATCATTTCTTGAGGTTGCTGACATGCATTAACAAAGATTTAAAGTTTTAAGAATAACTTAAACACAGTAAATTTAACAAAAGAAAATTGCGTCTAACGCACACAAATTCAAAACAGTCAATAGCGGGTATGGCCCCCATGTGCATTGGTGCAGGCGGGCATCCTTTGGCGCATACTCCTGACAAGACGTCGGATTGTGTCCTGCGGAATCCTGTCCCACTCTTGCTCTAGTGCCTGGATCAGCCTCTGCCTATTTGGTGGCTGGGGAACCCGATTGCTCACCTGGCCACACTCGCTCCCGACCATCCGGGTGATCCAGACAGAAACAGCTCTCATCTGAGAAGAGCACACCTGCCCAGCGCTGCTGTGTCCACCGGAGGTGCTGCGTGGCCCACTGTAGCCGTGTCTGACGTTGAACCCTAGTCAGGATATTGGTGCGTAAAGGTCGACGTGCTTGGAGGTCGACATCCCGCAAACGTCGCCGCACAGTGGGGCTGCTGATCTGGGGTTTGTTCCTGCCAGGGGTTTCTCGTGCTGGCAGGGCGAAACCGGTCAAGCAGGTGCTGCAGCTGGATGTAGCGATCCTGCTGAGGGGTTGTCACTCTCTCTCGCCCTGGACGTGGTCTATCATCAACAGAACCTGTTGCAGTGTGCCGTTGAACCAAGTTTCTGATTGTGGGTTGTGAACAACCCATACGTCTCGCGATCTTGCTGTAGCTCAAGCCGGCTTCCACCATACCCAGGGCCCGGAGACGCTGTTCACGTGATAGACGTGGCATGATGACGTTCACTGGACTAATAATGGTGGTCTTTATTGGGCCCTTATATAGGCCTCCAAAACCAATCCTCAAATTATTCATGTACGCATTGAGTATTGCACCATGGGTGTTTGGGCCACATTTGAAAAGAGACCATCTCGTGTGCAATGAACTGTGAAACCATGACAACTCAACATTGTCTAAACTACCCAAACAGCAAGATATCAGCAAATCCACAAGGATCATTTCAAACCCCAGTACAAATAGAAACACTCGTACATTTATACCTGAAAGTTTCTATTGACTGTCAGTATATAAGGAGCTTAAAGATTAGGATTTGTAGCAACGGAAAAGGCTGATGTGTTCTGATGAGTCCAGATTGACCCTATTCCAGAGTGGAGGGTGCATCAGGTTTAGTAGGTCCACTATGTGGGTCTCTGGAGGCTGTGTTGTCTGGAGTTGCTCAGGTCTAGTCTCAGCATCACTATGTGTGGCAATAAAATAAAGTCACCGAATGACCAGGTTATCATATCCGTGGAGTTTTCTTCCTTGATGGCGTGGCAGAATTTCATACGATAATGTCAAGATTCATCAGAGTCGAATTTTGATGGCCGATTTGTATGTGAGAAGGATTCTGCATTCCCACTGAAGTCCTGACCTTAACCTCATTGAAAGTCTTTGGAATACTCCAGAAGACTTTATGGATTGGTTAGACTCCCACATCATCTTTTGCCTGCAAGTGGTCAGGGATGTATAACCTAATCTTAAAGAATGCAGTAGGGAGTAGTAGAATTTGCATTTGTTAATGAAAAGTAAATATGGAGGTATACTGAATCAAATCCGGGTAAAATGAAAGACGTATTCTTTTACAATACGTCACTGTAATAAAACACTGCCAGTAATGTAGCGTTCATATGTTTTCCCTTAGAAAATGAAACACGATAATTTTTTTTCTAAAATAAAGCAAATAATTGTTTTCAATTCAATTTTATTTGTATAGCGCTTTTAACAATTGACATTGTCGCAAAGCAGCTTTACACAATTAAAAGAAATAAGTTTGTATGAAATGTGAATGTGTAGGAATCAAAATGATAAGATTATTTGCAAGTTTTAAGCTTCCTAACTATATTACCAGTGTTTACATAAAAGAAAACACTTTCAAAAGATTTACCAGTAATTTTTTTTTTTAATCCATACTCTTACACTGCCTTTTTACTGTATCTACTGTGGTTTACTCTGAATATATCACATTACCGGTTCTGAGAGTTTCTGCACATGCTGCGTAAGTGCGCTGCGATGTCCCACTGGCGTATACTAACACAATTTATTACTTAAAAGTGGCCCAAAAGAGCAGTGTTTTCTTCCCATATAACTGAAGATGAGCTGTCAGCATATGACTCTGTAATAATTTGTCTGCCTCAATGTTAAATTGTCCAAAATGGAAAATTTAATAGAGAAAATCAGTATGCACAAGCCAAAAGCAACGTTTGATTTAGAGTATGTGGTGCAGATGTGAAAAGACTTTAAGGAATTCACAAGCTTTTGTCATTGCTTACCTTTCATCTGTGCTGACACCTCAAATAAATCCCTAAGATTTGCTTTTAGTTGAATATAATGATTTGTAATGCAAATAAATGTAAGTACATCTATTGATTTGCTATTTAAAAAGTATGCATTCGATAAATATCGGAGTAGAGATTTGAGTGACATTTTGAGACAAATTTTCCATTATCTAAAATCCTACTCCAGTGTGGAATGTTCAGGAATAAGAGTGAATCATGCATCATGACTCAGTGTTGGTGATGTGCTGCTGTCGGGTTTCTGTATAATTATTATGTCAACCTTCTTTGGCTCATTGTGCTGAAGATTTAATTAAATTCTCATGCTGCTTTCTGAAAGGTTTTTTTTTTTCCCTCTCTTTTTGTGTCAGTACACAGATGAAAAAGGTCATGTTGACGGTTTTTAAACACAACCATGGAGCCTACCAGTTTTTTCGGGAGGCCTTACAGTAAGTTCAAGCATTTTTTGCTTGCAAGATGGTTAATATTTGTGTTTTCAGTTTGATTCATTCACATAAACTGTCCATTCACAGACAGTTCTATGACCTAGTGTACAGTGCATTAAGAGAAATTGCCTGTTTATATTGTGGCAGTGCTCTACACTGTTTGATTCGGGGTGATTTTAATATGATTTTTGCACTTTTGCTCCTCAGATTTGAGATTGACGAAACCTCGCCCAGCATGTCCGGATGCTGTGGAGATGAGTACTCTTATGAGATTTTGAGTCGACGAACGAAATATGGCGAGGTGTCGGGTCATGCACATGCTGGCAGCCACTGTGGAGGCTGCTGCCATTAGGTGCTGGTCCTACTGTTCTGTTACACAAACGCGTCTCATTCGAACCGTCAACAATCATGTTTGGCCTGTGTTGCTCCCGTATTACATCCCCTTAAGCCTAGTTCAGTCACGCAGTGTAGCCAAAAAGAACAAGAAATGAAAAGGAACTCATCAGAATACTACTGATATGTTCATCTTTCAGTAACTGGTATTAACGGAGTGTTTAGAGTGAGACATCTTGCATTTCAAGTGACTTGTCTAAGAGGATCACTGTAACTAATGTGAAATATGGACTGGATAGCTACTTTCTTAAATGTTTAGTCATGTGTAATGATGAGTGTGAAGAATGTGACTGGATATTTGTAATGAAAGTGTAAAGTGTCTTATCCTTCAGTTATATCCATCCATATTCGATGCACACTGTGGTTGTCGTGTACACAGCAAAATTAAGTCATATTAGGGATTGCAGGAGATTTAAAGCTTTATTTACATAATGTTTTTGTTTATACATGAAACATTGTGCTAAATATTTTGAGTTTATATTAGAGCAATTGGTGATTTTTGCAAGCTTTTGATAATTTCTACCTCTTTTTTTTCCCTCACTAGTTTGTTTGAATTAGTTTGAAACAATTTAACTGCAGCCTTTTCTGGTTAAGAATGAGAAGCCAGCTGGCTTTCGAGGTGTGTTAAACGGTGCTCTTAATGACCATGTACAGGTGAGGCATATTAAAGCTAAAGCTGCAAAGCAGTGACTGAACTAGGCCTTAGACTCATCTTTCATCTATGAAGGTCCTCCTTGTTGCTTAATATTTTTTAATGTAATAGCTGCCCATGATTTGAAGAAGAACAAATATATTTCCTCTCCAGCTTCATGAATCTTTTGAATAACAGAGATGGCAGTAATGCTCATGTGACCGCTGTGTAGTGAACTTTTTCTCACCTCAGGAACCAGCATGGTGAGTAGTACATCTACACAACCCATGGTGATAATCACAACAGACATTAAGGCTGGACTTGATGCGTTTAGCCTACAATTCTCTCTCACTCAAGCTGCTGATCATTAAACTGAGTTCAAGGGCATGGCACACTGGCTGTTACTGCCATTTTCTCTCTTATTGCTCTGTCAGGGTACTTGTACATACATTTTAACAAAATGCAAGGGGCTTACCTAAGTGTTGTATTTCTTTAAGGATCTGAATACAATGAATGGTTTTGTATTCTTTATAATCACTCGAACTGGTCAGTCTCAGGTCATTCAACTAAGTAAAACCTATATTGAATATTTTATAACAGCTAGCCCTAGCTAATCGATAAAGGGGCTGAAGCGTATTCCAACACACCCTTAGTGTAGAGAATTACAGTTTTTTTTATGTATCACAGCCTTCTTTTATCATCTGAAAACACAAGGGTTTTTTTTTTTTTTTTTTTTTTTTTTTGCTTAACTGTATATAATCTGTTTGCTGTTTTATTTTTATTTGCCTTCACCAAGGTCTTTGGGGAGAAATTACATTGAGACAATTTAAAAGTGATGTTTGATAAATGAGTATTCCTGTCTCATGCTTAGTTGTTGATGCAGAAAGGGAAGTTATTTCAGCTTTTGGTGTTTTATTTGTATGCAACAAATAAACTTGTTTGACTCAAATTTTGCTTTGTTGATTTGTTTTATATTAGCAGAAAATAAATGGTAATGCATGATGGCCTTTATCATGGTAATAAGAAAGAATCCCCAAGCGGCCCTTATCATGGCAAGCATTCATTAACATAATTTAATGAAGAAAAAAAAAACATTGGTTGTAATAATACTGTAAAGCATGTGAGGGAAATGGTTCAAAATATTTATAGGAATCATTCCAGATCTTTATTCCCCTTCTTTCCTACCAACAAAACCCATTCGGTAATATAATAAAATGTACATACAAAACTGTCTGGATTATCATGAGGTACAAGTTTTATTGCCCTGCAACAAGCTAAAAATACAACTGAGGAGATTTGAAATGACTGGAATTGGGTTAAGAACTGTCTAACAAATCAATGAATCTGTTTAGGATTCAATAGAAAAAGTGGACAATAGGGAGGAAATGTACAGAGGGGCCCAAAACAATGTATACACACTTGAACAGTTATCTCTGGTCTTTTTCCCAACTTGAATTTCTTCGTGGCAGCAATGTGTTGCAAAAAGTATGTTTCCTTTAACAATGTCAGTAGTCCATTGACGATGCTGTCTTGAGACCATTGGAACAGAAGCATATATTTTTCGTGTTAAAGTATACATTCTCGGGGCTATGTGTGTATAGATGTGTACACATACAGAAGGTGCAAAAATGTATACACATGACAACAGTTATAGTATTGTTTACATTATGTAGTATTATGTTTTCTGTTTAAATAGTCAGTACATATACATAGTGTATATATGTATGTATATGTCCTGATATATATAATGTGTATACATGTGTGGGTGTGTGTGGGTGTGTGTGTGTGTATATATATATGTATGTATGTATGTATGTGTGTGTGTATATGTACATGTATGTATGGACAAAAGTGTTGGTACCCTTCGGTCAATGAAAGAAAAACTCACAATGGTAAACATAAATAACTTTAATCTGACAAAAGTAATAATTTAAAAAAATTCTATGAATGTTAAAAAATGAAAGTCAGACATTGCTTTTCAACCATGCTTCAACAGAATTATTTAAAAAAAATAAACTCAACAGGCCAACAGGCCTGGACAAAAATGATGGTACCCCTAGAAAATACAGAAAATAATGTGACCAAAGGGTCAAGGTGTGTCCACTAATTAGCATCACAGGTGTCTACAATCTATAATCAGTCAGTGGGCCTATATATAGGGCTCCAGGTAGTCACTGTGTTGTTTGGTGACATGGTATGTACCACACTCAACATGGACCAGAGGAAGCGAAGGAAAGAGTTGTCTCAGGAGATTTGAAAGAACATTATAGACAAGCATGTTAAAGGTAAAGGCTACAAGACCATTTCCAAGCAGCTAGATGTTCCTGTGACTACAGTTGCACATATTATTCAGAAATGTAAGATCCATGGGACTGTAGCCAACCTCCCTGGACGTGGCCGCAGGAGGAAAATTGATGACAAATCAAAGAGACGGATAATCCGAATGGTAACAAAAGAGCCCAGAAAGACTTCTAAAGAGATCCAAGGTGAACTTCATGCTCAAGGAACATCAGTGTCAGATCGCACCATCCGTCGTCGTTTGAGCCAAAGTGGACTACATGGGAGACGACCAAGGAGGACACCATTGTTGAAAACAGATCATAAAAAACGCCAGACTGGAATATCCCAAACTACATGTTGACAAGCCCCAAAGCTTCTGGGAGAATGTCCTATGGACAGATGAGACAAAAATGGCACTTTTTGCCAAGGCACATCAGCTCTATGTTCACAGATGGAAAAATGAAGCATATCAAGAAAAGAACACTGTCCCTACTGTGAAACATGGAGGAGGCTCTGTTATGTTCTGGGGCTGCTTTGCTGCATCTGGCACAGGGTGTCTTGAATCTGTGCAGGGTACAATGAAATCTCAAGACTATCAAGGGATTCTAGAGAGAAATGTGCTGGCCAGTGTCAGAAAGCTGGGTCTCAGTCGCAGGTCATGGGTCTTGCAACAGGACAATGACCCAAAACACACAGCTAAAAACACCCAAGAATGACTAAGAGGAAAACATTGGACTATTCTAAAGTGGCCTTCTATGAGCCCTGACCTCAATCCTATTGAGCATCTTTGGAAGGAGCTGAAACATGCTGTCTGGAAAAGGCACCCTTCAAACCGGAAACAACTGGAGCAGCTTGCTCATGAGGAGTGGGCCAAAATACCTGCAGAGAGGTGCAGAAGTCTCATTGACAGTTACAGGAATCGTTTGATTGCAGTGATTGCCTCAAAAGGTTGTGCAACAAACTAAGTTAGGGGTACCATCATTTTTGTCCAGGCCTGTTCCATGAACTTCAATGAGTTCATTTTTTAAAAATAATTCCGTTGAAGCATGGTTGAAAAGCAATGTCTGACTTTTTCATTGATTAACATTCATAGAATTTTTATTTATTATTACTTTTGTCAGATTAAAGTTATTTCTGTGACCATTGTGAGTTTTTCTTTCATTGACCAAAGGGTACCAACAATTTTGTCCACGTGTGTGTGTGTATGTATAATGTGTTTGGATTTCCCTCAAAATAGTTTGTTCTCGGGTTATAATAATTCACTCCCTGTACCCCACCTCCATCTACCTCCCGACTAACATGTCTCTCATGATGTCCTCCCGTGTCCCTGTACAATAGTCAGAAGTATATTATTATTTTCTCTCCAAGCCTCGGATGAGAAGATCGAAGCGGAACCACTCTGCCGCGGATCTTGTTCACGGGAATTAAATGAATGTTGCACCGCAGCGGAAACAGTTGGATCTGTTTGAAATGGGATTTAACACAATGAGCGGTTGTTCAATACGGAACCTTCGTTACTGATCTATTTGTGTATAAACGATCATCATCTCGCGAGTTATAGAGAAATCTTAAAGCTTTTCTCCTGACAGGACTGGATAGTTGAGGTCAGTGGCAGGTTGGAAGACAAGTCCTCCTGTATGTCAACAATCCTGTAACGAAGCTTCCGTAGCGCCGGATTGTCTCACTGAGCTTAACTGCTGCTCATAATGCTCTGTCACGGGCCGCTGTCAACACACTGCTTCCATTCAAACGAGACATTTGTGTGTCCTGGGCTGTAAGTTTACAGCACCCTCGTCCATTGTGTGTGTGTGTGTGTGTGTGTGTGTGTGTGTGTGTGTCGCCTCTATACAATGAGAATGAAGCTGAAACTGAAGACTGTATTCCTGCTCTACTTTATGGTCTCCCTGCTGGGCCTGATCTACACCCTCATGCAGTTAGGTAAGACTGGTGTCTTTTTAATTCTCCTGTCTGAAGCTTCAATTTATGTATCATGAGATATTTAGATCAGTATTAATGATCGACAGGCTGGGGGCCGAGCCCCACTCCACCACCACTAGAGCTAGGCCCTTTAACCCTGTCTTCTCCACTAACATCAATTCAAAGAATAAAGAATTTTACTGCGCAGTAGTATATGTAATGAATAAGGGCTGAACTTAACTCATTTAACTCATTTAACTCTATACCGCTTTATCCTGTATTCAGGGTTGCGGAGGCCTTGAGCCTATCCCAGGAGACTTGGGACATGAGGCGGGGTACACCGTGGATAGGGTGACGTGCGTGCACACACTACGGGCAAATTGGGAACGCCAATTAACCTAATCTGCATGTCTTTGAACTGTGGGAGGAAACAGGATTACCTGGAGGAAACCCACCAATCATGGGGAGGACATGCAAACTCCATGCAGAGACCCAGAGACGTGAATTGTACCTGGCCAGGAATCAAACCTGGACTCTGGAGGTGCAAGGCGACAGTGCTAACCACTACACCACCGTCTCTATCCTCTATACCGTCTATACTGTGTCTATTTTCTATAGCACTTTATCCTGTATTCAGGGTCGCGGAGGCCTGGAGCCTATCCCAGGAGACTTGGGGCACGAGGTGGGGTACACCTGTATAGGGTGACAATCCATCGCAGGGCACACACACATTCACACACAACAGGCAATTTAGGGATGCAAATTAGCCTAACCTGCATGTCTTTGGATTGTGGGAGGAGCCCCACCAAGCACAGGGAGAACACAGAGACGGGAATCCAACCCGGACCCTGGAGGTGCAAGTCGACAGTGCTAACCACTACACCACCGTGCCGCAGCGCCCTAAACTTAATTTAAAATTATCCACAGATCTTGTTTCTTTCCCCCCCCTCAGGTCAGCGCTGTGACTGCAGAGAACATGACCTACCTAAGGACCGAACCATCTCTCAGTTGAGAGCGGAGTTACATAAGCTGCAAGAACACATAAAAAAATCAGAGGCGTCAAAAGACTCCAGGCAGTCTAGTTTGCCTACAATCTATGTAATAACACCTACGTATGCAAGGTATATATCTGGCTCTATTTGTCTTTTTTTTGTCTTCAAAATATTCTTAAATATTTCAAAATTTCCTTCCCAAACCAACTTTGTTTTTCGCTGTCTAGACTGGTGCAGAAGGCTGAGCTCACACGCTTGTCCCACACCTTTCTGCACGTACCTCAGCTCCACTGGATCGTAGTGGAGGATTCTCCCAGCCCTACGCAGCTTGTGAGAAACTTTCTGTCTGGGTCCGGTCTGACCTACACTCATTTACACAAGCTCACGCCTAAAGACCGGAAGCTACAGGAAGGTGACCCTCACTGGCTGAAGCCTCGTGGGGCCGAGCAGAGGAACGAGGGTTTGCGCTGGCTCAGGGAGAAGGCTGCTGCTGATGTGGGGAAAGGGTTAGCCTTTGAAAATGCTGTGATCTACTTTGCTGATGATGACAACACATATAGTCTGCAGCTCTTTGAGGAGGTGAGCAGCAGAAAGGTGGTATACTGCATGTGGTTTTAAAGTGTGTTCTGTATGTGTAATGTTTGAATCATCGGAAGAAATACAAATTTGCTGAACACTAACTACCCTTAACTAATGTTAAGCATTTAGGTTCAGCACGGTGGCAAAGTTGTTAATGCACAATTCTTGACCTTCTTGTTAATAATTTGCATGTCTTAAACGCCCTCTACATATACTTGAAACCTGGGCCAAAGACGACAGTGCTAACCACTAAGCCACCGTGTCTCCCCAGGGAGGAAGTTGTTAAAGATTACTAAAGCTATTAACTTCTTATTAACAAAGATGAAAGTCCTCAGCGGTTGAGAAAAGGGATGAGGGTTGAGAAGTAATAATAATAATAATTTAAAAAAGTCATGGCGTCTAAGTGGCTCAGACACAGCAGTGGCGCTGAACAGATCAGAATCAAATTCTCCATTTATTTTCTCCTTTTTCTCTCAGCTGCACTTGATACTCCCTGATTGTTGCATAGCATGTCTGAAACCAAGAAGCAGGCCAAAAGACTTTGTTGTCCTTGAAGGGCAGACGAGGTCAATGATGAAGAAAGTGAAAAGAAGAAATTTATTAATGGGTGATTAAGTAACAAATTGAGCTCATGCCTAATTATCTCCCCCAAGAGGTTCTGAGAAAGTCTGGCCAAAAGTATTGTGTTCTTGATTGCAGTGAGCTCTGAATAGCACTTTGACATCAGTGTTTGCATTTTTCTGTTGTTTTCCCCATCCCTGTCTCTGTGTCTGCCTCAGATGCGTTACACTAAGAAAGTCTCCGTATGGCCGGTGGGTTTGGTGGGGGCTATGAAGTTCGAGCGGCCCGTGGTGGAGAATGGGAAGGTAGTTCGTTTTCATACCGGCTGGCGACCCAACCGTCCCTTCCCCATTGATATGGCTGGCTTTGCCGTCTCCTTGAACCTGGTGTTGGCTAATCCAGAGGCTTCGTTCGATGGCAATGCAGAGATGGGCTTCCTGGAAAGCAGCCTTCTACAGAACCTGGTTACCATGGAGGAACTGGAGCCCAAAGCTGACATGTGCTCTAAGGTAGAATCACGGCTGTACAGTGCCATGAAAAAGTATTTTACTCCCTTTTTTTGTTGCATATTTGTTCAGATAATCAAACAAATTATAGTATTACAAAAAGATACGCTCACTCACTCACTCACTCATCATCTATACCGCTTAATCCTGTATTCAGGGTCACGGGGGGCCTGGAGCCTATCCCAGGAGACTTGGGGCATATGGCAGGGTACACCCTGTGACAGGGTGCCAATCCATCGCAGGGCACACACACAAACTCACTCATTTACACCCTACGGGCAATTTGGGAACGCCAAGTAGCCTAACCTACATGTCTTTGGACTGTGGGAGGAAACCCACCAAGCACGGGGAGAACATGTAAACTCCATGCACACAGAGATGGGAATCGAGCCTGGCCGGGGATCGAAGGCGACAGTGCTACAAAAAGATACAATAAATACAAAATGTTGTTTTTAAATAGTTTTATTTATTAAGAGGAAAAAAACTGTCCAAACCTACATAGTACTATGATAAAAAAAAAAAAAAGTAATACCCCCTTGATAAATCATGAATGAACTGTGATTTTTGGAAAGCTGAGTTGAATTTCACTTGCCACACCCAGGCCTGATTACTGAAGAACTATTGATTCAAGAGATCACTTACATAGAACATGTCTGACAAGCAATGCATGCTAAATGATCTAAAAAATAAAAAGCAACATCTAAAAAAAAAAATTCAATAAAAAACAAATGAATTTACATGTATCAGTCTGGGAAGGGTTACCAAGCCCTTTCTAAGGCTTCCGGAGTCTAGAGCCATTATCCACAGATGGAGAATACTTTACCAGGAACTTTACTTTACTTTTTGCCAGCCTACCAAAATTACATTTACATTTAGGCATTTGGCTTATGCTCTTATCCAGAGCGACTTACAAACTTTGCAACTTACAAACATTGAAGTTTCCGTCATTGGATTGATACTCACACTGGGTTACTAGGTTACACAGTTGGGGAGGGAATTTTTTTTTTTTTTTTTTTTTTTTATCATTTAATTTTTATTTTCCTTTTTGGAGAGAGAATACAATTGTAGGCAAAGACATTCACAACTTCTCTGAATCAAAATAAATAAAATAAATAAATAGTACTTAAAAATAAATAATAAAATAAATAAAATTACATAATGATACACACAAAATATATATTTTATATATATATAAAATAGTAATATACCTATACTCATGCATACACAAACGCATATAAAATAAATAAAATAATAATAATAAATACAAAATTATTAATTAATTAAAATGAATAAATAAGTAAAATAAAACTTTAAAATACCAATTTGAACAAAAGAACAAAACAGAAACCCAGCCAAAATGTCACATCCATACTGTATTTTCTTCCAATTAACAACTATATACATAACTGAACAACAGAACAAAGGGAGCTTTTACAACAGATGTTAATTCGTGCGTAATTGCCTACAGTGCAGTTGTTACAATTCAGGGAAAATCTGGGCGTATTGGTTTAATGTAGTCCATCCATTTACTCCAGATCTGAAAAAGATTTCCCATTTGAGTTCTCAATAAGAAGGACAGTTTTTCCATTACATATATATTATGTACGGTATCAATCCATTCCTCAACTGTGGGAGGCTCTGGTTTTAACCACTTTCTAGTGAAAAGTACACTTTTTACTTGCTGTAAGAAGAATTAACATCAGTTTTCTATTCTTATTGCTTCCACCATCTGGAATGATGTTACCAAAATATAAAGATTCACATGTAAAATTGATCTCTATTTCAAAAACAGCTTGCCAATATGGGGTTAGTTTTCAACAGGCCCAAAATATATGATAATGGTTAGCTTGCTTTTCCCCGCACTCTCTCCAGCAATCAGTACTATTTCCTTTGTGTATTTTCTGTATAGGGGTATTAAAGAACCGAATGACATTCTTCCAACCAAATTCTCTCCATATTGTTCAGCTTGTAGACACTCCCATTGTGATTTGCAAATTTTCCCCCAATTACCCTCTGAAATATTTAGATTTCCTTCCTTATTCCATTTGTCTCTGATATATAATGTGTTCTCCTATACTGTTTGCTGAAATCCATTGTATAACTTAGAAATTATCTTATTGCATGGCTGAGCTTTCGACAAGATGACCTTTATTACTCCTGTCTCCACTATTTCCAGTGCTTCTGATTTAATATTACATTCAACATAGTGTCTTACTTGAAGGTATCTATAGAAGTGGAAAGGGGATTTTTTTAAATATATTTTTTTTTAATGGCAGGGGGGTTTAGTCCAAGTACTGAAGAAACAAACACATCTCGAGTCGTCCTTTAAACATAGTCAAAAACTGTTTATAGGCAATCTATAATTACTCCATGAGCATGACGACGACTCATCCAGCAGCTCGTAAAAGGAACATCATCTAAAGAGCGTCTGGTCTCACTTGCCTCATTTAAAGTCAGTGTTCATGATTCAATAAAAGAGACTGGGCAAAAATGGCATCCATAGAAGAGTTCCAAGGCAAAAGCCATTGATGACCAAAAAGGACACAAAGACTTGTCTCACATTTGCCCAAAAAATATCTTGACTATTCCCAAGACTATGGGGCAAATATTCCGTGGACTGATGAGACAAAATTGTAACTTTTTGGAAGGTGGGTGTCCTGTTATGTGTCTGGCGTAAAACTAACACAGTATTTCATAAAAAGATAATCATACCGACAGTCAAACATGGTGGTGGTAATGTGATGGTCCCGGACTACTTTGCAGCTTCAGGATCCAGATGAATTCTGAAGGAGAACGTCTGATCACCAGCCTGTGATCTCAAGCTCAAGCACACTTGGGTTGTGCAGCAGGACAATGATCCGAAACACACCAGCAAGTCCACCTCTGAATGGCTCAAAAAATACAAAATTATGGTTATGAAGTGGCCTAGTCCATGTCTTGATTTAAATCTGATTGAGATCCGTAAACAGGCTGTTCTGCATAGAAGAGAGAGGCCTCCACAGTGATGTGAATGACTCATTGCCAGTTATTGCTAACACTGGATTGCAGTTGTTGCCGCCACGGGTGGCACAACTAGTTATTCCGTTTAGGGGGGCAATTACTTTTTTACATAGGGGCAGGAAGGTTTGGACAGCTTTTTCACAGTAATAAATGAAATAATTGAACAAATAGTTTGACAAATATGCCAAAAAAATGAAGAAAAAAAATCCGGAAGGGCCAAATAATTTTTCACTGCACTTTAAATCTGTGCACTGCACATTAGTAACTGGTTGAAGTGCAAGATGTGTGCTAATGTTCACTAAAAAGTTTTGTTGTTTAAAACAAAACAAAAAAGTCCATCTATTGAGTGCATGTTTTTCTTTGCTTCCTCAGGTGCTGGTGTGGCACACGCGCACTGAAAAGCCGAAGATGAAAAAGGAGGAGGCTCTTATAAAGCAGGGGTTAGGATCAGATCCCAATGTGGAGGTGTAAGCTCCTGGTCTCCAAAAATCCAAGTTACCGAAACATTTTGCTGTAGTGTTAACATGAGCCATTCTTTGTTCAGTACGAGGGGTCCTTTTAGTGTTATCCTGGAATCATGTCACTGTATGAATAACTCTTCGGTTATCCTGATTGGGTGTATGGATTTGTGTACTTGAATCAATGAAAGAGGTTTTTGTTTATTTATTTGTCTATTTATCATTCATGGTATTATGATGTCGAATACGTTTAGTTGTATGGTGTTTCTGCCTCTAAATGATTGTCTTGTACAATGGCATGTTAATGTCATGTCCAGGGGAGCAATTAAAATGTGTTCTTTGGGGTGTTGATGATTTCTCGAGGCCGGAAAAGCCAAGTGGTCCAATCTGAGCCTGGGAGACCGAAATCATCAAAAAATGTCTTTACGAGGTACATCTATGAAAACGGCTGAAAATAAAAGACTTGTAAAACAAAATTCAGAGTTTTATTCTGACTTTGGAGTGTGTACACATAGAAGCTCTGGCATGCAACAGCAACTAACCTGAGTTACAATATAATATATCTTATTGTTAGAATCCTTAGCTTAAAGTCACTGTGTGCGTTTTTGCACTCGCTGGTTATTTCAGTTGCACTTTGTGGACAACTAAACAGTACTTAAGCTGGCTATTATAACGATCCTCAGGATACTCATGTAGATTCAAGTCTTGGAAAAGAAACGTTTTGCCTCATAAGAAGAAGCAAATACTTTTTCACAGCACTGTATATAGTGCGCTCTGAGATCCTTGCCTGTTCACCACGGTTGTAAAGTGTGGTCATTTGAGTTACCATGGCCCTCCGAGCCATCAGCTTGCACCAATCTCCCACTAACAAGGTTTTTCCACTCACAGGACTGTTGTTCACTGCACATACTGTAGTTTTTTTTTTATTATTATTGTTTCAATTTTTTTAAAGTGACGACTGTTGTGAATGGAAAAACTCAGAAGGTCATCAGTTTCTCAAATTCTCAAACCAGCCAACCAACACCATGGTCAAAGTCACTGATATCATGTGTTTTTTTTTTTTCCCCCTCGATAATTCAAATTCTCAGTGTGAACATGACCTAAAGTTCCTGATCTGTATATTAATGATTTTATTCATGGCACTGCTGCCACACACTCAAATTAGATATCAGTACAATTTATTAGAATTAAACTGATTTTCCACTCTTTAGGGTTGGGGTTTTTCAGCATTACTGTTTAATCACACCGTTTACAACTGTATATTCATGTATTAATTGAACACAGTATGATCTTGCATGGTTTACTTCTGTGCGTGTGTATGTGTGTGGGTGTGTGTTTGATGAGTATGGTCATGTTGTTAAGTGAGTAATCGCCCCGTGGTCTACAGAAGACACCGTCAGCACACACCTCTCTGAATGACTCCTAACCACATCCCATTTTGATCTGATGCTTTCCTCGCATTACCATCCACAGGAACCAACATGCACAGCTGCAAACCAGCTGCTGCCATGGCTCACATGCAGCCCGTGTGATGATCCTTTCCTGAATTTCAAAGTAAGGGGGGGGGTGAGTAATAAGCTGACTCATAACTCTTAAAATTCTGTAACGTGAGATTACTCATAAAGTCCTAAAGGAACATTATCAGTGACTGACATGCTGCCTTTTGTGTCTTTATTTGTTAAATGACACACCTAGTGTTTCCATGGACATTCCTTGTCTACTTCCTGTCTTAGGCTACTACTAAATAAAGTCAATACTTTAGTGTAATAGGTTTAGTGTGTATAAAGGCATACTATTTTTTCCCCCTAATTTCAAGTTAACAAAGTGACCATGTGGCTTTGTGTTTTGCATGTTGCATGCAATAAAGTAACAGTTTTGTCTTGCTCCATAAGTTAAACGTTAATGGCGGTACAATAAGGAGGCCTTTGCGGTCGAAACCTTGATTGTTGCAATGTGTTCCCACCCTAAACCTGTCAACATCCCAAATACTACACAGCCATGAAATCTATGGCTCCTCTGCATGTAGCAACAGAAAAGAGTTTATGCTGTCAGGAAAAAATTAAGTTGTTATTTTGTCTAAGGGTACAATGTGATGTATTCCTAAACATCTTTGAACAGACTATTGTGTGTCAATACCACCCATACTGCTGCTGTTGCACATTTCATATATGTTATACAGTTTATTCATACTTTTTACACTTTACACTGTGTATGTATGTACACACGTGGACAAAATTGTTGGTACCCTCCGGTCAATGAAAGAAAAACTCACAATGGTCACAGAAATAACTTTAATTTGACAAAATTAATAATAAATAAGAATTCTATGAATGTTAACCAATGAAAGTCAGGCATTGCTTTTCAGCCATGCTTCAACAGAATTATTTTAAAAAATAAACTCATGGAACAGGCCTGGACAAAAATGATGGTACCCCTAACTTAATAGTTTGTTGCACAACCTTTTGAGGCAATCACTGCAATCAAACGATTCCTGTAACTGTCAATGAGACTTCTGCACCTCTCTGCAGGTATTTTGGCCCACTCCTCATGAGCAAGCTGCTCCAGTTATTTCCGGTTTGAAGGGTGCCTTTTCCAGACAGCATGTTTCAGCTCCTTCCAAAGATGCTCAATAGGATTGAGGTCAGGGCTCATAGAAGGCCACTTTAGAATAGTCCAATGTTTTCCTCTTAGCCATTCTTGGGTGTTTTTAGCTGTGTGTTTTGAGTCATTGTCCTGTTGCAAGACCCATGACCTGCGACTGAGACCCAGCTTTCTGACACTGGCCAGCACATTTCTCTCTAGAATCCCTTGATAGGCTTGAGATTTCATTGTACCCTGCACAGATTCAAGACACCCTGTGCCAGATGCAGCAAAGCAGCCCCAGAACATAACAGACCCTCCTCCATGTTTCACAGTAGGGACAGTGTTCTTTTCTTGATATGCTTCATTTTTCCATCTGTGAACATAGAGCTGATGTGCCTTGGCAAAAAGTTCAAATTTTGTCTCATCTGTCCATAGGACATTCTCCTAGAAGCTTTGTGGCTTGTCAACATGTAGTTTGGCATATTCCAGTCTGGCTTTTTTATGATTTGTTTTCAACAATGGTGTCCTCCTTGGTCGTCTCCCATGTAGTCTACTTTGGCTCAAACAACGACGGATGGTGCGATCTGACACTGATGTTCCTTGAGCATGAAGTTCACCTTGGATCTCTTTAGAAGTCTTTCTGGGCTCTTTTGTTACCATTCGGATTATCCGTCTCTTTGATTTGTCATCAATTTTCCTCCTGCGGCCACGTCCAGGGAGGTTGGCTACAGTCCCATGGATCTTAAATTTCTGAATAATATGTGCAACTGTAGTCACAGGAACATCTAGCTCCTTGGAAATGGTCTTATAGCTTTTACCTTTAACATGCTTGTCTATAATTTTCTTTCGAATCTCCTGAGACAACTCTTTCCTTCGCTTCCTCTGGTCCATGTTGAGTGTGGTACATACCATGTCACCAAACAACACAGTGACTACCTGGAGCCCTATATATAGGCCCACTGACTGATTACAAGATTGTAGACACCTGTGATGCTAATTAGTGGACACACCTTGAATTAACATGTCCCTTTGGTCACATTATTTTCAGTATTTTCTAGGGGTACCATCATTTTTGTCCAGGCCTGTTCCATGAGTTTATTTTTTTAAATAATTCTCTTGAAGCATGGTTGAAAAGCAATGTCTGACTTTCATTGGTTAACATTCATAGATTTTTTTTAAATTATTACTTTTGTCAGATTAAAGTTATTTCTGTGACCATTGTGAGTTTTTCTTTCATTGACCGAAGGGTACCAACAATTTTGTCCACGTGTGTATATATCTCAGTGGTTCAAGCATTGGACTACAGTTCGGACGATCCCAGGTTCAAGCCTCACGACCACCGAGTTGTCCCTGTTGGGCCCTTGAGCGAGGCCCTTAACCCTCTACTGCTCAGATGTATAATGAGATAAAAATGTAACTCGCTCTGGATAAGGGCGTCTGCCAAATGTATAAATGTAAATATACTGTATATTATACTTCATTTTATTGTAACAAAATGACTACATATTGTAGATTTTTATATATTTTACTTTTTATATTTTTTACATTTACATTTATATTTCCATTTGCCTTTTTTATTTCCTTTTTAGGAAATTCAATCATACTGTGTATGGTTAAAATATTTTTTTTTACTTGAATGTAAAGTCTATTTAAATGTATTCTCCAGTGTCCCATTATATTGTATACCTTAATTGTTGTCGATCGGTTTAAAGAAAAAAACCCACCTTCTTCAGTCGTTAGTGTTATTCTGGGTGTTCACACTGCTTACATGGAGTTCTGTTATCGTTCCTGTAGGAAGGTGTTGTAGGCGTAATGTACATACAGTGTACAGATTGATTACAAGTCAAGTGCAAGGCGTGTGGAGAATGGGAGTTAGAGAAATGATTGTGTTTGTTTTAGTGACGACATGTTTAGGCAGAGCCCATGATGATTATACGTGTGAGGTGAGCCGAGGATGTACGGAGCATGCACACACACACACACACACTCACACAGTCAATCTCAGAGAGAGCACCCGGCAGGTAAGCTACTCACCTCTCATTTAATTACGTTCTCGAAACAAGACGTGCTTTTTCCTAAGGTTGGAAACATAGCTAAAGTGATGTACAGGTGTGTAAATGAATATCGTTTGAAAGGAAAGTTTACATTCTCTGTAAAGTGTGTGTGAATAATGTAGGCAACAATTTCACTGTACTCATGAATAGAAAGTCTGTTCACCTTCATTGTGTCTAAGGGAAGTTGCTGAATTGGTCAATATTTGTTTAACCATTACACTTTAACAATTTGCTCTGACTATTCATTATAAACCTTTTACGAAATAATGTTTCACATAAATGCTGAATGAATGACCAACGGCTTCCGTTAGACTTTGTTCAAAAGCGAGCAAAGTTTCTTTCTCACTGCAGTGAAATGTGTAAAATGATCATCTGTGGTAATTTACACATAGAACACATGGATAGTCTGAATTTACATTTAGGTATTTTGCAGACTGTCTTATCCAGAGCGACTTACAAAAGTGCTTCGAAGCTTTCGTCATTGGATATATCCCAACACTGGGTTGCTAGGTTACGAACTAAGTACCATAAGTACTTTTTTCTTTTCTTTTTTTTGGGTGGATGGATTAACCGAAATGTTGAAGAAACAGATAGGTCTGAATTGAAAAACAGGATTGTATTCCTTAAAGACAAGGCATACATATATTTCTTCATACACGTTTCCATAATTTGTAACAATGACCATTGTTAAAAGACTGAACTGAATTAAACATAAGATGGGACAGCAAGGCGGTGTAGTGGTTAGCACTGTGGCCTCGCACCTTCGATTCCTGCCTCGGGGTCTGTTTGTGTGCAGTTTGCATGTTCTCGTCATGCTTGGTGGGTTTCTTCCGGTTTCCTCCCACAGTCCAAAGACCTGCAGATTAGGCTAACTGGCATTTCCATAAATTGCCAGTAGTGTGTGAATGAGTGTGTCCTGCAGTGGACTAGCATGCAGTCCAGGGTGTATCCTGCCTTGTGGTCCATGTCCCCTGGGATAGGCACAAATCTTGGCACAAGTCACAGTTCCAGCACGACTAGGGAGAGTCAAAGTCAAATCAAAGCTGGCGTTTCTCTTATCTGTCAGGACAAGAGGCACAGTGATATTATCACACAAACACAGGGACACATGGAGACGTCAAGCACACACGCAGGCACTGAACTACTGAACTTTGAACACTGTTGTGATGAGGTGATCCGTGGAAGGGAAGTATCTATATAAATGACATACCAGTAGCCTTTAGAGCATTCTGAGCGTTTGTGCTGTCAGGCTGAGCACTTCTACCGAAGGATTTACCATTTGTTATTTTTTAGGTCTTAGACAAAACAACATTGTTTTAATACCTCACTTCCTGTCTGTCTCGTCCCTTGTCGTACAGTTCCGTCTCGCGGAAACCTTGCTGACTTGGAAAAATCATGACAATTGGAAAAAGCTCCAAGAAGCAAAAGGCTCCTCGGTCTTCTCCTTTCCTAGATCAAGACAAAGGACCCTATGGACGTTTACATGAACCAGAAACAGGGCTCGGGACAGAGGTGCAGATCACAAAGAAACAAGCGTCATTGGCAGGAGAAGAGAACAGTCGGGATTTTCCAGACGATCTCGAGCCCTGTGTGTCTGATTTCAGCGAGGGCATGATGGAGGACGATGGGACCACCCTGCTGAAGAGGAAGCCAAGCCGCCTGAGCCGGCGCTGGAGCAGGAAGAGCTCCAGGAGGACCAAGTCTGATAAATCTTCAGAGGACACGGACAAGCAAAGCACCGAGACCGAAGTGGCTCCTTCTATGAACTCGAACATGGATGTGGACTTAGCAACTCAGCCTGAATCAGGATCAGGCAGCAGGGCTCCAGAACCCATGTTAATCCACTTCTCCATAAGAGAGGACGCTGACGATCAGAAACTGATTCCAGAAAAAGAGGAGAGACAAAAGGAGATGAAGGAGAAAATGAAAGAAGTTGACAAGGAGGGGAAAGCAGATGTAGAGAACATGAAGGTCATTAAAAGGAGCTCTATTAGGAATTATCGCAAGGTGAGATTCTTACATTACCACAGAATCCTGATATAATATAAACTAATGAAACGATTCCTCAGGGAGATTTGTGGAAATGTCCTATAGTAGCTGTATAACTCTTTATTTGGTATTAAAACTTTGCTTAATAGTAAAATTCACGTCTTCATTACGGTATTTAAAGAACTAGTCAGCGCCAGCACAGTTTACACTTACATAAGTACAGCCTTTGACACAGATTTACTCCCTCCTGATGTAATCTGTATAGTTAGGAATTTTTATTTGCGGCCAAAGTCTCCACTCTAATGCAGATAAAAAGATGTGATCGGGTAACTTTTCCTTTGCTGCAGACGTTTTGCACAATATGACAAAATTAGATTTGCTATAGATTTTATTTTCTTGCATCATGTTGAAAGCCTGCTCATTTCCATTTCTGAGTGTCCTTCGGATAAAAGCAGTTTTTGTGTTTACACTGTCCATACAAATAGAGGAAAGGGAGGGAACAGTTGTCCAGAGATCGGTTTTGAGATAACGCTTTGACTCTAATATCCAATAATCACGTTTACTAGATCAATATCCCTGATCAGCTAAATTCTTTAGCTTTATTAGCCATACTGTAATAATGTGAATAAAAGTTTACATTCTATTCACTGTTTGTTAGTGTTAAAGTGTTAATGACAAACACTGCTTTGTATTTATTTATTTATTTATTTTTTAGGTTTTGGATAAAGCACTTCGACGAGGATGGGAGACTTTCGTTACTAACTTGTACAGTGTGACCCTCTCTCCTGTGCCCTCTTCTGGGTCCTCACCAAGCAAGTCTGAAATGGACAGGAAGGCTGCTCTGGCTGATTTTAGATTATAGTCAGTTATAAATATGAATATAAATTATTCTGTGCATTTCAGTTTTTAATTGACTGAAATTATATTCAAATAGTAATTATTATTATTATTATTATTATTATTAATAACACATGAAATTCATTTTTGTAAGTTGTATTTATATTTGATTTATTTCCACCAAAATCATCCTTTTCTTTTCTCCATGTTACTACAGCGTTTAACATGGAGATTGTTTTATGATGGTTTGTGTTACACAACCTGAAACAGCAAGATTAATATTTTAAAAGTGCACGTGAGGTTATAGTTTTGGTTCTTGTTCTGTGTACGACTTTGTGAATTATGTTACTGCGCGTATTATGTTAATACACGCTTGTCCCACAGAACAAAATTGATCTCAGTAAACATTAAGGAATCATTTTCGGTTATGATATGAACACTGTAAAACTGACTGAGCTGAGAACAGTATTAATGGAGGAACAGGTCTTTGCTACTGGGCACTCGGATATGACTACTGGACTAAAACTCCAACACTGGGAGCTCACATATCCTTGGCTTTGAAGTCCATGA